>JBAMBF010000157.1:315000-625000 GCA_037043605.1 Drosophila multiciliata
TGAAAAACAAGCCACTTTTGTGTCGCACACAATCAAAATGTGCTCACAGTGAGAGTATTCCAAATAAAATGGGAAAGAAAGAAAAATGACTGGTCCTTGGCTAGGAGCGTTTGTTGTTGTTGTTGTTGTTGTTGTTGTTGTTGTTGTTGTTGTTGTTTTGGCTGCTGCCCTTTGCCACTTGGGCGGAAGCTGAAACCGCATTTATGCCACCCGCTTATATATACATTCGTAGGTGTACTACACTCATGTACATATATATATATATATATATGTATGTATGTGTGTATGTATGTATATGTGTATGTATGAGTGGATCGCTATTTGCCTTAACCGCTGCTTGGCCAACGAATTTTACCAGAATTTTTACCTATGGGCCGCGAGTGTTGCGAGCGTTGAATTCATTTAAAATTTAATGACCTAACCATTGCTGTGAAATTGTTGTTATTGTTGTTATTGTTGTTGTTGTTGTTGTTGTTGCTGCATGTTAAAGGAACAGCGACAACAACAACCCAAGCGAAGCGGCAGCGGCAATATTAAAATTCATTAAAAATGATTTGCGTAAAACGTAATTTTATTTTTTTACATAAAAAAAAAACCAAAAAAAAAACAAAAATAAGCAAAAATACACGAAAACAAAAAACAAATAAAAATAAAAATAAAGCAAAAACGAAATAAAAATGAAAAATCGTTGAAGTAAAATGGAACGGGAAGAAAATTATGCGTTTTGTACTACAAAGTAAAAAAAAAACAATGAAAGAAATTGTGAAGTCAACTTTTGCGCTACTCCAGAACTGGTCCTTTTGGTCCGATGGTCACGTCGATGGTCACCGCGCGAGTGTATTGGGAGAGTATATATAAAGTAAGCATGAATATTGTTGAAATTTTATAGCAATATTACGAAAGCTGAACCGATTTCCAACTGAAATAATTTTGGAGTATTTGCTTAATTTGAGAATATTCAATTTGTAATTGCAAGTGAATTAAATGTTTCAACATATTTGTTTTATTTTATAGTCCATTTGATATGAATTGTGAATTTAATTAATAAATGAATATTCGAAGAATATATGATATGAAATATGAAATGTTTTCTCTTTCACATCATTTGATCATTATTTCTTGTTAATTTTGTTGTTGTGAGTATTCCACGCTTTATTCAGTTGTGCAATCAATTGAGTGCTCTGTTCTTTATAAATATATATATATATATAATAATATAATATACATATATATATATATAGATACTGTCCTGACCTATTTGCTGAAAAACGGGTGGCCGCATCAAGCGATTAATCTCACTGTTCTCCGCATGTCCCCCCTCGCTAGTGGACACTAAAATATTAATGAAAAAAATTGGCACACACACACAGACACACACACACAGAGAGAGAGACAGTCAGTTGCACAAACACAAACACGTTTATAATACACAGAAACATGTTTGTACATATAAAATTAAACAATTTATTACTTTCACTGATAGGTATCCAGGCCATTGGTTGCCCAGCCCAGCTCCCACAGCCTACTGCATGTAAAAAAATATTTAAAAAATAAATAAAATAAAATACATAAAAGCAACAACAGCAGTTGAAACTGTAAAATGAAAATGAAACATTTAAAAATATTTCGCATCGCATACATTTTTAACAGTCCATGCATTTCATATGACGCGCCACGCAAAGAGAGAGAGAGAGAGGGAGAGAGAGGGAGAGAGATCTGCCACTGGGTGGGGCACATGTTGTAATTTACATGTAGACAACAATATGAATTAAAGTACAAACGAGTAGCAACGACTTTCACCTTGTCGCATTTTCAATTTTCATTTCCATTTGTCATTTGGTTTTTGCTTTTTTTTTTTTTCTTTTTTTTTTTTTGCTTTTTATGCGACTTGCAAAGATTTTACCGAATGTGCTTTGGGCTTTATCAGTCGATAGAAAGAGTGTCAAGCTGGGTTGCAGGGGGCGAGGGGCAAGGGGCGAGGGGCAAGTGGCAAGACGTTAAGATTGCGTTTGTCGTTTATTCTTGCACAATTTTGAGGCTCATTAAATTTGACAAAGATTTGCGACAAAGTTTTCCTACTGCTCTTAACTTTCTTCGACTTGACTTTTTATGAGTTTCCTTTTGCACGTCTGGTATCAAATTGATTGCCAACACACATGTGTGAGTGAGTGTGAGCATGTGTGTGTGTGTGTGTGTGTGCCAGGATGTCTCTGCCTGTATATTTTTGTGAGAAGTCAGAAGCCAAATTAGCCCAGATGGTAAGAAAATGGCCTGGCCTACCTACCAGCGGGCAACAGGCAATCTGCCACGCCCATCTTGCCCACAATTGTAAGACCGGATCAAGAACAGTTTTGGGCCAATTGGCGCTGCGTTATGGCAACGCTCATTGAAGCTACTTGAAGCAATCATCTCGAGCCTTACCAGAAAAAAAAAAAAACCACAACCAAAAAAAAGCTGAAAACTAAAAAGCCGCATGCAGCAAATGCCTTCTTGGCCAATTGTTGTTCGCGGGTATTTTGAATTTAATCTTAATCTCAATTTAATTGGAGCATTAAGCGAGCCCCGATTATATATTTATATATTTAAATAAATATGTATATATAATAATATTATATATAATTGTCTTGATTATCAGACGCTTTCATACACATTGTAAAATTGTAGACAGCGCGGGTAATTAAGCTGCTAAAAGCCATATATATATATATATATATATATAAATATATACATATATGTATATTTATATATATATATATATAATTTAAAACAATTTAAATCAAAATTTACAAGTACAAAAAACTACATCCATTTATACAACATATTTTAAGTAGTCTTAAACTGAAAGCTCTAATGTATTTTCTGTACATTGGGCTTGGTCAGCGCAGAGGGGCCAACAAGATTTGCCCAAAATCAAATATGCAAAGCTACACACACACACACACACGCACACCCACTCAGCTACACTTTTGGCGAGCTGTTTGTTGTTTTTCTTGTTGCTTTTTCTAGCGAAAAAAAAAAAACTTTTGCCATTGCTTAGTTGTTGTTGTTGTTGTTGCTGAGGTCTGCACAGGTATGTAGGAAAGACTGTGCACGGCGAGGGGGATGCGTTGTGTGAAGAGCAGCGTAAAAAAGGCTTAAGCTAAAATGGGATTAGAAACAACAGCAAAAAAAAAAAAACGGGATGAAAACCGTAAAATTGCGCAGGACGCGCGCGACTCTGGAATGGCAACAGATCTGAGCAAAAGCTTAGATGTATGTGTGTGTGTGTGTATGTGTGTTGCCAGCCAAATGTTGTTGTTTGAGTGCTCGCACAGCTGGTACGCAAAACACAAAAAAAAATATATATAAAAAAAAAAAGCAGAAAAAATATAAATGCAAACAGAGAGCAACAAAAAAGCAACGCTCCATAAAATTACTGCACTCACCTGGGACAAAAAGAGTGCGAGAGTGAGAGAGAGAGGGAGAGAGAGAGAAGGAGAAGGAGAGAAAGTGTAAAAAAAAAGTTATGCGTTTAAAGTGAAGCGCAACAGATAAAAATTGTCAAATTTGTCACAAAATCGACTTTTGACCTGTCCATCAAATATTTTAATTATAATTTTTGGACTTTGGTATAAATTAAAAAAAAAAATAAAAATCGTGTTCTGCCGCTTGATTGATTATTGAATTTAAAAATTGATATTCTTTTGACCTTTTCATTCATCCAATGAACTGCAGCAACAGCTGTGTGAATTATGTGGGAAATTACATCAAATTTCATAGTTTTCAAAAAGATAATTTTGCAGACAATTTCGAAGGAATTTATATAAATTTTACAGAGTATTTTTATGTCGACAAAATATGCCGTTAATTTTGTTTTTTTCTCTTTTTCTTTTGGGCAGCAACTAAAATTATTTAGCACACCCACGTGACTATGTCCATGTCCATGTCCATGTCCATGTCCAGGCGACTCAGTGGAGCAGAATGATATCAAACTGCTGTTATGCGCTGCAACTTCATCGGGCCAAGTTTCTGCTATGCCGCTTATGGATAAACAAGGGATTGCGGTGGGCGGTGGGTGGTGGGCGTTGGGCGGTGTGTTGCTTAAAATTGGCTGAAGCTGAAGGCCGCACGGTGCGCTGAGCGGCGCATAAAAAACGCATTAAGTCGAAAGCAAAAGTCGTCAAGTTCACAAATAAACAAATAACAATGCTGCAGTCGAAAAGCTCGACTAGCAGACACCCTATATATATATATATATATACGATTCTTAAGCTTATTGAAAATTGATTTAATTTCTGCTTAGTTTTTTTTTCAAATATGTAAAGCTTGGCTGATGATGTCGATTAATCATACTATATATATATATATATACTTTATGTGGTCAAATAGTTGCCTGCCTTCTTCTTCTTCTTCTTACATAGCATTGAACAACTTTATGATACCCTGTTCATCAAATATTAATGGGTGCAGGGTATATGTAAATACAAAATTCGTGTTCGCCTTACACCAGGCAGTATATGTTGAGTTTTTAATGTGCAAAAGAGCCAGAGCGAGTGCGAGGGGGAAAGGGAGAGAAAGGGAGAGAAAGAGAGGGAAAAAAGAGAGAGAGAAAGAGAGAGACAGGTAGAGTACAAAAGCGAAGAGAAACAGGCCAAGCGCAAGCCTCAAATGAGAGTGAACCTTATCTTGTGCTTGTTGTGTGTGTGTGTGTGTGTGTGTGTGTGTACCTTCTCGACGAGTCGCCCTTTGATGTGGGCTTATCAGATATCAAAGCGCATAACTGATAATGTGGCAAATGAAGGACAAGCAACAACAGGTGCTTTGGCGACCCACTCCCGATCCGATTATTTTTGGT
The DNA here is from genome assembly GCA_037043605.1 of Drosophila multiciliata. Classification (NCBI taxonomy): domain Eukaryota; kingdom Metazoa; phylum Arthropoda; class Insecta; order Diptera; family Drosophilidae; genus Drosophila; species Drosophila multiciliata. Next base: position 319,835 of record JBAMBF010000157.1, read on the forward strand.
TCAACCTCGTCTCTCTCTCTCTCTCGCTCTCTCTCTCTCTCTCTCTCTCACTCTCTGCTGGCATTTCGTTAGCAATGCGGATAGCCTCCTGGAGCTGCTTCTTGGTATTTGCGTTAGCTTTTTCAAATATGATTATCTTGATTGGCCCAAACAAGGACTTAACCTGCCACAGCCCCCAACTCTGTGGGGCAGAGCCGACTGCGCAATGCTCTAATGCCAGAGTATATTCAATTGATTACTTTTAAATTTTGTGTAATTTTAGTCCTATGGCAGATCTAGGGTTTCCCAACGCCAAAAGTATTCTTATCACGTTTTGTTAAGTGAAACCTTTCAATTGTGGCAGATATCGATTTTTATCGACTTTCTAGTCCGAAGTTTGCAGCCCTGCTGAGTCCTGCTCTCGTTGTGTTTGTGTCTGCAGTTAGCTCGGCCTGTGTTTTTTGGCCAGATTCTATTGTGATTCCAAGCAATGGATTTGTTTATGTTCATAATGATTACAATGTTTTCGTTGGCGCTGCCTGACTGGGCGGAAGCCAGTGCCGGCCCTGGGGCCATGTAGGACCAACAAACACATCTATGTGTCCGGTCTTTGCCATCCCCCACTCCCCCCCCCCTCGCCTAAACCACATTCAACTGGCATATCGGGCATGCAGTGTGCTGCCTGGTGCCTTGTGCCACATGCCACATGCCACATGCCAGACACTCATTATCGCGGCCATCTTTCAAACGTTGCCAGCATATGTTAGTTTAGCGTAAACTTGAAATGCTGCTTTACATTGTCAGGGGCGGTGGTGCAAAGGTAGCAAAGGGGATTACACACATACACATACATATACACATACATATACACACGCAGATGTGCACACTCACATGGGCGGAGCGCCCAACTTGCACAATCGGATTTCAGCTCGACAACGGCAGCGCCAGCAAAAGTGTGGCCTACTTTTTGGGGCAGCGACAGCAGCGCCTCATTCATATGCAGACCCCCACAAACAAACACACACACACACACACACACACACACATAGAAACAAGTGAAGACACATAACACAGCATAAAATCTACTAAAACACACACACACTCACACACACACACATTCTGTGAGCATATTTATGCGCCTTGCTGAGCCTCGACACAGTCTCCACACCTTGTGGCATTTAATATTTGTGTCGGTGGCAGCAGCAGGACGATGCCAGCGGCGTTAAGTAGGCGACTAAGGTAAAATGTTTTCCATTGCACTTTTACAACCCCTGCGAAAAAGTAACCCTCCACTCCACCTCCTCCTCGCACAGTGAAAACAACAAAAAGAAAACCCAAAGGCTTTTTGGCCAAATATGATAATGTCAGCGTGTCGACTTGTTTACGCTTTGTGCCGGCTTTCCCGTAGACAATTTATGATTGAACGCATGTCCTGGCAACCTGAGCTGCCGATGTTTACCACTGTGCGAGGCACACACACACACACACAGAACATTCGCAGCACGCTGCGAAGTGGGTAATTAAAATATGCGTCAAATATATAAAAAAAAAAAAGTCCGCCCAGCAGCAGGGGTAATATGATAATTGGATACTTAGCAAATTGGCAACACATAAATAATTTAAATTAATTAATATTTATTTGAATTTTACATTAAACGCTTACCAATATTGTTGTATAAGCTGTGTCTGACATTTCCATTGCCATCGAAGTTTCAATAAGCCATGGCCAAAAGTAAGATTTACTTTAAAAATATTACATAGACAAAAATATATTCTTTATGGAAAAATGTCAGTTTTCAGAAGTGTTGAAAGGAGAATCAGGAAATTTTTATAAAAATATCCGATCAATCCTTAGCTTATCTTTAATTGCATCTTTTTGGAGCAACAATTGTCAAAGTTGAATTGAATTTTTCATGATTTTAAAGCACTCAAAATGAAAACTTTAAATGGAATATCGCTAAGTCTGTTCCAAGTTGAAGGACTTCCTTTTATGTCTTATGTATATTTCCCATATATATATATATATATATATGAATTGTATGACTGACTAGAGCACTACTACAAAAATGCAGCATACAAAAATATTTACCCAAAATATTGTAAACATGTTTACGAATAAAAGTGGCTAATTAACAGAGCTTTTTAGCCACTAATTACAAGTTGTTTACAGTTATTATGCTGTTGACAACGACTGCACCTGTCGGAAAAAAGTAGGAAAAAAAGAAAACTATCTTTTCCTTTTAAGGGAATTATTATTAATATTTCCGATTCCATAAAGTACATTCAATCCTCATCAGCTGCACTAACCGAGTCTAAATGGATTACATATATCCGTCGGCCCATCTGCATCTCACTTTATACACCCATAAAAAAATAAAAAAAAATCAACTCCCTCAGTTCCAAGCCTTGGAAAATATCGTTTAATATTTTTAAAAATCCGCAAATAGTTCGAAGTCTGCCGGATCGAGTCACTAGCCGAGTCTAAATGGATTACATATATCCGTCTGCCCATCTGTATCTCATTTTATACACCCATAAAAAAAAAACATTCAGTTCCGTTCCAAAATCTACATTGTTGAAGCTTGGAAAATATCCTTTAATATTTTTAAAAATCCGCAAATAGTTCGAAGTCTGCCCGATCGAGTCACTATATTACTGACAATCGTTCGAAATACCAATTTTACCAATTTTAAATTGTGGCTGCACAAATTCTGAATATTCAGTTCACAAAACACAACAATTTCCCACACATTTTTGGTATGTAATATTTGTTATATTGATACAATCAGATGTTTGCTTAATTTAATTAAATTATCAATATAATTGATTAGCTTTCAAATGCAATTGAGTGCACTGTCGCACCTCCCGTGCAAACAGCCTCTCCTCCAATTTTGCTCCCAGCCATTTGATTTCCCTTTCCTAAATATTATTTTCAACTTGGCCAACTGCATTTTGAAGCCACACGAGATATAAATCAAATTGCATGCCAATAAGGCAGCTGCATGTGTGTGTGTGTGTGTGTGTTGGCCATACACAAAAGGGTGGCTGAATTTTGTCGCCTGCTGATTTGAGAGAGAACCAGCTGGGAGCTCGGGTCTTGGCCTGGCCCAGTAGCAAAAGGCAAAGAACTAACACAAACATAATTCAGAGCTTGAACAGATATATCTATGTGTTAGGGGTTGCATATCTCATATAAAAAAAATAAGTAAGTACATATATAAAACTACCAACACACACACACATAACACACACACACATAACACACACACGCTGCGAGACAGTCCCATCACAGCAGCAGTCAGCTAGCTGGCAAGGAGACTCGCACAGCATTTCCTAGACAATAAGCAACATATCGGATATCAGATATGCCAAACTACAAACTACACTCACTCACACACACACACACACACACACACATAGGCTGGGCACCAGCCACATGCAGTTGCTTTGCGATTTGCTTGCATTGTTCAAATCTTTTTCATTTTGTCGGAACAAACATAATCTGCAAATCATTTCAAGCCGCTTCTCGAATGCCCTAAAATATTTTTATATTTATATAATCTTAAATATTTAATTGGTAAGGTATACCCAATATAATTTAACGAGTTGTTAATGTTAAAATGTCTGCAAAAATTTGAATTTTAATATAGAGCCAAATATGCAAAAAAAAAAAAAAAAAAAAAAGCATTAAATTTTGTTAAACTTAATCGGTTAATGCAGTTAAATATGAGAAAATGACTAGTTAATATTAATAAAATATATAATATTATTCAGATGAATATGTGCGAACATTTCCATTAAAGATTTCTGATGGGCCAAAATATTAGAGTGCTGAGACCAAACAGGATGTATGATCCTGTTAGAAGAGTGGGCACTGGACAACATTCCACTAACTGAAGCATATGCAATGAATGGAGGTAAGGGATGCCATACATATTGTTGTATATATATATATATATATATATATATATATAGCAGGCAATAGCAGCCATGGCAATATTCAAAAGGCACATAACTTTCGCCACGTAAATCGGCCAAACAAGACAAACGGCTAGAAGAGAAAGCGGCATTCTTGGCTGCCAAAGCAGACACATCTTTGGGATGACCTCACCCACACATATGCACACACACACACACTCAAACACACGCATGCGTGAATAAGTCAGGCAACAACATAGAATGACCCATGCCTTACCAGGCCAACAAGAGCAGCAACAGCAACAACAGCAACAGCAACAGCAACAGCAACAACAACAACAGCAACAGCAGCAACAGCAACAACAGCAACAGCAACAACAGCAACAGCAACAACAACAACAGCAACAACAGCAGCAACAGCAGTAATATATTGATAAACATGGACAACAGACACCGCTTTCAAGACAGCTCAGAATACAGAAATATCTATATATATATGTATATATATATATATACATATATCGGAGATACAAGTGCAGTTTTGGTTTGTTTTTGGTAGCTGCATCCACAGGCCGGAATATTGATGCCGCACAGCTGCTGCTGTCAGCCATGTTGTGTGCAAATGTGTGCATTGATTGTTAAGCTGCTTAATGGCATGGCTTAGCAGCAAATTTAATTTACAATATTTGGCTTAATTTGGCTTAATTTGGTCGTGTGCATATAATTAACAAATACACACTTGAGGCAGCCAGATTGATTCGTTAAGTGTGCAGCCACTTTGCGGTTTACTTGACTTGCACTGCCCTTAACAAAACACACACACACACACACACACACACATACATTGCTTTGTTTGTATGTATAAAATATACTTACAGTGATGGCTCTTTAAGTACTTAATTACTGCAGTCATCAAGTCACATCAATCACATTGCGAATTGTTCGCATAATCAATGAGCAAAACAAACACGAAATGCCAAATAGAATTCGAATAATAATTAGTAATTATAAATGGGATTAACATATTAAATTTGAAGTGTTTTTAGATGGACTTTAAATGAATATTTGAAATGTCAGTCTGTTGACCTTAGCTGAGCTGCTAATTGCCTCATGTTGCAGCAGCACAAATGGTGTGGAATAATATTAACAAGGCAAAAATTGAACTTTAAATTTAATTTCAATTAAATTATGATAATATTAAGTGTATATTCAGACTTAAGCTTAGCAAAAACTATTCACATTTCCAACTATTTTCTTAACTACCAAAATAAACTCTTGATTTTCCCTCGATTGTCTATTCAAAGTGCAGTTGCCACAGGAAATCGCTTCACTTAGCAAGCAGTTAAGCTGCAACAACTTAATGAATATCTAATCATTATGTGAGTGTGTGTGTGTGTGTCTGCTTATCTGTCTGTACTGCAGTTGCAGTTGCAGTTGCAGTTGCAGCTGAAAGTGCTTGTCTGTCTTAGGCTGATTGCGACATTTGCAAATGCAAACTTTGTGGAAGTATTCATTTTTGGTATTTGCGTAGCTAATTTAAATCTTTGCACTCTTCAAGGGCCACTTCAACTTACCTATGCTGCGGGTGTGTGTGTGTGTGTGTGTGTGTGCCACACATTGAACAACAGTAAGTGTTGCAAAGCGACCAAACTGACCGCCTAGAAACAAACCCGGGCATGTCGGAGTGGGTTCAAAGGGAGCAGGAACCGAAGCGTCGTTGCTCCCACAGAGTATGCAATTTTAACTGTGTCACACACACACACACACACACACACACACATGGACAAGGAAAACGATGGAAAGATAGAGTCTCAACAGAGCCATGAAGCAGTCGAGTAGCACTCCATTAAACATATAAGTACACCTATTAATGGTCAAAAAGGAAAGCAAGCGGAAGCAGCAGGAGCAGAGGCAGAGCAGCACGTTGCTATTTGGAGTTGGGGTTTGGGATTGGGGTTTGGGATTTGGGGTTGGCATGACCAAATGCGAATGCGGAATCAAAAGCGCAATTTTATACTTTATACTTTTGCCACATTACAAAATGAAATTTTCCGCACAGAGACAATTACAAAGTGCTCCAAAGAAAGCGAGATAAAAAGAGAGAGAGAGGGAGAGAGAGAGAGGGGGGTGAATGAAATAGCCAGATACTTGGCCATATAATGTAACTCATCTTAAGCACATTAAGTGTGCTGAACCCAAAGCAAAAACCAAAGCCAAAGCCAAAGGCAAAGGCAAACCCATAGCCATAGTCACAGACGCAGACAGAAAAGGACAACGGGTGGCCAGTGATGATGATGATGATGATGATGATGAAGATGATGATGAAGATGATGATAATGATGATGATGAAGATGATGACAATGAGACGGCGTAGACAATGATTATGGGCTGCACGGATGGTGCCCAAAGGCGTCTTGCCTCTCCTCTCCACTTATGGCATAATAAATATATATGTAAATATATATATATATATATATATGTGTGTGTGTGTGTATATGTGTGATGGGCATATGGATTAAAAGTCCATCAAAATGTGTACATAAAAGTCATTGACTTAACAGGCAGGAAAGAAGCGTTGGCAAACTTGGAAACCAAGTTATGCGACACCTGAGCAAATCTTGAGGCACCATTTGCCATTTGCATGTGGTGTGTGTGTGTGTGTGCACGTGTGTGCGTGTGGGTGGTCCTATCGGCTGGCTGATTTCACATGCCGCACGACAAAACTGGCGCTCGCGTGTGAAATTAAATTGTTTGTTGTTTCGCGAAAAAAGGAAAATAGAGTTTTTGCCAGGTTTGTCTGGTTGTTGTTGTTGTTGTTGTTGTTGCCCTGGGCACGCCGCCTTGCCACAATGACAGTGACAGTGACAGCAGCAGCCACAGCAAACCCATCAGCCGCCCCGCCCCCCACCCCCTCGAGTGATGAAAAGCCGCCGAGCGGTTGTCACCTTGTGGCTGCGCTACTCTGGTTTCCAGTGTGGTTTCTCCGTGAGCCGCACAACCGTATTTCTTATTGTTCCTTTGGACGTTCCCAGATCAACATACTCCAGCTAATTAAGTTGGAGTTGTCTACATTCTGTCACAAAGCTGAAGATTGAGTCCACAATTTACATATGGTTTTGATCCCAAAAGATTTAGTTTGAGATTTGCAGCTTTAGCTGGGTGACGCAGCAGCTTCTTATACTCTGTTGCAAATGGTAAAAGAGTATATTGGTTGTGCGCAATTTTTGTGTACACCATTCAAATTATTATCTTGATATAATTATATATTCAAAGTCAAATTGATAATTGCAAATTGATTTAATCAGCCAAATTTAATTTAATTTAATTTCTGCTGACATCTTTCAAGGAGATCGAAGACAAATTACCCTCAATATATTTTTATATATATTTTATTTTAATATTATTAACCAACTTAATTTTTATTTACTTTTAATTTAATAACACTTAAGTTGTAAATTTAAATTATTATTTTTTAAAACGCCTTTTTAAATTCCACATTGCAGCAGATTAACTGCAAAGCCGCGAGAAATTTAATCTTCTTTCATTTATTCATTTAATTTAATTTTTCGTTTAATTGGAAAATTATTCAACTTAATTATATATATATATGTATGTGTTACGTTATAATTTTACATTTATACAATAAATACAACTAATTCTTTTGCTTAACTTTATTCATTTTCGCAATTGGCAAAGATTAGTTGGGTTTTAAATGCACTCTTTGAATTGTTTTCTTAATTACTCAAATTTAATTGAAGTAAGTAAATCCTATAAAATGACTATGTACATTGAAACCCAGTTATCTCAAATATGCCCCACTCCCCGGGCCTTAGTCAGCACCTGGGCTAATCCAGCGCCCAAATTCAGTTCCGTATTTGGCAGCCATGAGAAGTGCTTTTGAAATGAGTCGAGCATGATTTCGGTTCATTTTTTATACCCTAATCTTATTGGAAATGGGTATAATACATTTTTGCGCACAGTATATATATTCAGATTGAATTGCAAGCCAAATTAAAAATTTAATCTAAATAAAAGCAATATTAATTAAAATTTTGCAAACTATATTTTTTTTATTTTATTTATTATATTCGACATTTGGGCATGGCATGGTATGTCCTAGTGGAGCTTTCTCGACTTTCGCAGTTGTTTTATTTCGTTATGCACACATTTTGTGATAGTCATTGAACAGCTCCTTGCTCCGACATGACCAGCATTGAGGCTCAATAATAAACAAATAAATGCCATGTTTTCTCGTTAAACTCTACGTTTGCCCAATCCCTGTGCGAGCCTGGCTTCCAACTCATATTTCACATTGGACATGCATTTGAAAAACATTTCATCTAGTTTATTGCTAAATGTTTGATCGTCTCCGACCATGCCCAAAAATCATGATGCCTGACCGCTTAAGCGGCATTCCCAGAACCACCAAATCGCAGTGTTCAAATGCAAAATCTGTTTTCAATGCATACAATCCCATCAACCTCAAACTGTGCATGTGTGTGTGTGTGTGTGGGCGTGGTAAGGTTGCTTCTCCATGAACGCTCAGCAAGTGCAAGCGGAATAATTCGATGTGGATTAGCGCATTTCCACAGCACATTCGGGGAAATATTCATGAATTTTGCATTTGTCCAAATATTACTTTTATAACAGAAAAACTTGTAAATCCTGCCAAAAACTCGGTTCGTTCCTCATCAGTATTAATTATCGTTAAAATGTACCTAAAAAACTGTCAAGCCAAAATATTTGCGTGCAACAAATAAGGAGCTGAAATTTTGTGCAACATCATTGCATAATTTGGATGCATGCATCAATTAATTATTTATTTTGGCCACAGACAGATAATTACTTTTAACGTTCCCACAGCTTGTGCTTAATAGACCCAATCACAAATGTCTACACACACACACCCACACACACACACACATGCACACTCTTAACTCAAGTTTCATTCAATTATTGTTAAGCACCTCAAGTTTTCTTAGCCAACGAGTGAAATCGAGGCAACTTGCCGGGATTCTTTTCGCCAACGAAAACACGAAACACAAACAGGCAACACCAATAACAAGGTTAATAAACTGAGCCAGGGCCTGTATACCACAGCAGCTGTTTATTATTATTGTTAGCCATGAAAGGAATGGGTAAAAAGCAAATGAGTTGAAATATATCGATAGAAATAAAGGTACTGTAATAAATTGGAATAAATTTAGAAATACCCAATTTCATTTTACTAATTTGACTTTCTTTTCGAAATTAAAAAAAAAATAATTAGTTAAATTTAAATCTTAAAATCTTTATATTTATATATATTTGTATATATATATATATATAATATATATATATATATAATAAAGGAAATTGGAATAAATTTAGAAAAACACGATTTCATTTTACTAATTTGACTTTCTTTCCGAAATAAAAAATAAATAATTAGTTAAATTTAAATTTAAAAATCTTTATGTTTATATATATTTGTGTATATATATATATATATATATATAATAAAGGAACTATAATAAATTGGAATAAATTTAGAAATACACGATTTCATTTCATTTTTCTAATTTGACTTTCTTTTTGAAATAAAAAATAAATAATTAGTTAAATTTAAATCTTAAAATCTTTATATTTATATATATTTGTATATATATATATATATATATATATGACACACAAATACATACACCCACAGCGAGGCTATGCGCTTTTTTCCAGCGTGTTAACGCCCATGTCATGTACAATTGTTCAAAGGACTTTCGTTCAGTGTATGTTGCAGCCTTCCTATTAAGTGTTGTTGTTGTTGTTGTTTTTGTTGTTGTTGTTGTTGTTGTTGTTGATGTTTGTTTTGGCTTTGCAGATTTCATGTTCGTCAAATGCCGCTTCGATAACTACAGGAATGCGCCCGCCCACCCCCTCACCGCTGAGAGCGGTGCGATGAGGCGAATTGGCGAGATGACAGTTGTGGTGGGGGAGGAGGGGGAGTGTGTAAGCGCTGTGCTTTGCCATGGCGACCATATGCAGTGAGGCCTGACGAACTTAACACCAATTCTAATGCCGGCGATTAACATTAGCAACGACATTTGCCGACCACCGAAATGGGAGCGAGAACTGTAAACTGTGAATAACCAGCAACTGGAAATTGGTGGTTGTGGATTGTGAACAGATGAACAGCTGAACAGATGAAGAGATGAAGAGATGAGGAGATGAACAGATGAAGACAATGGCAAAGTCTGCTGACACGTCTGGGTACATGAGCAGAACATGACTGCGACACGGTCAAAAACAGACAGAGTCACATGCCTATAATAGAAGCTGCATGTTTCCACACACACACACACACACACACACACACACACACACACACACACACACACTCGCATATGTTGTTTGAAGTTGGCCCAGCACAAATGTGCGATAAACTACTTGGCACTTGGCTAAAGGCTTACCGTTTCCTGAGCTGGCCAGCATAGAGAAGGAGCAGCAGCAGCGGTTCAAGGAGTCGCCCACGACATGACCCAAAATGGCGGCATAGTTCGTTACATAGTGCCACATCGTGTGTGTGTGTGTGTGTGTGTGTGTGTATCTCTGTGCCACAAATCAGGTCTGCAAAAAGAAATAGGGGAACGAAAAAAACAAAAAAAAAAAACAGTGTCAGTTTCCGGAATGAATTGGATTAAGCAAAGTCTGGCAAGGAGTTGATTGTTTAAAGGTGGCTTAAAGCAGCTGCGCTCGAACTACGTAAATGATTCGATATTTTACTAATGCCACAACTAAAGCAAATTCATGTGATAAATAATCGGTTTTAACTTTGTTTAATACTCAGCAAGTTGGGAAAACCAAAAACCGGCCACATAATTCGCATAACTTCAGTACAATTTACGCCCATTTCGCATAAGCCACGCCCCCAAAAAAAAAGGGAGGGATGGGGAGGGGGAGGGGGGTGGGGAATTGTGTGTGGGAGCATGTGTGTGTGCTTGTGTGGTGTACAGGGCGCCAGGGCGCGTCTTAAGTCGAGTTTATTTTGAGTGCGGACGAGTCGCCTGCAAAGGGATTGCAAGGAATTGCAAATGATCAACCAAAGGCAACTTGCCACAACTTTGTGCCAAATCAATTCGAGCTTGCTGAAGTGACAAAACTTTACACACACACACACACACAAGGAAGTACTTGGAGCTAGAGCCAAACAAATATAAAAAGGAAAATTCGAAGCTAGGCGCCGCATTTGCAATTTGTGCGCGACGCTTTGCCACAAATACAAAAAAAAAAAAAAAAAAAAATACCAAAAAAAATAGATAAACATTGGCAACTACAAAAGCAACAATAACAACAACCGAGACAATGACGAGCATCGTGTAAATGCCAAATGGTCGTTGAATCGAATGGATTGGAATAATTTGGAACAGCGCAGGATATGCAAATAGTCAAATGACAAACGCGACCTTTTGCTTGGGATTGGGCTTGGGATGGGGATTGGGATTGGCAATGGGGTATTTGACATTTGAAATGGTCGATAAGAACATTTGACCTTATAATTGACAACATTGTCATGAAATTAACTCAAAATGGCAACTCTGTGAATGGGAATTTATCAACCAATTAAACAATGTTGCACATGATTTAAATGTAAATGAACTTTATTAATATCCCAAATATATGCACAGATTACAGACAAATCCGATTATAGCCAGAACTTTAAATGAACTCTGTTTATTAAAAAATAAAATAAAATAGAGACAAGGCAAAAAATAAATAGGAGACAATTAAAATGGATGAATAATTTATTACCTATTTCATAAAAAAAAAAATTGGTATTTATGTGAAAAAATGTACATTGCTGGGGGGAAAAAAAACACAACTATATATATATATATATATATATATATATGTATATATATAATTTAAGTCTTTTGGAAAGACCTGTGCAATTTGTATTGAAACTAAAATCACATCTCAAATAACTTTGTAAACAGTTTGCGTTTTGTGCACACAGAAAATGATTTAATTCAATTTTGTGGCAAGTGTGGAACTCTCGAATATATTTGTTGAGTCTTTATATAATTTGAAGTTCGGTCTCTGTACGTAAACTTATGTGAGGCAATGTGCAGCAGACAGAATGCAAATTATTGTTGTAGTTTTTGTGGTTTTATGTTTATTTTTATTGGTCAGAATACGTGCGGCGGGTTTATTTCAGCTTAAAAATGCATAAACTATTCAACACACACACACACACATATATATATATATATATATATGTGTATATAGAGGCCAGATCACGTTTTTCCTTAGTTATTAATATTTAAAATTGAAATTTAAATGCAATGCATGAAACCCAAATGATCGAAGACAAGGTTGAAAGTGAAATTACAGTTGCCGCTTTATCTCTAGTTATCTGGCCAAAAACCCCCAACCCCCCCCCCCCCAGCAACCCTTTGCCAATGCAAATAGATTTTTATTGTGGGTTTTGTGTATTTGTTTGTGCGGCCTTGTTGTACTTGTGGCAATATATTAAAATTCAATGTAAAACAATTTCAATTGTTTGTGCGTGCAACACACAATTGCTCGATGTAAGCGGAGAAAAAATCCGTTTGAGGAGAGAGCTGGGGAGGGGAGATGTGTATATGTGTACTTATCTACCTATATATACCTATATATATTTATATAATATATATATAAATAAAACCAAAAAGCGCCTTTCCCAAAATGGCAAAAGGTGTTGATGTATCGACATGTGTGTGTGTTTAGTGTGTGTGCGTGTGTGTGTGTGTGTTTAGTGTGTGTGTTTTTGTGTGTGTTTTTTTTTGCTGCGCATGCAAAACATGCGAATTGCTTTGCTATTGTTATTGTTGTTGCTGCTGTTGCAGTTGCTGTTGCTGCTGCTGTTGCCGTTATTTATGCAACGCAAGCGTCCCTTTGCTGACATTTGCATGCAACGTTGCCAGTTCTAGCCAGTTGTTGTTGCTGTTGCCAGTCCCCTTAATGATGAGCACCAACCTGAGCCCAACGCAAGCGTCGAGGTCATTTCGTGTCATGTCAATTGCTGTGCCTCTTGTTGTTGCCATTTATTGTTGCAATTAGCATTTCATTCCAGCCTTTGTCAAAATCTCGTTAAATTAAAGAGCCCCAGTCTAAAATCAAAATTCACAAAGTCCACAAAAAGCAGTTTTTTTGGTGTTAACTTTATTTTGTGGCCAAATTGTGAAAACATTTTCAAATCATAGATTAAAGCAGCAGTCGAGCAATGTGTACACACACACACACACACACACACACAAAACACACATATATATATATATATATATGTATGTATATATATCTCTAAATATTTGTACAGTGTACTCGTGTTTATCTATCTTTTTGTGTGTGTGTGTGCTTAATTATAAAAGATTTTTGACCAATTTTCAGTGCATACAAATTAATTATTTATTGTTTTCTGCACTATTTAAGAGTCAGATATGTCGCACAAAAAGTGCAATTGATAAAAAAAAAACATTTTATCCACAAATTAAATGAATCAAAGTTTACAATTATTTTAAAAAAATGTTTTGTCTACCTGCGATTTTTCATTAGACATTATTAATTTGGAAATCCACAATATTTGATTTCAAGTTATTTTTTTTATTTTACTATTGTGTCACAATTTGGGCGGAATGCATAAAAAATTGCATACTGAAAAATATATTGTAAATTTAATCAGCAAATTGTACGCAGTTATAAAACCATAAAAAAAAAAAAATGGAGTATATTTTGCATTATTAATTGTAATTTTTTATATAAAGTTTTTGTGCAAATTGATTTTATTTAATGGTCTTAAATTGCCATATAAACAATATGTTTGTCAAAATACTTTCATGATTATTTGTCGAATAAATTTGAGACAAAAAAAAAAGTACTTTTAATGCGATCAAATATCAAACTAGACAATGTCCTGGTAAACTGGATTGTTATGGGACTTAATTGGGAATCTGGACGAGTGATTCACGACCCTCCATTGGGGCTGGAATCGGGCAATCAAGATTAATTATGTGCTGGACTTTTGTTGGCAGGGGACAGGGGATTGCCTTGAGCATTCTGCATTCTGCATTCTGCATTCTGAGCCATGGCTTTAGCAATGTGGCACGCATCGTGCAATGAGTTCAAATGTGGCACCAATCAAGTGTTGCTGCCACTGCAGTGGGTCAAGCCGAAAATGCGCAATTTTAAAATTGCAATGTACCATTTTTGCGGTAATATTTACACACTTACATGCAACACGCAGTTGCCCAAAAGCGGGGCAAGGTAGAGAATAGCACACAAATGAACAAACTGGGCACATGCCAGAACAGCAACAATAAAGTCGGAAGGGTGGCAGGGTGGGGGGAAGGGTGGGAGGAAGGGTATTCGGAGTGTGGCAAGCAGTCGACCGTCCTCTCATCATTGTCACAGTTTCAGGCTCGTGACCATAATTTACTATTCAGGAAAACATTCAAAACTGCTGCACAAGTGACACTCAAATGTCATTTCATAGTCCCAGTCACAGAAGCCCCCCAGTTTGTCCCCCTGTCGCCTCTTGTCCACCGCTTTGCTCCAACTGTGCAAAATCATTATCAGGATTAGCATTATCACAAATTTCATCATCATTGGGCAACATTGGATGCTAAATGCCAAAAAATGTTTAGTTGTTTGAATCGAGTTCATTTTGCCCCCAAAATGTAGTTTTCTTAATTTTTTTTCATTGATCTCTTTAAATTTAAAATCTATTTAATAAATGCAAATAATAAAAGTATTTTTAATGCAAATAATAAAAGTATTTTTAATGCAAATAAAAAGAGTATTTTTAATGTTTTATTCAAGCTTAAACTCGAGTTGGTGCAGCTTAAGCCTATTAAAAATATAAGTATTATTTAAATTTAATAATTTTAAAGTTAATCCAAGCAGTTTTCATAATGCTTTAAATTAAAGTATTTTGTTTTACTTTGATATTAAACAGCAACTAACCTATTTTTTTTTTTTTTTAAACCTTAATTAATTATAAAAGGTTTTTATGGCTTGAGCCTTCTGCTAATATTTTATGCACTTTTAGCTTGGCAAACAACCTTTTGGCCTTAATCAAAAATTATTCATAATTTAACCCAACTGAGAATCCTTTTTTTTCATTTATGAAAAATAATTTAAATTATTTTTTTTTTTTTCGTAATATGACTTTATTTTGGGGTACTCCAAGTTGCTGCAAATGTCGTTCTGCCCCAGACTCTCTGCCTCTTTCTACACTTAACTGTTTTGCTATCGTTGTTGTTGTTGTTGTTGTTGTTTCTTTGTGGGGTCTTTGGTTTGCGTGCAGCAGAGATTGCTCTGCTCCGGAGACGACTCCATTCTCCATTCTCATTGGTAGGGCTTGTTATGGCTGTCGAGTGCTGAACGCATTAACTTGCAGCAATTGTTGTGGCAAGGAATGCATTTGAGGCAGAGACCCAAAAGTCTTTGGCCTTTGGTCCAGAAAATTTCATTACTCAAACACATACACAAGAAAGCACTTTGTCCCGCTCTTTGCATGACTCTCAATTAAGCTGAGAGAATACATACAATAAGTGGAATTCTCAACATGATAACGGGAATGCCAACTACAGGAATAGGAATAGGAATAGGGAAAAGAACAGGTGCCCATAGAGATAATCAGCTTTGGCTTGTCCGCAACTCAACTCAATACAAAATTGAGAGCACAAGTTTTAGCCAGCTGCTGCAATTCACTTCAACAATTTCAGCCAGTACAAACAGTTAAAATATTTCACTCCAAAATGCCCGACTATGCGTTACTCTATTTTTTCTGTATAGTGGCAATTATTTATTTATTAATCTAACTAATTTTGTACTAATATTAAATTCTTTTATTATATATCATTTTTTACCTTACGTCCATCAACTATTCATCGATGTGTACAAAGGAACTCCTCGGTCAGTGTACTCTCTTCCAGTTTGAGTCCAGGATATGCAATAAGACAAAAAAAAAGTGGAATCTTTTGGCTTTTGAACCGTTGAGCCATTTTGCCATGGTCTTCATAAGAATAGTAAGTACTCTCAGAACACCAACTTGCAGCGTCGTAAAGTCAAGAATAACTGAAAAAACAAACAAAAACAAACAAGCAAGTACGAGTGCTGTAGTCGAGTGAGCTCGACTATGATGTACCCCGAATTTAGCTGTTAAATATGCTGCACTTTAATTTGAGAAATAAAGAGAAATAATTTGCACCCAAATGTAAGAAATGAGATTAATATGAGAAATTTATTTTCTATTCCGATCTTAATAAAAATAAATAAAATAAAATCAGAGTATTCGACCAATTATAATCCAAATTTACCTTATATAGTTTATTATGATCATATTTAAATAGTGTAATAAAAATGCTAATTTGTCGTGTTAGGAAACATTTGTCGATTTGTAGAATTCGATTTTTAAATTTAATTTTTGTTAGATTTAATGTTTTTTGTTAAGTTTATATTTTTTTATTAATTATACATATAGAGATCTATATCGACTCTGCTCTTCATCCTGCCAAGGCTTTATGGTATTTGAAGGTGCTTGCCACTGCCTGTTGCATAAACGTGCACTCAGTCATTATACACTTTTTAACAATTTTTAATGGATTTAACAAGAAAAAGAAAAGATAAGGAAAAAAAAGAAGAAGAAGAAGAAGCAGCTCAAAGCAATTACAAACTACTTGGGAAACAGCTGCTGATGCTGCAGGTGCGCATCGGCATTCATCAGCGGCACCTGATGCAATAACCTACCGCCTGTCCTATCCCCCCTACACTCGCCTCCCCTCCCGCAGTACATATGTTCATGATGCTGCGCAAATAAAAAATTTTTTTACGACTTGCGCGCTACACATTTGCCAAATCTAATCGCACCCCACCGCTTCCGCACCACCCCTCATACAGCCTGTCAAACTTGACTCGACATATTAGAAATGCTTGAATTTTTATGGCCGCTGCCTGAGGCATACAATTGTAAGGAGTGCCCGCACTGCGTATACTTGATATGCCGCCATTGGCTGCAGCTACTTATCAAAACGAGAAGAATTTCAAGTGGTGCGGGAAGCCAATGGGTCGAATGGTGGTTCACCCATCATCAGCGATGAGTTAATTCGAGCTTACAATACACACACTTACACACACACACACACACACACACAGGTGCAGGCGTACAGGGAGAGATCGCATGGCGCTGATGCCCGAAGAGCTCTCTGCCATAAAGTGCAAGGAAATATAATGCAATATTTATCGTCCTTTGAGCGCACCTCAAGCTAAGTGAAGAAAAAAAAAAATAAATAAATAAAAAAAAAAGAGCAACAGCAGCAGCTAAGCGACTGACAATATACAAGTTGCAACTTGCCTGCGTCGCGGTTGTGCGATGGCATCCGGTTTGGTTATCCTGCTGCAGATCCTCAAGTTGCTATCTGCTTGCTATGTGCAACTCGACACATATCAAGTTGCAACTTGCAACAAATATTAAATCAGTAAAATGTCCTTTAGGGCGCACTCAAATGTAATTGTTGCTGCTTCTATCGCTCCTGGTGCTGGTCCTGGTGCTGGTGCTGCAGGTTCTCCTGCCGATGTTGCTTCTTCATCTTTGGTTACGAAACGCGTCAAAATTGCTGCCAGCCCGCAAGTGTTTATGGTGCCACACGCAGCTCAGCACCACACTTCACAGCTAAAAAAAAAATAACCCCTGACTTGGCCTGACTCTCATCCCTGCCGCACAGTGGCACAAAACATAATAAAACTTTTGCAATTTCACATATTTCAGCTCGAAATCAATTGGCTGGCAATTTTTAGGAATGCGGCTAAAAGAGAGGGTTAACTTGGTCAAGGATTACAAACCCATTCAGATCGGAGTCCATCTGCTGAACTGATTTTTAAACGAAAACAGACAAAAATTATAAAAAAAAAATAACAGCTTAAATTAATAAATATGAAAAATATATTTAATAAATTGTGAATTGAAAAAAACTGATATATTTTTTTTTATAATAATAATAAATATAAAAAATAGAATTAATAAATTGTGATTTGAAAAAAACTGATATTTTTTTTATAATTATAATAAATATGAAAAATATAATTAATAAATTGTGATTTGAAAAGAAAGGATATTTTTTTTTTATAATTATAATAAATATAAAAAATAGAATTAATAAATTGTGATTTGAAAAAAACTGATATTTTTTTTATAATTATAATAAATATAAAAAACATAATTAATAAATTGTGATTTGAAAAGAGCTGATATTTTTTTTTATAATTATAATAAATATTTAAAAAGAGCTGATATTTTTTTGCTGATGATTTTCGAATAATTTATATATATTTTTTTTTTGAGCGAAACTTTTGCAATTTGCCCCACAATACGCATTTTGTGGAGAATGACTTTTTTATTACTTGGTGCGACATTGTTGTGTGTGTGTGTGTGTGTGTGTGTGTGTGTGTGTGTGTGGGCGTGTGGCTGTTAGATACCGCTGCTTAGTGAAAAGTATCTGAAAGATTGTGCAAGTGGAAATGCTTTCACGGCAGATGAAATTACGAGCTAGCTGCAGTCCAATAGACACACACACACACACACACACACACACAGAGAGAGAGAGAGTAACTTGACCAAACTGCAACCAAGGCCAGAAGCACAACCAGTAACAAGTGCTATGCCACTTTGGGTCGCAGGAATGGCGCAGGATGTGACTGAAGTTGAAATCGGGCCTCGCCTCGAGTTGGGGACAGTAGCCAAGGTGCCGGGCTAAGGCTGAATCTGCCAGTTGGACCCATTGTAATTTGATGTTGCGGTTCACGTTCAAGTTCTGTGCCTGTGCCTCTGCCCCTGCCTGTGCAGCGCACTGCGGTCAGCTGTGGCATGCAACGTGTTTTGCCAGTTTACTTGCGGATATTAGCGTTGCAGGCATAGCAATTTCCTGCACAAGACAAGCTCTGCCACCTGAGTGTAGCTAGTCACACACACACGCACACGCACACACACACACACACATTCAGGCACACCAAAATGTCATATGCATAGAGTCTCATTTGCGGAGTTATTTATTGTTTTGGGGGTTATTTTAAGTTGGGGTTATTATAAATATGCCAAGCGAATTTATTAAGTTTCATATTGGAGACGAGAACACTCGCTCTCTCTCCCCCTCTCTCTCTCCCTCTCTATCTCTCTCTCTCTCGCACACATACAAAGCCTTTTTCAATATGTTTCTCTTTAATTAAATGTGGCTAGCAAAACTCCTACCAAAACTTGATAAGTGAATGTTTTTCTGTATTTTGAATTATAAATTGTACACAAACCAATAAAATAAAAAAATCCGAAATTTCCAGGACATGATTAGCGTAAAAGTCTCCTTTACAAAACCCATTACAAACATTGCAACTATTTTATTACAGCACTTTTCATTTTTTATTTTTCTCTTCTCGTTTTTTTTTGCGGCTGACATAGACAAATGTCATGGCAGCGCATTAGGCACGTTTTTTGGGGGTACGGCGCACAGGGGGGGTTAGGTAGGGGGCAGGGGTCAAGGTGCGTCAAGTTGTGTTCGATTCTGTCATTTCTGGGCGTGGCATTGTCGCCGCTCACTTTCCTTTAACGAGCCAAATTGTGCGCTGCAAAAATGGAGTTTTTTTTTTTTTTTTTTTTTTTTGTCTTTTTTTTTGGATAACTGTATGGAGAAACCGCTAAGTGATTGATGGCCCCCCCCGAAATAGCTTAGGCAGAAGCATGAGCCAAAAAATAATAGTTGACTCGCTGCCAAAGCTATCAGCCACAATGCCAATGTGTAAATGGATTGTGTTAACTTCCACTGCGATCTGCGTGAGCCAATTATTGAGTTATATCCAACACATATCCGATTATATATATATATATATATATATATAATTCTCTTATATGTTAGTTGCTGCATCTTTGTGTGTCATTTAAATGGCAAATTTTAAATTCAATTACCACTGATCAGCATCATCATAATTCCCCAACGTGGAGACAAAATCTGGTATCAGTTTCCAGCCATGCCTCTGGCCTCCTGCTACAAGCCATTTGCAATCTTTGCAGCAATGTGCTGACGTATTCCTTAACACAATGCTCATCAAGTAGACACCAGGGGAGACTTCAATCCATTTCCGTTTTGCGCACCGCCTGCAAATTGCAGTGTTGACAAGCTGTCCCAACCGGAACCTCTCCCCCTCCTCCACACCCACCGACAGCAGTATAATTTGCACTATTCACTGCCGTTCCTTTCCCCCCCCCCCATCCGCATTCCCCTTCAACATGTTTGTCATTCTTTTCATTTTTTTATTACTGCTCGCTCACTGCCAAAGTGTATTCGAGCCAGAACTTGGAACCTCAGTGCGTATGTGCGATATTTGCAAGCAATTTTTGGCTTATGCCAGGGCTGCATAACAAGTATTTGTCGCATTATGTTTTACTATCGAACTTTGCGTTTATTAATTTGTAATAAGTGTCGAACTCAATATAATCCGCACTTTCCTTTCCGATTCAGTTCAAATGTGCTCATTCAATTTATTTTTATTGCTCAACTAGTGAGCTCTGTCAGCCCTGATTGCTTCCAGTTATTCGCATATATATATATATATATATATAAATATATAATTTGTGATGCTGTTGCTGCCATTTTTGATTTTGATTTGGTTTTCTTTCTGTAGCTGCAGCCGCCTGCAGTCTGTGTCTGCGTTTGTGCTACTTTCCCTTGCACCATCTTTCGCACCCCACTTCCCCCCCCCCTTCACACTGTTTTCGTCCTGTAACACACCCAGACCCAGACACTACCAGCCACGCCCTTCATAACTCAACCAACTGCGATCGCCCACTCTCCACTCCCCAAGACAAGTAAAATTTAACAGCCATCAGAGCCATCCTCATACACTGAAAGAAAAGCATATCCATTTTGACCATAGCACGTTCTCTGCCTCCTCTTGACTCTGGCCTATATCTTGACTATATGCCACAAATATTTATTTATTTATTATTTATTGCAAACTTGAAATTAATGTTTTTTTTTCAGGCAAGTTTGTCTTTAAGCCCAGTTAACAGTT
The DNA here is from genome assembly GCA_037043605.1 of Drosophila multiciliata. Lineage (NCBI taxonomy): Eukaryota > Metazoa > Arthropoda > Insecta > Diptera > Drosophilidae > Drosophila > Drosophila multiciliata. The sequence goes on from JBAMBF010000157.1 coordinate 340,799, forward strand.
ACAGCGTATTTCCCAGTCGGTTCCGGCCCGAATTGGGTGTTTTTTTCTTTTTCTTTTCTTATTATTATTATTATTATATTTTTGTTCGTCATCGCGTGTGGCATGCGTCATGCGTCTTAGTGTGTAAAGTGCAAACAATCAACGCAAGCGACTTTGTGCAACTGCCGCAAAACCCGCTGCTGTCACATGACTCTCGTCGTTACCTACTCTCCAACTACTTGCCTCATTACTCATGCCACACAAGTTTGTCTCTTTCACTCCGATTGCTCGTGTTGTTGTTGTTGTGTTAGTTTCTGCAGCTTGTCAGATGCTTGCAGCATTTTTTTTTTCAGCTTGTTCCTGACACCATTATATTTCATATTTCTATGCGATATCCTCTGTGCCCTCCATCACCACGCCCTTGCCCACACATCTGATTGCGACTGGACTGCGATTTTTTTTTTTTTTTTTTTTTCTTATTCTTCAGCTGCCGCTGCGTTTTTTTTTTCGCATCGTTTGCCCACATTATTTGTTTGCTTTTACTTCGCATTCAGTTTTGTCATGGACTTTCAACCACTTCTAGACACGCCCCCACCCCCCCGTAACGCATCCACGTAGCACGTAGCAACCTGTATGCAGCTGACAAGCAAATGATTTGTGTGGCAAGTGAATGGATGCCATCAATAGATGTGGCAAATTGAGACTGTTTTGTCTCAGTTTAAACCAATATTTTATGTCATAATTTTATTGTGAAATTCTGTTGATTTTTATTGTATGATATATATATATATATATATATATATATATAGTTGGTTGTTGCATTTAAAATGTTGTGTGTGCTCCTTCTTTTGGGAGCTGCTCTCCAATCTCCACTGGCACTCTGTGTTTCTTCAAATGTCAGATTTATTCAAGCAAAAAAAAAAACAGATGCAACATGGACAATAACAACTTTCCACAGTCGGTTGTTGTGCACATTGTTTTTGAGTGAGTGATGGCATAATGTCCAGCAGCAGTCCTCAACTTCAGCGGTAGTCCAAATGACCACTCCAGTGCAGTCGGATATGAAACAGTAAAAACAGTCAACACCGCTGGCCATCATCCAATTCAATCCAATCCGCAGTTTCTGTCATAAACGTGCAACAGCAGCAACAACGCAAGTGGCAAGATAGCTGAGCAGTAGGGGGTGGCGGGGTGGGTTGGTTAGAGGGACTTTAGTAAGAATTGGCTCCCCGGCATGGTCGTAATCCAAAAACATGGACTTGTAAGTGCGCTTAAGGCAAGCCAAACTGACAGACAAACAAAGAAATAATAAGCAGGAAGCAAGACACACACACAAAAAAGAAAACATAATAAAAAAAACGAGTCGTGGCAGGAGACTTGGGGTGGGGGGTGGCAAGCAAGTGAAGCTGAACAGACTGTGGATGCAGCAAGAAGTGGCAAAAAAAAAATAATTAAGCTGCTGCTGACGCACTTTTTTTTGGCACGCCGTGAACGTGACGGGGGGTGAAAGGTGTGCGGGGAATGTGGGTGAAATAGGTATGAAGTAGTAGTGTAGGGGGAGGGGGGGCAGAAGACAATGGGTTGTAACTGCGACACGTAAAGCCGTCAACAAAGGTGGCCATTAACCAGGAACTGAGGAGCAGCTGCTCGTAGCCAAATGGCATCCGTAACATTGACACACAGTTCCAGCGCAGCAGAGATCGCTCTTTGGTCCCAGGTATTTTTAATTTCCCATTTTAACGTATATCGCATTTCTTTCATTATTTAGAATTTAGCTGAAATTTCATTTCATTTTATGCCACACAAACGAGTCATAAAAGAATCTGAATTGCTGCACTTTTATTTTAGACTATTTTAGGCATTTTTTATGTTAGACCTTAAAAACAATATTAAAAATAATTTTAATCTTAAGGAATTTCCTTCATCTTTAATTACTATAATAATTAATATTATGTAAATTGCTTAATTAATGTTTATTATATATAATTTTTGCAAATATATTAAACAGTTCTAATTTTAATGAAGAATAATTAAATTTATATTAAAAGATGTATTTTAAGCATTTTTTATGTTAGACCTTAAAAACAATATTAAAAATAATTTTAATCTTGAGGAATTTCCTTAATCTTTAATTACTATAATAATTAATATTATGTAAATAACTTAATTAATGTTTATTATATAAATACAACAATTTTTGCAAATATATTAAACAGTTCTAATTTTAATGAATTTTTATTTATTTAATTTATATTTAAAGATGTATTTGTTAAATAAATTATCGTCAGAAATCTTTAATAACTATCTAAATTAATATTAATATTATTGGATAATATTATAATATTTATTAATAGCTTAATTAATGTTTATTATATAAACACAACAATTTTTGGAAATATATTTAACAGTTCTAACTTAATGAAGAATAATTAAATTTATATTTAAAGATGTATTCGTTCAATAAATTATCGTTAGAAATCTTTAATAACTATATTAATCAATATTAATATTATTGAATAATACTATAATATTTATTAATAGCTTCATTAATGTTTATTATATATTAAACAGTTATAATTTTAATAAAGAATAATTAAATTTATTTTTATTTATTTATTTAATTTATATTTAAAGATGTATTTGTTAGATAAATTATCTTCAGAAATCTTTAATAACTATATTAATTAATATTAGTATTGATGAATAATATTATAATATTTATTAATAGCTTAATTAATATGTATTAAACAGTTCTAATTTTAATGAAGAATAATTAAGTCCATATTTAAAGATGTATTTGTTAAATAAATTATTATTAGAAGAAGTAATATTTGATGTCTATCTGCCGTTCTCTCTCTTTTTCTCTCTCTCTCTCTCTCTCTCTCTTTCTCTCTCTCTTTGTCTCACATATTTTACTTAACCCTAATTATACAGTCAGCCAATGAAATTTACCCATTTTCAAGGGTTTCACAAAATAAAAATAAAAAAAAAAAAACAATCCACATGACCCATTTTGACCCAAACTAACTAACTAATCCAAGAGCAACGAGGACGACGACGTTGGACTATCATCTCAGTTGAACACTTTAAAGTATTTGTCGAATATACCCTGTATACAAAAAATAATACAAATGGGAATAAATAAAATCAGAATAAATTTAAAATCGATAATTTAAATATTGCGAAATATTCTTACTTTTTCTAAGACGCATTTTTGAAAATCATTTTGTTTGTTTGATATTAAGAAGACAATTATATATATATATACATATATACAGATTTTACAGATTGTCTGCTAGTCAAGCAGTATTTCAAAATGCATTTCAACTTGTGTGTTTTTTTTATTGTTTTTGTTGTTTTGCGTCGCCTCTAATGAATATGAAGATATGAATAATGCAGCAGACAACTAAAAAGGACAACACTGACAAGGACAATGGCGCAAGCAGACTCCAATTGCATTAAATGACATGCGTTTTGGGGCTTTATGGTTTCAGTCCAGTCCAGTCCAGCCCAGACCGGTTCCCCAAAACTGAAGGGGAAAGCGATAAAAACGCCAAGGAAAAACCGTAACAATGACAAATGACAGTGAAATGTGTCAAAAATCTACAGCTGACAAAATAAGTTTTTGCATAATTATTAAATTCGTGTAATTTTTGGTGTATTTTTAGATTGTGCCCGGCGGCGTATGCGCAATGCCGAAAGGTATGCGAAATGAACTGATTAAAGTTGCCAAAATAGTCACAGACTGAGCAGCAAAGCACGCACAGCGTTTCAATAAATAAATAAATGCAAAAGTCAGTTACCAGTTGCCAGTTGACGGCTGACACACCACCAACCCCCCCTTTCATTACCCACTCGGGGCAACCACACGTCAGTCGCCGGCACGGCTGAAGTTGAAGGAAGTTGAAAGGAGCAAAGCCAAACAGAAGGTGCGCATTCGTCAGCGCAAAATGCTTGACGCTTTGACAGCTGCAAAAGTGACGTCAACGCTGCCAAAAATCAAACGGGCCAAAAAGAAAAAAGAAGAAGAAAAAAACATCGAAATTCCCCAGACAAGTCGATTCGTCGCTTTGAGCCCCAGCACGCAAAATGTCCAATTCAATGGAATATTTAGAGTTTGACAGGGGCTCCAACGCTGGCGACATTTCCCAATGATGGCAACGACATCATGGCCATCATCACAGTTGCCAACAACAGTTGGTGTTAGGGGTGCAAGGGGTGCTTGAACATGTCGCGACTGTTCCTCAACTTAGGCCTTAGGACGAGCAGTTGCCCACTTCTGGCCAAATGGCTTGCGGAGGGAAGTGATAAATGTATGTATGTTAGTGTGTGTGTGTTAGTGTGTGTGTGTGTGCGTGTGTTGATTTGATGGAGACAGTTGCCCAACCAATGCCAGAAATATATTTCACTGCACGTTCTCCTGCACTTACCAACGCTTTTTTGGGGTATTTTTAATATGAAAACGTGACTTTCTTTTCACAAAGTGTATTCGCCTTCCGACGTCTTTTTGTGTGCCAACTTCAGTTTTGTTAGGGCTGACAAACAGCTTTCAAATCCCAATAATGGCTCCTGTTGTTGACTTGGAAGCTGCAATCTTTCCTAATGTTTCCCAAATAATGTCTGCGATTTCCTAATTAAATAATTAAAGCCTAAAAAACACACAATTTATATTTAGCCTGGCTTTAAGAGTATCGAAAAAGTGTTAAGCTTTATAGGCTGATGAAGAAATACCCAAAAATGTCACACACAGTCGCACACACACACACACACACACAGCTACACACAATTTGTGAACTGATTAAATTGCATTCACTCATCATTGGCCATGTGTAATTTGTTCAGCATACGGATTAGCCCCTTTGTTGTCGCAGCCCTGGTCAAGCAGCTCAAATATTTGAAAGAAAAAAAATAACAGTGCCTGCAGTAAAGCGGCGAACCAATGTGCCAAATAATAGTGTTGGGGCAAAAGTGAGGATTGCAACTCCAATTCATGTGTGTGTGTGTGTAGCACAATGATACCCATCTACCAGGTGTGCAATTTTTAACGTGTGCGTGTGTGTGTGTGTGTGTGTGTGTGCACTCCTTTTGATGCTCATTTGGCTGTGCATTCAATGCGCTTATACCTGCCCCGCCCACACGCTACATGATGGGGCATGCGTATTTGAGTGTGGCTGTGGTAAATATATGTAAATATATATATATATAAATATTTTTTTATTACACCCTCCCCCCCCCTCTCACTGTGGCATTTGGTATTGGCTGTTGCGTTGATACGATTTTATGTATATAAAAGATGCGCTTATTCGACTCGGGCATTATATGACCAGCCCGCAGAGCTTTCCATGCATACAAATTGCTAAATTATTTAAGCAGAAGACCAACAACAACAACAACAACAGCAACAACAGCAACAACAAAGTCGCAGCGCTGCTGGATGCCTGCTGCTATTAGTTCAACTTGTGCCAAATCCTGTCCAGCGACTCGCCAATGTCCAACGGCAGCTTAAGGTCAGACCGCACAGCACGAACACCAAAATGTTCAAATGTGCGTGTGTACCCCCACCCCCTCCCCCCCTTCTATTCCCCTCACTCACATGTGTGAGTGTGTGTGTGTGTGTGTGTGTCCAGCCAATAATAAATAAGTGGTCAAAAAGTGTAGCATACTTTTGTGCGCCGTTCAACTTTTTGAAAACTCTGCGTTAAGCGTGATCAGCGCTGCTCCTGCTGCTGCTGCTGTTACTCAGGCAGACATAGGTCATCCTCCCCACCCACATACACACACACACATATGCGCACACACATTAAATTCAATTTAAAATTCATGGCATTAACCTTAACTTCAACTGAAGTCCGCCACATGCAGTTTGGTAAAATCCCAGTTGATAGTGTGTGATGTGTGTGTGTGCTGTGTGTGTGTGCGTGTGCGTGTGTTAGTTTCTCTGTGCAGCTGGAATTGTAGCGTGTTTGTGTGTGTTTTTTTTTTTTTTCTTATTTGGTATGTGAAGTAAGTTATCTTAAATCTGGCCAGTTGCCACGGCAGCGCTTTTAACTTAATTTGCCAGCTGCAGGGCCTCTACAACCCCTTCACTTCACTTGACCACAATTATAACTACGCTTTGTCTGCCTGCGCGTGTACGTGTGTACGTGTGTGTGTGTGTGTGTGTGTGTTAAAGCGCATTTCATGTGTCCTGCAACATTTTTGCAGTTGTATAATTTGATTTCACGCTTTTGAGCTTCGCATTAACACATTGCGTGACTGAGTGTGTGTGTGTGCGTGTGTGTGTGTGTGTGTGTGTGTATGTGTGTGTGTGTGTCCGTTGCTCCATTTATAAGCTGTGTTAAATGCATCAATTGCGAAACTTCTGCTTCCAATTGGCAGTTTAAAAACAAAAACATTTTGAACCAAAAAATATATAAAATAATTCCAAATTAAATCCAACTAACTTGCCAACTAAATATGTGGCATGTAAATGTTGCAAGTGAACTGTGCAAATGACAGCTGAATAGGCAATGTGGCAAGTGTTGGCATTTCCATATTATCGTAGCCTTGTTGCATGGACCTCCTGATGTGGCTGTCATTAAGGCCAATTAGCTAATCATATTCCATCATAATTGCCGAGTTGCATGCCTCGCAAGTTACTCAACTGCAACTTGGCATATTCAACAATAATATCTAATTTCGCACCTTGCAACAACGAAGCAGCTCCACTAAGAAATGCCAAACCGAAGCCCAAAAAACATTTTAGGATCGGATAACGAAGCAGATATTTAAATTGTCCGTTTATCTGAGACTGAATATATATATATATATATATATATATATACATATATATAATGTATAACATATATACTCGTCTCTGCCCGAGTTGGCTCAAATGCTTGAACGGATTTGCAAACGCACAACTTTTAAAACTTGGCTAATTAATTTATGTAAAATTGTAAAATGCTTAAAAAAAAAGCATTTATTTAATTTCAAATGCATTCAACAATAAAAGTAACTAACCAAAGTAAAAAACTAATACTGGATTTATGTAAAAAAAAAAAAAAATAAAAACCAGGCTAATGAACACAACCAGTGATTATCATATGACACTGGCAACAGTAATTTCAGCTAATCCCAGATAAAAGTTCCATCAACTTTCATACGAACTAATCTTAAAGAATAATCCTTCAGCTGAAGTGGCAAATGTGACAACTGCACTCGGCTTGTTCCATGCAGAAGCAGCAAAAAAAAAAAAAAAAAAAATGACAATAACGTTAACAAGGATAATGTTGTCCATTAAAGTTGGCTTCCTTGTTGCATACTTTTTGCGTGCAGCCAATTCGAGCAAGCAGAAAATAAATTTGTAATATTCTCGCATAAATAAATCAAACTTTCTTTCGCTTAGCTTCCTTACTTATCTCTCTCCCTCTCTCGCTCCCTCTCTCTCTTTCTCTCTCTCTAGCTACGACTTGGATGTGGTATCCCCATGGTTCCAATCAAGATTATCTATGGAACACAACTTTAGCACTCTTCGGTTACCACTTTGATGCTCCGCTTGATGCGCTTCTGCCAGCACACCCCCCCCCCCCCCAAATTCGACGGGTGTATGGAACTTCAAAGAACTTGAAGCTGAAAACCCTTAGGTTTATTAGTTCCCAGCTCTCAGATGCTACATATACCACGCCTGGCCAAAAACAATGACGTTTATTGAATCAAAATCGCATCAGCCTTGCGACTCCTTTGCTCCGTTTCTTGTTACTTGTTTCCCTTATCCATGCCTAAGCCACGCCTCCTCACTAACACCGTTTTCCGTTACATTGTTGTGGGCTGAATGTGTGCAAAAATCCGAGCAAACTGCTAAAAAAAAAAGAGCGTTAAAAAAACAATAAAAAATTAAAAAAAAATTAAAAAAAAAAAAAAAAACAAAAAACAAACGAGATTTCCCTGTGGAGCGTGCTCGGCAACTGCCGAGCTTTAGCATAGAACTCCAACTACAAGTCCAATAGAGGCAGAAGCACCAACCGTAAACCGCTCTAATCCCCCCCCCCCCCCCATCACCATCCCTCCAGCGATGCTGGAGCGCAAACATTTTAAACCGCCGGGTCATGATTCAAGCATTCAGTCAGCTGTATTTTATTGAATTAAGGCGCGGCGAAAGCCAAAGCGGCGAACGAATGCGACTCCAGGGGGTGGGTGGTGGTGCTTGTGCTGGTGAGTATGTGGATAGGAATGCACTCATGGCACAACACACACACACACACACACACACACACATAGTCTTTAACTTCATAAATCAAAGCGTTTGCTCAGTCATTTTTCGAATTTGTTTGCTGCAACGAATTGAAACGTAACCCGATATACCCAATATCCCTTGCCCCTACGCCTGCCCCTGTCCCTGCCCCTGCCTAAATCACACACACACTGGCCCACACATGCCCTGTAATATTTTTTGCATTCAATCGTTGCCTTTGTTGTTGTAATTGTTGATGTTTGCTGGTTTTTGCTGGTTTTTGCTGCCAGTTAGTTGTTATTTGTTGCTGCCTGTGTGTGGGTGTGTGTGTGTGTGTGTGTGTTACCTACATGATTGCTTGAATACCTGCACTGCCATATATTTTAGCACGTTGCCGCATTTACCCTCCAAGTTAGTTTTGGGACTGGGGAATAAAACACTTTACAAACACTACAGATTTAATTAATATATTTATGTACATATAGAAAAGTCTAAAAAAATTATATTAGATAAATAATATTATATAAAAAATAGCGTAAATTAAACTTGTTATTATACATTTTATAAAATATACTATTAATTAATTAATTAGGCAAGCTATGGATTTAAAAAAGACACACAAACTTTTCATTTGAGAAATAAATTGCGATAATCCCACTTACAAAATAATAAGCCATTTTACCAAGATTGCATTTAACAGGGTATCTGTGTAGTCGATGTGATCAGTATTGAAATAGGTGTGTAGAGTTATTCATTGCTCATTGAGGCGACATTTTGATCTCTGGCTGTCTGTTCCAGGCTTAATTAATGGCAACGTCATTCGACGAGAAAAAAAAAAAAAAAAAAAAAAACACCCAGTTCCAACTGGGTGTGATGCTCCTACTCCACGAGGATTTCGAGTAAAGCCTGATTTAATAAGAGTGCACTCTGAACCGCTTTTAATTGGCGCTTTCCATCAAACCTCAAAGACTCAAAGTGCTGCCTCATCTCATGTCCCATTCAGTACATTAATCTGCTTAATTAGTCTGTTGTTTGTGGCTTTGCAAAAGTCAAGCCACAACAAAATATGCGGCAAGAAAAGTAGATTAAGGTAAAAGAATAAATAAATAAAAAAAAAAAAAAAATGAACAAAGAGAGAAGAATAATTTATTGAAAGCCCGCAAAACGGACTACTTTTCCCCAGCCGAATGCCGATCAACAAAGTTTTTCAACAAATTTCCATTGTTGTTGTGTAAATGTTGCTTTGTATTGGTTCAATTTATTTGTTTGGTGTACTTTTTTTTTTTATTTTACACGCCTGCTTTGACTTACTTGCGGCAAAATAATTGCTGCCTTCGTCTAGACATTGCTTTCAACCCAGGCTTTTATCGGCCTTAAACCACAACAACAACACGAAAAATGAAAAAAAAAAAAAAAAAAAAACATATAACAAAAATTGAAAAGAGCAAAGTTCTTCCGGCTGTGGTCAAAGTTATGCCGCAAACATCGAACCCAAAACACAAAAAAAAAAAAAAAAAAAAAATTCCATTAAAAAAATATTGTGAGCCAGATCTGCCAGCACTTCTCAATTTTTCCGACGTTCAGATTATCAGTTAGACTGCAAAAAAATAAAATAATATTTCATTTCCAAGAAAAAATCAGCTGGACATGTAAAAGACCCAAAACATAACTGCTTCAACTGTGCATTTCAGTTAACACAAAACTGATTCAACGCAGATAGCAAAGTGTGAAAGGGTCAACGTCAAGTGGCCGACAAGCGGTTAAAGTTAAGCAGAGTTTCTGGCCAGTTCAAGTGTCCCTGCCAAGCAAGAAAAAAATAAGCACTCAAAGTTAAGCTGTTAACAGTAAAGAGTTAACTAATGCAGCTTAAGCTGTTCAAAATCTAAAAAAAAAAAAAAAAAAAAAGGAAGGAAGGAAGGAAAATCTAAAAAAGAAACTGATGTTTTTTAGAGACAGCTGTCGAAGTAAAAAACGCGTTGGTAATTAGTATTAATATGTACAAATTGTTCTACTTCAGCAACTTTTTCAAAAAAACATTTTTATTTCGCATTTATTTTTGTGCTGGAAAATTAGCAATTTTTTAAAGAATTTCGAAACATTTTCAAACAGTGCACAAAATTGATGAAATTATTGATACAACTAAATAGTTAGTGAAAAGTGCAGCATCATAAAACATATTCGCTACACGCTGTGCATAGTAATTAAAAGCGCATGCAACAGTGTGTGTGTGTGACATCCTTCGCTTGATTGAGCCAGGTTGCAGTGGTTTGTGTTGGAATTGGATGGGTTTCGTCTCACTTGAGCTTCAGACATGTATGCAGTAATGCTAATCGTTTGTCGTTAGCTGCCAACTATATGAAAAGAACACACACACACACACACGCACACACACACAGTATGCTATTGTTGTTGTCTCTTGTGGCAGCAGCTGTTGCTCTTTTTTTTAGGTAAGCATTAAACGATTAAAAATGTGTTGAAACGTTTGAGGCACTCATCAGTTGGCAAACAAGCCGTTTTGGCTTGGCTCAATTGCCTGCCAAATGGTACTTTTTATATAGTTAATATATATATAGTTAATATATATATAGTTAATATATATATAGTTAATATATAATTTACTGTTTATTATCGCATTACACAGTCAACAGATGATTTTAAGCTTGCTTTGTTTTGGCAGCCGCTCCTCTTTTTTGCTGTCTACCTGATTGTGTGTGTGCGTGTGTGTGTGTGTGTGTTTGTGTGTGTTCATTTTATGATGTTGCGTTAATTAAGCAATATTTGTGTCATGTCGAATAAACGACATCAATTAAAATCCCCATTTAATTGCCGCATGTGGAAACATTTAATTATGGACTATATAGATATCGATGATTGTCCGCATTAGAGTCGGCTGATTTCACATACGTTATTATGCAGTTCAATGCTAAATGAATTGGATAATCAATACAATTCCATACCAAATGCATTCAATTTTCATGTTATTAGCAAAATGAGTCGTTTCAAATGCAAACTATTTCCAATTAATTGAAGATACATTCATCAAATGCAACAGTCCATTTTTGTGGCTGCCACTTCTGCCCATTCACTCACTTAATCTGCAATGAATATTTAAGCTATGGCTTAAAATATTTAATAATAATAATATTTATATTTTTATTTTTATTTTTAATATCTGCACAACAATTTTTGCATCATGATGTACAAATGTATAAAGAGCCAACCTCATTTTAAGCCAGCTTAAATATAATATTTGATTGCTACTTATTAAAAGGAGCAGCTGCCGAAGGCCAAAAATGCCGTATGGTGTTGAGTGATATTAATATTTAATATATAATGAATATATATATTATATATTATGCCACCAATCACATAAAATCTCACATTTTCCATGCATACCATATAATAAAAAAGTCCATCTTTTAATGTGATTTTTAAAAAGATTTTGAAAAAGTTCCTTTCAATTTATCTCAGTTACATTTCGATAGGGCTGTTTACAGTTACAGATAGTTTTCATCGTTTTGTATATATTTATTTTTTGTATCATTCATTCATTTCTTAACTTACCTTAAAAGCAAACAGCAGCAGCCAGCACAAACCAAATAATAACTTGGCTTTTAAATCCAACAAACAACAATGGTTTGGTGCTCTTTTTAGAGCCAAGTGCTGGGTAAAAGAGAATATTCACAAAAGCTGGTTGCTCCTCGGGCCAACCTTTTGACACGGCTGACACTTTGGACAACCATTGAAAGTAATAATCTTAACCGGTTGCTATGGCTATCAAAGTGGTTTCCGACCTTTCTCCGATGACAATGATAATCACGTTGCCAGTGCAAAGGTGAACATTGTGTTCCGATTGATACTACTAGTGACCAGAGGATTGATCCCTGCAGTTGCATTTAATCCCTCTCTATCTATCTCTCTCCCTATCTTTCTCCCTCTCTCTCTCTCTTTCTCACTCTCTTTCTCCCTCTCTCTCTCCCTCTCTCCTTTATATTTGTTTGCTTCGTTTGAAATAAGTTTGTTGCAAATTGCTTTTGCGCCAGCTGTGAGCAGTGTAAGTAAAATACTCTATATAGAAAAATCGGAAATTGTATATCGATAAAAAGAAGTTAAATCAATTGGTCAAAAACACAGATAATCCCAATTGAAAAGTTTTCATTAGATCAAAAAACAACTTGTTTACAGGGTATCTCTGAGCTGATACTCAACTCGCACTCTCTATCATCTTTTTTGCCTATTCCTTCCTTCTCTCTTTCTCTCTCTCTCTCTGTCTCTCTCTCTCTCTTTTGCTGTATATCTTTGGCTTTTACTTTGTCGCTTGCATTATTTTGCTTGTTAAGCAGGTTGGGAAAGGCTTTGACAGGCGATGAGTGCAAAACAACAATAAAACTACTACAACAACATAATACCTTGACTTTCAATTGCACAATGCCAACAACAACAACAATAACCACAACAACAACAACAACCAAACAATAAAAACCACGACTGTTTGCTAGAATTGAATGCGACGGCAACCGTTGGTTGCCACATCGAAATCAATTCATGTGCGGAAACTGCTGCAGTTGTACAGTTGAACGGGCCAGAACCAGAAAGCAGCCCCTCAACTCCCCCCTTTGTATTTCTCCTTTTCATTGTTGTTGCTGTTTTTGGTAGTTGCTGTTGTTCCTGCTTCTTTGGCTGCACAGCTTGGGCCTTTTTCAATCCCAAATGGATGATGCCCCATTAGATGAACCTTTTGATAAGCACCACAGTCACAGTCACAGTCACAGTCCCATCCACTGTAGCTGTAGCCGGAGTCAGGACCATGACAACTGGCACATCGATAAGCGTGGAACGAGTACCGCAAAACGAATCGCTTTTTATTGTATTATTTATTTCAATACACAACAACAACACATGCAAATATCGAGGAAGCTAGTAAAACCACACAGCTCCCACCAAACCACCCTCCCAATTTGCGATGAGATGAGTGGTCAAGCCCAAACCCCAAGATGAGTTTGCAATAATTCCAAAAAAAGAAATCTTCGTAAATCCGCCAACAAATTAAGTTGAGAAATTTATTACAATTATTATATTAATATTAATTACAATTTCCTAAAGTGATTTTTATAAATATTTAAATGAACTTGGACAAAAATAGTTAAATTTATCATAGAACAACAAAGTGGAACAGGGTGAAATTACTTATTGGAAGATGGCATCGGCAAATTGTGTGAGGACCACCAGTTGCCGTCGATGGAGTCCAATAAGTGTGCGTAGGGCGTGACCCTAGGCCTATTGTTAATGGGTCTCCGAAGGGCCAAAAGACCACACACCTACACTTGGAAAAGGGCAGGGCAGGGCAGGGCAGGGCACGAATACAAATTGAAGGTCAAACCGAGTCTTTATAATAATAAAATCGAACCACGCACAACAACAATGGCGAAAATAAAACCGAAACTAACCAGACATGTCGGTCAAGTTAGACCCCCCCTCCCCACCCCACGCTGGTGTCCGTGCAACAACCCTTTCACGACTTGACAGCTACACTCCTCAGACTGCTCCGTCGTTTTCTTTATTTCTTTTTTATTTATTTATTTTTTTTTGCCCAGGCGTTCTTTGATTTTGATGTATTGATTGGCGCCATCCACCCACCCAGCCACTCTTTCTCCGTCACCCCCCCTACGTTCTGTATAGCAATGTTTGCTTCAGCTGACGGATCTCTGGTATAAATTAAATTTAAACTGATAATAAAAAAATTTACGAGCCAATAAACGCGGCCATTGAGGCTAAGCAGATGACGCTTGTCCTGGACCAAGGACCGAGGGTGAGCCAACGCCTGGCCAAACATCGTTGGCCATGGGAAGCGGGAAGCGGGAAGCGGAAAGAGGCCAGCGCAAACCCTTCTGTAAATTTCAAATAAATAATAACAAAAGGCCGCACACAACAATGACAGCTCAAAATTGTTGGAAGTAAGCAGCGAGGCAGCTGCAAGGAGGCAGCTGCAAGCAACTGCAAAGGAGTACCAGGGGAGGCCTGCGGCTTGTTGTGGCCAAAGGTCCTGTGGCATGGCTGAGACGACTTTGGGAAGAGGTCCTGTGTCAACTGCAATCCAAGATAAACTGAACAAACCGAGCGACAGGGAAGCAGAGCAGCGACAAGGTCACAAACACACACAACCACACAACAACTCCCACAGACAATAAAGGAGACAATACAAGCAACGCGAGAGCTGATGAAAACCCAGAAGCTGGAGCACCAGCTGAGGAAGGACCTCTCAACTGTGGAAACTGCTTGCGCTATAACAGAAGATTCCAACTGCTTAGGAGATACTTATCTGGCTGCTGTTAAAGCAGACCCAGTCCCATTCGCATACCCAAGTGCCATCTCCACACTCCTATTCCCATGCCCATCTTAATCCCCATCTGGTGGTGTACAGCGTACAGTGGTTCAAGCAGACACATCGTTGTAACGTATACGCAATAAGTAAACATATACGTATTATTTGTTTAACGTGCCTGCAATAGCCAAGCTAAAAGGATTATCCTTGGCAGACGATAAATAAACCCTTGACGCACTGCATCCTCAATATCAGCTGAGATGCACGGATCAATATAGCCGAAACTTAAAGCAAACATTTTATTTGCCTGCCACCGAATGTTGGCAGTTTTCCCTTTATTTCAACTCATTAATTTTATATTTCTATTTTATATTTTTAAATAAAATTAAAATTAAAATAGGAGCCACTTTTCGTGATTTAATTCGAAATCAATTTAAATACCACAGCATTTTTTTTTTGCGCTCAAGCATTCCACTTGAGTACTTATTGCCCATTTCGTCGACTTTACTGCCACTCTAATGAAATGCATATATCATACAAATGTATGTATGAATATTCCTTAAACCATAAGAGTCTTTTTACACACACACACACACACACACACACAGCAATATGCAGCATGCCCAGAAAACTATGCTAAATGATTTCAGCAACACAAACCAGAAATATAAAAAGAAAAAAAGCTCAAAATGAAATGAAAGTATAAAAAAAAAAAACAACCGACTGTAATTGCAACAAATGAATATATGTGAAACACACACACACGCACACGAGAGGAGGGCCCGCTTTTTTTTAACGGCATCGTATGCTTTCAACTTGAATGCAACGCATGTTGCGCTCCTTATGCTCCACAGTGAATCCCAACAAGAAAGGAAATGAAACCAGCAACAATAATAGTCAGGCTGCCAGGCAACATAGTCAAAAATGTTGATGAACCTTGAGCAATGCGACACCAGACGCACAAGAGACGCAAAGAAAAATCCACTAAAGCTCACACACACACACAAGCACAAAATGAAAATGAGCAAAAGTAAGTTGATGCCGACTTCCTGGATTCCTGCTCATCCATACACCCCGAAATGGGAACTCAACTCAACTCAACTCTGCCTTTGCCCCTGCCGCATTTTTGTTTTCATGAGTCGTCGGCTGCTTCATAAATTCAAATTTGATTTTCATGTTGATTATGATGCGAGGCACAGATGATGATGGAAATGAAGATGCCAAATGGCTCAGTCTGTGGGCCCAAAAAGAAAACTGCTCCTGATTATTGCTGCTGCCTATCTCTCTCTCTCTCTCTCTCTCGCTCTTGGTGTCTGCCTGTGTGTTGTCGTCTCTTTTTTTTTTTGGTTGCTGTTGTTATTTTTTTGCTTTGCTTTTATTCGCATTTTTATGAGTTTAATGAAAGTCGCGCTATTGCTGCCATTGAACTACTCGTGAGCATATGAGTAAGTGTGTGTGTGTGTGTGTGTGTGTATCTGTGTGTGTATTAAGTATTTCGAGTACTTTGAGTGCTACTCACGACCACTTGTGGCCCACTTGTTATACGGTTTATGGGCCATTTGGCTGCGCGACATTGGCTGCTATTGCATCTTTAAATTTCTGTCTGTTGTAACGGTGCTTGCAGCATGCAACTTAAGATGTTTTGTGTTGGCCAACATTGCGACTGCTTACTTAGAAACATGAAAACGACATTAAGTGATTATGAAAATTATTTATTTTTTTTTTGCACTTTAAATCTCGTTTATGGAGTTTTTTTGCTTTTCATTGCAATCACATTACACTGAAAAAGTAGTCATGGTCGGTCATTTAATCATCAATGTTTTAAACACTCGCGTTTCTCATCCATCTTCGTTCCATTCTGCCTACATTATGCCCCAAAATGCTCCCATTGCTGCACACACATTGCTCTGCTCATTTATCATTCTCACCCTAAATAGTCATATTATTTACTGTGTTTTGTTCCATTAAGCTAGTTTCGTTTTCAGCTTCTAAATTTGAAAGTGTTTTTTTTTTGTATATTGATTGAATTTACTCCAATCCACGTCACATTCAAAAAGATAAACCAAGAACATTTCCATTTGATTCTCGCTTATCGTCTCAAAATCTGAATCTTGCATAAGTAAAGCACCTACTTAAAAATATATAATAAATTGTATAAAATTTGTATTCATTTTTCTTGCATTTATTATTTTAATTTTAATTTTTTACCAACAATTAATTATTATATTTTCATTTTCTCATTTAATTTGTATATAAAGAGATAATCCTTTGATCTATCTACAGTTATTAATTGTATTTTTTAAGGCTTAATTAATTAATTAAATTATTGAAGGAGCTAAGCACCTACTTAAAAATATATAAAAAATTGTATAAAATTTGTATTCATTTTTCTTGCATTTATTATTTTAATTTTTCACCAACAATTAATTATTATATTTTCATTTTCACATTCAATTTGTATATGAAGAGATAATCATTTGATCTATCTTCAGTTATTGATTGTATTTTTTAAGGCTTAATTAATTAATTAAATGATTGAAGGTGCTAAGCACCTACTTAAAAATATTTAAAGAATTGTATAAAATTTGTATTCATTTTTTTTTGCATTTATTATTTTAATTTTAATTTTTCACCAACAATTAATTATTATATTTTCATTTTCACATTCAATTTGTATATAAAGAGATAATCATTTGATCTATATTTAATAATTATGTTAATAATTAATAATAAGTTATATATTTAATTATAATAAGTTAATAATTTTTTTGAGGCTTAATTAATAAAAATTATATATCCTGTTTTTGATTTGCACATTATTAATTCGATATACCAAAAATGACTCGTTATTCAATCCACTTAAGCGATAAATGCTTTTGCTGCTGCAGTTTCGATAGCTTTTATTTGTGGCAACGAGAATCTGGTTGGATATAGACTTGCCACCAGCAAGCAATTGGTGTTGTGGCAAGTGCAAACATTTAGTCATAAAGTCAAATGATTTTATTGCGACACGGGCCATGCCACATTCCCCAGTTGAATGCTACATACACGCTTCAATTTTCTGCACCATTCGATTCGATTTCAGATGCTGCTTCTGCTGCTGCAACATCCTGGCCAATATTCGTTAGCACGGTTAATGGCCAAAGTGGCGACGCATTGCCACCATTGCCATTCCCATTCCCATTCCCGATACCCATACAAAAATATCGATACCCATTCCCGAACGCATTTTCCATTTCCATTGGCATTCACATTTCAATTGGCTTTGCACTTGACCAAAAGACAGCAACAGCAGGCAGAACCGATGATGGCAATACGGTTTTATAGCACCAGACCAAATGGCTGGCGACATATGGAAGCCAAACAGTAACACGGAGAGTCTGAGGCAGGCAGACAAACAGACAGATTGACCGTAGATGAGGCTGCGACGCCACTTGGTCTAAAAGGCAGATCAGTGCTTTAGCTTTTGGTAAAATGCAATAAATGAGGAGCCCAAGTACCAGCATATGCAACAACAGCAGCAACATCCACGACAGCAATTCCCACAAAAAAAAAAACAAGTGAGAATCTTGCAATAATTCCGAATTACTCAGATGCCAGATAGGCGAGGACCTAGGGAATGGTATATGACGATATCACCAACAACCAATTTACCAAATTGCTATGTGGCCGCATCGATTTTCAATTATCGATCTTATCGATTTCCTTGCTTTGACACTTTCTGACTCTGGCACTGTCTAAGCCCAAAGTTTAAAGTATTGAACAATGTTGTGTTCGTATAGACGGACAGCCAGACAAACGGAACGGACCGACAGCAAGACGGATATTGCACAAAACCAATTTTCTATGTATACCTTCGCAATTGATTGGGTGACAAATGGGCAAAAAATGCTTCCAATTACTAGGATACAAATTGATGTACAAGCGACAGCAAGTGGCAGCATGACAAGCGATTGCCTTATCGCCAATTGCCGATCAACGCTTGGAAAATTCAATTATTGTGTGTAGAGGCAAAAAACTACAAACTTTTTGTCTTTAACATAATATTGTAATAACTAGGCTATTTCTTTAACTATTCCGCCAATATAGTTGAACACACGTCTGCTCAGCTTGGTCTGCACAAATTGAATAGTTTTATTCTACATTAATATAAGTTTTATGTTAATTAATATTTATTTATGTTAACATATGTTTATGTTACCAAATTACTTGAAGCATTGTTTATGTTATGCTTCTGTTAGCTACATTTGTTATCAATCACAAGTTGCAGTAAACGCGATTATTTGAAGCCTTGTTCATGTTATGCTTCTGTTAGTTACAGTTGTTATTGATCCTCAGTTGCCTCAAAGGCGTTTAATTTAAGCGTTGTTCATGTTATGCTTTTGTTAGCTACATTTGTTGTTGATTTCCAGATGCGTCAAATGCGTTTAATTGAAGCGTTGTTCATGTTATGCTTCTGTTAGCTACTTTTCTAATCGATCCCTTTTTGCGTCAAATGCGTTTAATTGAAGCGTTGTTCATGTTATGCTTCTGTTAGTTACAGTTGTAATCGATCCCTTTTTGCGTCAAATGCGTTTAATTGAAGCGTTGTTCATGTTACGCTTCTGTTAGTTACAGCTGTTATTGATCCTCAGTTGCCTCAAAGGCGTTTAATTGAAACGTTGTTCAAGTTATGATTCTGTTAGTTACAGTTGTAATCGATCCCTTTTTGCGTGAAATGCGTTTAATTGAAGCGTTGTTCATGTTAAGCTTCTGTTAGTTACAGTTTTTATTTGATTGTTTCTTTTGTTGTTATCGAACCCAGCAATGTAGGCTATATTTCTTAATATATAATTGAACAGTAATAGAAATAGTATTGCTCAACTGAATCAAGTTGGCCTCAAACATTTGTAACAGCAAATAGCCTCAAAATAACTGAGCGCAATTTCAACAGCTAAACTAGATGCTAATTCGACTGGTTTTATTTCAAGTGTTGCCCAATTGATTTACCTCACCATCACACACGCTCCTCAAAGCGGATCTGCCATGTCATAGAAAGGGAAAACCAACGCAATTAAACCTGAATATCTTTATGTACAAATGGCTTGCCTGCTGTGGAGCACTAAATATAAATATGAAAAAAAAAAACTGAACTCGCAACGGTTTTTGTGTAGCATCTCTAGAATTTTGGCACTCATAGCATGGGCTGTGAACATAATATCACACAAGATCGTAAAAGATATTTGCTACTCCAAGCTAACCAAAGCAATGAAATATGCGTAACTTGCACAGCAGCTGTTGCTCCAGCTCCTCAGTGCTCTCCAGTGCGATGCTGGAACGGAATGGGTTATGCCAAGTACACCTTTGTTTTTGTTGCTCGCACATCAAAATGCGAAGCAGCCGCCTGCCGCAAAAGGCTACAAAATTCAATTTACTATGCGCGCTTTATGGCCAAGTCCTGCCCTGCCCTGTCATGTCCTGTCCTCCAACCGTACTCCATACTCGCCCTATCGAGCGACAGCTCCACACACAATATCCCAGTTCTGGCGCAACGAATCAGACTTTGTGGCTGGGAGCTGTCGTCTGTCCGTTATCCTGCTGATTTTCATGCATGGCACACACACACACACACTGAGACGGAGACAGAGAGAGAGACAGCAGCATGGAGGAGTAGAAAGAAGTCATTACAAGTGCTTGCTTATTAAGTTCCATGGCTCATTAGGCGCTGACAATAAACGCTGTCAAAACACCAACAGCAACACCAAAAACAACAACAAACTGACTCGCTGTTGAGCAGCGGGAGTCAACGCCAAATAGGAGAGAAGCAACAAGACAAGCCGCCTAATCCTGGCCGCATTATCTAATTGTCAGTCTTAGCAGATGATTACTGTACTAATTTCACTCGCATAACCAGCGGCGTGCAACATGGCCGCCACGAGATGCCTGCAAACAGACTAAGCCACCGCTTTAACCGTTGGCAATCAGCTAAATGTAAAACCGTAAGCACCATGACCAGGACTAAATGGACGCAAAATGAAACGGGCTGTTGTTTTTGGATAGGGCTGCACTGGGTTGGGCTAAACGGACAGCCAGATGAGCAATCGAAGCCGCCAACACCGCAATCGAAATCGCAAATGTTTACAATCCATGTGTGTGGGTGTGTGTGGGTGTGTGTGTGTGTGTGAGTATGTGCGTGTGTGGTCGGAAAATTGGAAAACTGGGAATACTGGGAGCATGGCTGCGGAAATTGGTGGCGCAGGAACTATGGTCATAGCAAATCGTTGACGACAGCCGAAGTTCAACAAAATGTTTGTCTGTCTCGTTGTTTGTATGTGTGTGAACGACTGTGTGTGTGTACGTGTGTGAGTAAGCTTTTGATTTGGCTGAAATGACGTGCGGTTTAGGTCGATAAAGCACCAACTTCTGGAGCCCTTTCTATTTTGACAGATTATCTTATATTTAATTTGTTTCTTGTGACTTTTTTAGCATTTAAGAATTGCACATTTTCATTTCTATTTTATCAACTAAAGCTTCATTTTTGTTTTTAATTTGGCTTGTTGAATTCTTCTTTTCTTATTCGTTTCTATTTGTTTTAATTTGCTCAGCAGGTTTGCTTTTATCTCAATTTATTTTTTTAATGTTTTTTTTTTTCTTTTTTAGAGCTCAGACTTTATTTTGTGTGCCTTTTTTTTCGTTTTTTTTTTTTTTTGTTTGTTTCTGACAATCTTAATTTGAAACTATTTCATGCTACAGTGCACATTTTATTTTTTCGCTTCTTTAATCAATTTTTAATTTTCTTGTATTTTTGCTTGTATTAACTTTGGCTTTATTAATTATAATCTCATTCACATCGTACACATAATAAAGAAAGTTCAGCTACATTCTTAAGATATTTTCTACATCCGTTCCTCTTTTTTTTTGTAAATTAATTTTTTTTGTTTATTTCTTGCTTTTTGTTAGCTGCTTTTCATGCTCTTAATTCCCTGCCAGAACTTGCTTTTGTAACTTTTTTCGATTTTGTAGATTTTCGCATGTGACTTCAATACTCATTTTATTTAAGTCGACGACGTTAATTTCGGCAACGTTTCTTTTCAATGTAATTCCATTTGTTGTTTCCCCCACACACACACACACAACTTTTGACCTCATTCCAGCAGCGCACAGCTCACATTTCTTAGCCCGTTTCCCCCTCATTTTCGGAATCACCAATTAAGCTCTGTTTAAAGCACGATTAAGTCCCTGCCGCAATGTCTGGTTGGCTCCCAACAAGCTCGTCATCATCAATGCAATTATTGACTACAAATCTCAACGCAGCGCCTAATCCAGCAGCAGCAACAGCAACCAACAGGGTCAAAAAACAACAACGCGAACAAATCGACCGGCGGTCAGTTGGTCGGTCGGTCAGACAAGGCTCAACACCAGAAGCAGTCATCCAAAAGAGAGAGAGAGCACATACATACATACATACATACATACATGGGTGTGTGTGTGTGTGCATATTGATGTGGACGAGGAACGAGGACGAGGCAGCGTTGGACCAAAGAGAATACGAACACAAAACTGGGGCACAGCTGAGCAGCGCCAAAAATGTTGGGCCTCATTCGGGGGGAGGGCAAGTGAAAAATTGGCCACTGATTAAATTCAACACGTTGTGGGATTAACTAACTTGTATTTTATATGTGGCCAAATTGTGTTGTTAACTTCGCCACACGCACACACACACACAGAGACGGTTTTGCGTGCTTTTTTTTACTCGTATTTTTAAAAAAAAAAAAAGAAAAACACACTTCGCGCCTTTCTTGACGTCTTTTTTGCCTTTTCTTTCATTTTTTTCAATTTTCGCTTTAGGGCTAGTCAACATTTTTTGCCGCCGCCGTCTCCTCTGCCGACGCGGCTGCGTCATTAGCGACAACAGAGATGAAAAAATGGGGGCTGTCCGGCAGCTGCCGCCGTCGGCGCAAAATCGTTTTTTTTTTTCCAAGTTTGCTCTGAACGCTGGTACGACGAACGGAGCAATAAACTGTGGGCGCGCCGTTTGGATAGAGATTCGGATTGGAGTTGAGATTGGGCGAAGTGCCTGTCTGCTTTTTTGTCGACCCTGTGCCGGCTTTTACCGCCAAAACGAAGCAGCAAGCGTACAACACTTTAGGCAACTTTCTGCACTCATTTCGCACGTACACACACACACGCATAGTAGCACATAAATAAATGACTATAAGGACACAGTTGCACAGTTGGCCAGGCAACAAAGTTGAAAGCTTTGCTGTCATATAATGGAAGAAACTGTCTCTTTGGCATTTTGAATTTAGCCACAAAAGCTAAACTGATACACTTGATACACATTCCTATCCCAAACTGACTAACCTAATAATCTCTGCTAGTGTTTCATATATATATATATATATTTTATTGTCTAGGTAATATCATTTTTACGTGCACTTTTCACTCTCTTGTTTTTGCTAAATTGATTTGTGTTTCAAGGCAAAGTGGTTTCTGTTTTGCATTTCTCATATTTTCGTGATATTTTCTGGGCAAGTCTCAGTTCGTAGTATAGATTTTGCTCGATCTTCCCCTTTTTGCTGCACGCCTCTGTTTTGTGGCATATTCTTTAAGGCTTGCTGTGTCGGCTGGCTGCTGGGAACAGTCGGGACAATCAGTAAAGGCAGCCAAGGGGATAAAACTGCCGCTCTGCTCGAGTGAGGGCTGAATTAGAAGCAGTCGCCGTACACGAAAATACCGTTAGCTTTAAGCATTTCCCGTATTTTACTGGCACGGCCCAACAGTGTGCCCCTCTCTCTATGCGTGCGTGTGTGTGTGTGAGTGTGTGTGTAGGTGAGAGAGGCCATGAAATGTTCTAGAATGAAACGGTGCTTGGGGTAAGGAGTTGTTGTTGTTGACGTTGGGCTTTTCCTTGGGATCGGTGCGCTAGTAGTTGTTTTACAGGTTCGGGACGTACGGTGATTTGGGGTTTTCGACTCAGTCGTTGTAAATTACTTGATTCGTTGTTGGAATTTAATTAACATTTTGCTAAGTTTTACTTTAGAGTTTTAGTGTCCCGGTGTGTGAGTTTTGTGTGCTTTTGTTTGAGAAGATGCTAAATTTCTCTCTCTCTCTCCCTCTCTTGCTTTCAGAAGTAGGCATTGCTCTAAATGCGGGCCAAGCTTAGTTAGGTTATGTTTCCACATTCTACTTTGCATGTGAATAATTACGCACACACACACACACATATGTATATATATATATATATATATATATATATATATAAAAATAAAGAACGAAGTAAATTTTTAAGTGTTTATAATTGCGCGCGTAAAGTAAATGCTTTTTCAACCGTTTATGTTGTTTTATGTTCAGTGTATTTAATATATGCACAAATAAAACAAATAATAAACACACACTCACCTCTAATGGGGTGTGCCAACCGCAGAGACAAGCAAAATATATCCAAAATACACAAACATACCGTTATCTTGTCCAAAACTAAATATTCAACTTGTAGATTTGGTATGCACTTGAATTAAGTTCAATTTTATTTTGTAGATTTAATATGCACTTGAGTTAAGTTCAATTGTATTTTGCTAGCCACACTTTGCATACATATAAACATATTTTACATATATTTTACATACATATAATCATATATGGCTAGATACAAATCTACATAAAAATATATGCAATTATTGCCTATTTTTCTACGACCGAACAAACGTGTAAGCCAAAATTATTGAGGTCTTCAAAACTAATTATATTATTATTATTATTATTATTTATTACTACAAACATATATACATTAGTTAGCATAGACCTATCTTTAACAAATATATAACACCTACTATGCATTTTACAGCTATTATTGGAACATCTTCCATAATCTAATCCTCTTTGCAGAAGTGTCCAAATCTCTGTAATCAACCAACTTTTCATACCACACTCGTAACGATAAATTACATTGAAGTCTGTGGTTGATTTGCCTTTCATTAGCATATCCTGCATAGAGATAAAGTTTTCTCATCTCAACCAACCTGTACAAGAAGCAATAACAACATCTACTGAAATATTCAAATATTAATATTCATGAGTAATTATGCAAAATAGAACCTGAATAAAGTCAATACAAAATAACGTCATAATTAAAAAAAATAAAAAAAACAATATCAAATATTGAGCAAAAAAAAATAACACAAAAACAAATAAAACACGCACAACTACAAACAAATACATACAACAATTTAAATGTAAATATTTCGTAGAATTACATTTCATTCTTTGAGTAAACCAAAAACAAATTATTATTGCGAGGTATTCAATTTTAAATAAATTTCGAATATCCTTTAAAAATACTCTATGATTTCTATCTTACTGATAACATTTTTATGCATCTTGATTACAGAAATTTTCATCTTGAATGGCGAATATAATGCTTATTAAAATTTACAATCCCAAATCAAGACTGTGTTCCTCAAAATGGGAAATGGGAAGACAACCAATTT
Organism: Drosophila multiciliata; assembly: GCA_037043605.1. Taxonomy (NCBI): domain Eukaryota; kingdom Metazoa; phylum Arthropoda; class Insecta; order Diptera; family Drosophilidae; genus Drosophila; species Drosophila multiciliata. Next base: position 365,781 of record JBAMBF010000157.1, read on the forward strand.
TAATTGCGGTTAAGCGAAAAACCCAAATCCCAATTAAATTTATAAAATGAAAGAGAATTTCAATTAAGGAAGCCTTTTATGTGGACAAACAGCTAAATGTTTACGTAATAATTACAAACTAGTATTACAACAATGCCAACAAAGGATTGGTGACGGGGGAAGAGGGGTTGAGCAACTGACTGATGTACAGGACAACCAACTGTAACGTGTCATTCATTTCCAGATTGCATTACGTGTACAATTGTGAAGATAAAATAATAATAAAATAATATCTAGTACATGTATGTGAACAATTGATTGCAACCACCATAATAGTAATTATACATTATTTTAATTAGTGAACATGTTGAGCTGATTATGTGCTGTTTATTAATTTTGTTATAGCTATAAATATAAATTACATTGAAATATGAGTATTAGATTTGCAAAGCAGATAGACTTTTATACAAACAGCGACTACATATATATATATATATATATATATTATGCTACAGCTCGAGTAACTTGCAGAAGAGGTAAAATTGTGCCTAATAATAATTTTCATCTGTGTTCCTGTGAACTAAGATCCATATTCATCCAGGTGGATGTCAACGTGATCTACGATATCACAAAGATATCACTCATTTTTAATTATTGACTCAATGTATAATTATAATTAATGCCTTATCATCTAGGTTGATCCTGGAGTTAATTGACCCACTCTTTCCTAGGTTGGTTTGGAATCATGGCAAGAAGCTATTGAATATTCTGATTGAACTGCATAATTGATTCCACTTGGGAGCTGTGAATAATCTTTAACATGCAATTTAAAGACTTACGCATTTCCGCGTCCTGCATTTTTAGTGCTGTGAAATTGGCTATGCAATATGGCATCTCGGGCATCTTCTTAAGTTGTCCCCAGACATCCTGTGATACACAGTGCAGCCATGCGTTCGTTGAGTTTCTCTAAGTTGGCTAAGATAAGAGTTTTTGCAAAGGGCAAGAGAATGCAATGGTAACGTCATCTGCATACCCAATGTTTGTCAGTCACCTCCGTCCATGGTCCCCAATAGCTCATTTACTGGCACGTTTCATAGAAGGGTTGAGATTACTCCACCGGCATGCGGCATGCGGCATGCCCCTACTGACTGATAGTTGTCAACACTTCCAGCATTGTAGTATCTGTTCAATAATAGTACCCACCGTGCAGTGTCATTGTCGGATGTTGTCAAAAGCTTCATCCACCAATAAGTTACCTTATGAAGCGCTGTCTCTAAGGATTTATCTTTTTGATTAGCATGTTATGACTGAGAGATTATGGAGCTGTTGGATTTGAGTTAAAGTAAAGTGCAACCTGCTGCACGTATCCAGACTTTGTGTACTATACAAACCGGATACCCCTCCGGCCTCACGTCCCTTGGCTTATGCAGTTCCACATTGGATTTGGTTTAAGTTTCTGGGTAAGCATATGATTCCGTCCCTCACGAAGGGAGTGACGGCAGGTGGCGAGTCACCTGTGATTCCCTCCGTGTATCCTTACACAAAATAAATTAACAGTTAGGCCTGTAACAAGTATCGTAAGAAATTCTTCTTAATTGGAAACATTTTTTTAAATATTTACTTAAAAATCAAATTTAAAACTGCAAGTTTCAATGCACCTAAGGATTATATTAAATAGTGCTCAATATGAAAGCGAATTGTAGAAGTTTTGAATGTTGTCTAATATGTTGGTATATTTGCAGTCAATATATATATATATATATGTATATAAGTAAAATGTTTCTACGAAAGATCAACAGAAACCGAGTAGAATGGTGGCAAAGTGGTTGAGAGTTAACAGTAAGTTCATCCATCGACTTAACGACGCTGGGCTGCCTCAGCATGTTGCATGAAGCGCATCAAACGGATGTTCGGGCATCAGCGGAATTTATGCAACGTCTGCTGGCAGCAAGTGGCAACAGCAGGCAACAAATTTAACCAAGTGTCCGATTTGCAGTACAGTCATCAAATGCCAACTAGTAGTTTTTGCTGCTGATGAAGCGAACTTCGAACATCAAAATTTGAATTTTTCGAAAAAACATACTCGATATATATATATATATATATATATATAGAGATAAATAAATGTATAAATTCATATGTACAGACCACGTTTCTTTGTCTATTAACTCGCATCCGTGTTAATCATTGCGTTATTTAAATGGCGGCAATCCGCTTTACATTGAATATATAACACCATAAATACATATATAGCATCATAAATATTTACATTGTGCAGAGCAAATAAATACAGTTCGTTTTGCCAGCAGCAACAGCCACTCAGTCAACAGCTGCGCACCGCTGCCCCCTCATCCTAAATATGTTGCTGTATTCTGTTCTGTCTCCCATTCTTCAAGCTGCCGCATCCTTATAACAATGTAAAATTTCATTTGAACGCACATACACATGCTCATACATACATACACTCTGTGTGCACACCCATCACACACAAACACACACACACACACACACATGTACACGCACATAACGCTACATTAATTGATAATTGTTTTGTGCTGAAAAGAAATTAAACAACAGCAGCAAAATAACGGCAACAAAAACGACATTCGCAATGCTTTTTCCCACTCCCTCCAAACCACCTCATCCGAACCAATCCCGTTTCAACACACTCACTCAGCACCTGCTCTGTAGCTCCGAACTTTTTGCTCTCCACGCACCATTACATTCATTACGTTTCTATAAATGTATGAGTGCTTCTGTGTGTGTGTGTGTGTGTGTGCGTGTATGAAGCTGTAGGTTTATCTACTGTCATTTTATGCAACGACTATGCGTATACTCTACTCTATATATACTCTATATACTCTATAAAAACTGCACCTAAATCCCATGTGCAACATTGCAAATACTTTTTAACTGAATAAGTTCCCGGAACTGGAGTACAATAACTAATTGAAAGTTAATCCATGAAATCTATGTTTACTGTTTGGAAAAATAGCCACAATATCAGCTTAACTTTTCTAACTTTTTGCGCTGCATTTTAAAAATAATAAAAAATATTTTAAACATATGCATATATATTGAGGTATTATTTTGAAATCCAGCTTCAGCTTCTTCGTAAAAGATGCAACCCAAAGCTCTGAGTAATTTATTCAATTGACATCAGACACTTTCTTTTCTTGATATAGATATGATTACAATATAAATCATGCTAAATATTTCTCGCACTTTTTTTGGTTTACAGGTAGGCGACTAGTCGTTAATTTATATTTATATATATGTATATTATAATCTATTTATATATAAATAAATTTTTATATATATATATATATATATATATATATATGTGTGTGTATGTCTGCTTTGTGTTTTTGCTTTTTCATTAACTTTTTGTGCACGCGGCAAGCTTTGGAGGAACCTGTCCGAACGACGCCTTAAATAAACGCTATACCCTATGGTAAACAAAACAGAACACACCTGCCCCCAACCCTCCTGCCACCATTTAACGCTTACCTAGCTGAACATTCGCCATTTTAATTGAACGATTAGTTTTTGTACGTGCTGCCACGCCCTGCGCCCCATCGCCCCATGGTGTATGTATGTCTGCTTCTCCCTTCCGCGCTGTCCAATGTGCAATGTCCGCTTTTATGCTACGGCCACTATTTAATTTTATCTGCTTTGCTTTTATTTTCGTTTTTATCGCAGTCACAAACTATGTTGAACAATTTGCCAGTCAGTCCTTCACCCAGCCCCCTTTCCTTTAATACTTCCGCTCACTTCGTTCGCACTCCTCGCCACTGTCAAGCTCCTACGCAATTCGGTTGCCATTCGTATTCGACTTTTTGACTTGTTCGCTCGCACAAAGCAGCAGCAACACAAAGAAATGAAAAAAGTCAAATGCCAGAGCACTATAAAGTCGAAAGGCCACAAGAACAATGGAGCAACAACAACAAATAGTTGTAGCAGTAATGACAACGAAAGCGACGAAAACTACAACAACAACAACAACAGCAACATTAACAGCAAACAGAACAACAATTTTGTCATTGGATGGATGGGGGAGAAGTTAGTCGCTGTGTGCACAAAGTTAAAAGCGCACAATAAATAAATAAAGCAAACCAAACGAAAACGCACGAAACGATACACAAAGAGAGCAGCGTGTTTGTTGTTGCTAATGTGCTCGCTTCTTATTGGTCATGTTGTTGTTGTTGTTGTTGTTGTAGTTGATTTTGTTTTTGCGGCCAAGTGACACACACACACACACACCAATCAAGCTCGCCCATATGCATGTAAGTGACATGATAGCACAGTGTAGTGAAGGAGAAGAGATACAGATTGAGGGGAGGAAGACAAAACGCAAAAGAAAAGAACGGAACGGTAACTGCTCAGAGCAGCAGCCGTCTTCCAATTTGAAGCAACACTCGTCGACTGGCGACATTATGCCTTTGGGCGACCGAGCAACACCCTCGTTTTTTCTTGTCCTCAATTCGTAATTGCTGACAAACGGGAGAAGAGCGAGCACGCTCCTGGCAACTGTTAATAATGATGATGAAGCTGCCGTTCACACGCTCTTCCCACGTTCTATGTTCAAGAGATCGAAAATATCTTGTTAAATTGCTGCTGTAAAACTGTAATGCGTCAGAGAGAACGGCAATTTGGGCTGTTTGTAACAAATCAGTGACAGAATCTGTGGGACTTTGACACGAATTGAAATTGGTTCAATAGATCAGTACCACTGTAAAGGGCAACGCAAGAGGCTGCAAATGGCTCAACTGAGCATATCTGCATAGCAGCATTCTAATGTAAATATGTAAATACACATATATGTATGTGAACATAATCTTTTAAATAGCACTGAGGCCAACTGTTTGTTGCTATCGTCGTAGGCGCACACGCGCGTGAATCAAGCAAGGCTTCGTAGTGCAGAACAACAGGTTGAGAAGTAGGCCCTCTGTTAATGTCGACGACGCGTGCCTGGCAATGTGTGTGGGAGTGTGCGTGCATACAAACACACACCGTAATTAATTTTATTTAATTTTCGACAACAATAAAAAGCAAAAGCAACAGCAAAGAGTCAAGGAGTCAAGGAGCAGCTGCCCCCCGCCGAACTACACCACATTGGAAGCTGAATGGCTGTTAACGGTTGGTGGCGCACAGGAAAAAACAAGTTAACAAAACGTCAACAATAAAAAGAAGATAGCCGGCCAACGGTGACGGCGAAGACAATGCAAAAAAAAAAAAAAAACAAACAACACCAAATAAAACAACTTTTGTCGGCATCAAAATACCCTGTGCTGAATTTGTTTGCTGTTTGCATATTCAGGTACATTTATTGATAAATAATAATAGTTATTATATTTGTGCAAGAAACTCAAAGTTGCTAAGTATTTTTAGTGTTCAGACAAATATATATATATATATAATTATAAATAAAAGTGAATCAAAGACTATATACCCTTGCAGAGTATATTAGAAATGTCCAAGTGGCAAGTGAGTGAAGTTGAGTTGTTTTGGGGGGTTGATCAGTGGGTGGAAGTGGACACATAATTATCAGCCACATCAGCATCAGAGCCAGAAGCCGAGTCAGCCGCAGACGACCATGGCATTGATAATCAGCAAAGCGCGGTCAAGATAACTGTGGGCTCAGGACTGTGTGGGGAGGAGCAGATGAAAATTGCCAGGACATAGAAAAGTCAACCGTGGCAAAACTTGAGCAGGGAGCAGAGAGAGAGAGAAATTGATGAAACAAAAAGAAGTCGGAAAACAAGTTTAACTTAATTGTCAACATTGTGCCGGGCAAAGAAGGTGGAGATGAAGAGGAACGAACGAATAAACGAACAACAAGAACTATATGGAAACGAAGCAGACAATAAAAGAAACGCATGAAAGTGGCGAAAGGCAGTACGAGCGGAAGAGCATAATATAGCGGTACTAATGATGCAGCACGCAATGAGCCCATAAAATTGTATACAGCTGGCAGCAGTACGAATACAGCAAGTAGCTAAACTTAAATTACCATGGCTTAAAGTCAAAAGTCGAGAAGCACGACAGAATTGGGATGAACACGACCAGCTCAACTAACGGTTTGACAGCCTAAAAGGTAGCGGAAGTCGGTGACAGTGTTGCCCAAATGGCTTGAAACTATCTGTTTTGAGAAAGTGTTTTGATTGCAACGAAAAAAAGTAATTTTTATTCAAAAGTATTTGCACAATTTAATGGAGTCCTTTTTATCGGATTCAAATGGGCTTGGCTTAAAGGCAAGATAATTTTCTGCTTAGATCCTTTTGTGTATGTGCGTAAATTAAAATAAAATCAAGGCAAATATTACAAACAATACACTCAATGGCAACAGAAACAACAGCACAATAAACCCACTCAGTTGTTGCCGTTGCTTCTCTTACGGCGGAGCAACAATGGATCATTTCCATTTGTTTTTTTTTTTCTTTGTTCACTTTTAACACCTATTTTGCCTGCGAAAGTCTGTGTTCTTTCTCCCATTGTCCTTGGCTGTTTTCATCAATTGTCTCGTCCTTAATTATGTCTACTCGCGATGCTCATGCATGGATGCCAATTAAAGGTGTCAATTCAATGTGAAATATTTAAAAACTTATGTAATGTATGCATTTTATTTACCTTTATCAAAATCCAATTCTTGAAATTCAATTCGAAGATTCTAAAATTCGAAATTACTATCAGTAAATAAATAAAATGTGTGAGTTAATTAATGATAAGAATTTTGTAAAACTAACTACAAGATTTCCGTTTAGCAATATTTTGACTGCTTGTCTGCTGTAGGTGCAAATAAAGTTGACTCTTTGTTACCCAAAATGCCGGCTGCATCCAACTTTCTGGCAGTAAGCCACTACATGCAGACTATGGAGTACAAAGTCCATACTACCGGAAAAAAAACATGCAAGGAAACTAAACGAATAACTTAAATTGCAAAGACCAACAAACAATAAAAACATCTCGCTCGTCTCTAATGAGACTCTCTAAAACAACACTCGGGCTTGCTGCCTGCCACGCCAAACCGCTGAAGACTCGCGACTCACAACTCACATCTGTCGACTCGGAACAGACTGCACAGTACGCAGGACTCAGGACCCGCTTAACCAGTTTGAGAGCCGTTCCCTAGACAACAAGATGCCAGCATAATTCTGTCCCACTACAAACCACATAGCTAAACAAGCAGCTCGCGCGGCAGCAGTCAAAGTTAAAAGCGTGATTATTTTTATACGCTGCAAAACAAAGCCCGGCATTAAGAGCAGCATCAGCAGCAAATAGTTGTACGGAGGGTTGCCTGCTAATTATGATTTGCTTAAAGCAAAAGCTAATTCCAACTAATTTCCTGCTAAAAGCACAAAAAACGCAACAACAAAAAGTAACAAATAAAAAAATGAACTATTCAACTAATTAATTGGCAAGAACCCGAGTAGTGAAAATACGAATTATATTTTAGTTCTCCGAGTGTCAGTGAATATTGAAAATGTATAATGACACATATTTATCAAAATTTCAATTTTTAAAGTATTTTTTTCTGTTTTCCAGCTATTTGCCGCAAATGCGATTTTTTAAACTTTTAACAGTCCCTCTGTTAACTTTACATTCATGATACGTTAAATTAACTAACGTTGGTATTTTTAATTCATTGCTTTCACACAACTCAAAATATGGTGTGTTTTTGGTGTTATCGATAGTATGGTTTCTTCTTTTTTGGTATCTATCGGGTTTTACGTGGATTTTTTGGTATTTCACGATTGATTGGTAATTTTGTTGCGTTTTGTCTAATTAACTTTATCAAGTGGCTTCGGGTGCGTTGCGCGAAACACAGAAGCAGTAATAATGGGTGATCTGGATAAATGGATTGAGATTGTAAAGGGATGCAAGTATTTGCCCGAAAATGACCTGAAGAAACTCTGTGATATGGTCTGCGACATACTGTTGGAGGAGACAAACATACAGCCAGTGAGCACGCCTGTCACAGTCTGTGGCGACATCCACGGCCAGGTGAATGCTCTGTCTTTCTCTTTGTTTCTCTCTCTCTCTCGGCATATAAATATTCCTAATCACATCCACATATTTCATACACACTTTACATACAAACAGTTCTATGATCTGGAGCAACTGTTTCGAACCGGCGGCCAAGTACCCGACACGAATTACATATTCATGGGCGACTTTGTAGATCGAGGCTATTACAGCCTGGAGACATTTACCCGACTACTGACGCTCAAGGCCCGCTATCCTAGTCGCATTACGCTATTGCGGGGCAACCACGAGACGCGACAGATAACAAAAGTCTACGGCTTCTTCGACGAGTGCTTCAACAAGTATGGCAATGCGAATGGCTGGAAATACTGTTGCAAGGTTTTCGATCTGCTCACCATCGCTGCGGTAAATCAAATCAATACAAAGCACTTTCTCTCTTTATTTATAAATAAATCTATGTAAATATATTGTATATTTAACAATTTGTTTTGAGTGAACAGAAACTTGCTGTTTGTAATTATTTATAAGTTGATATCAAAATTAATGTATATATATAAAATCGAAATAATCATTTATCCGGTATTATAGATCATTGACGAGTCTGTGCTGTGCGTACATGGTGGCCTGAGTCCTGAGATTATAACGCTGGATCAAATACGGACCATTGAGCGCAATGGTGAGATACCCTATAAGGGAGCCTTCTGTGATCTGGTCTGGTCCGACCCGGAGGACATGGAATATTGGTAAATGTTGCTATATTTGAAATGTGTTTTTTATTTTACCATAATTTCTGTTGTTTCTTTTTTAGGGGCCAGAGTCCGCGTGGTGCTGGCTGGCTATTTGGTCATAATGTGACCAAAGACTTTATGACCATCAACAATCTGGATTTGATATGTCGAGCACACCAGCTGGTCAACGAGGGCATCAAATATATGTTCGAGGGCAAGCTGGTTACAGTTTGGTCAGCGCCCAATTATTGCTATCGCTGCGGCAACGTGGCGGCCCTACTCAGCTTCGAAACGGCGCAAGAGCGACAAACAAAAATCTTCGTAGCCGTACCCGATTCGGATCGGGTCATACCCAAACAGAATACGACGCCTTATTTCTTGTAGAACTCTAAACGGCAATGCAGAATGACAGCAACAGGAAACGGAACGATCAACCAATCAATCCGCCTGCCTGGTCGCACTGCCAGCGACAAAATTGAATTGAATTACCTACCGATGAAATCGGCAAGCCGCCAGCAGATAAGCCAAAACTCAAATTACACGCACATACACACACTCACACACACATACCCACACAAACTTGTTAATATAAGTAAAAAGAAGAAGAAGAAAAACAAGAAAAAATATGTATTCATAGTTAAGCTCAAAAGTTTTGTTCAACCTATATATTTTGTTCCCGGTTATTTAGCCGTTATTTTATATATATTTCTTATCTATTTGTATATCAATAATATATATATATATATATATATATTTGTTTACATTTGTATTTAAAGCCGATTGTGTGGCTCAAAGCGCGACAAATGTAATCCGATCAAAGAAAACTCATAAAAGCAAAAAACAATTTGTAAATGCATTTCATTTTTTTTGTTCAACCTCCGAGAGAAACGTTTGAACTGTATATATTTACATATAATGTGCCTGTACTTCTATTTAGATATCTAAAAATACTTAGCGACATTTTCCAATCGAATTAATTGGGAAATTCCCTTCACATACCATATCTTAAACGCTTAGTAAAATATAGATTGCAAAACAATTTCATTCACCGCCTATTATTATTATTATCATCCACAACACTGACATATCTTAAGCCCGAAGATAATCTATCGAAAACTATATACCCATTGCTATGTGGCTGATTTATTTTAAAGCCAGTTACCAAAAATGTGTCCTTGAACTTGAAGCATATACAATGATAAGAGATTTATTATTATTATAGATATATTCCATAATTTTGCCTGCTCCGATTGCATCATTTTGTAAAGTTAAGAATGGGAAATAATGCTTCAAGCATTGTGAAATAAAATCCAAAATTAGCAGCAATGTTTTAGAATTGTCATGCGCCCTCGCTTACACAACAGCATGTGATATCGTTGCCTCACTCGCACCCCTGTTGTTTATATATAAACTGAAACTGAATTTGAAGTTTAAATAATTTGAATTTATTTGCATATCAGAGTTAAAATCATACAAAGATATTATATGATTTAAGTCAAATGACTTCATAATAACCAATGACTATTTTATATAATGTTTAAGCTATAATTATTAATTTTGTTTTATATTTTATGTTTTTTGTTTTTTGTTTTCATGGCTCCCGGCCATGTCACAGTGTATGCAGAGTGTAACAACAACAATTACAATATATTTATAAAACAAAAAAATCGCTAAACAAAATAAATTAATTGTGATAGTTTGTCTAGAAGCAACAACAACAATAGCCTTTTGCGATTAGCTAAAATATTTCTACATAAAAAAATTTCAAAAACGGCAAGCAAAAAAAAAATTTAAAAAGAACATGCGTTTCCAGTCAAAAAAAAAATATAAGTATTTAGAAAATAAACTAAATGATTGAAATTGCTATTTTTGTGTTTGACTGGGGAGTTTTAGTTGTTGTTGTTGTTTTTGTTATGTTTGTTGTAGTCGTCGTAAGAGTCGTATTTGGGAACTGTGTGTTTAAAGCTTGAACTCTAGATTCTAGACGCGTTGAGCCCTATGGGAGCAGGGGAGCAGGGCAGCAGTTGCAGTTGCTGTTGCATCTACTGCGGCGCAATGTAGTTGTGCTCAAAGATGTCCAGCTCATTCTGTATGTAGTTGGCCTTGTTTCGCAACAGCTTCAGTTGCTTCTGATTGGCCTCGAGCACAGTCAGCTGCGAGTCGAGCGTTTTCAGCTCCTCGTTCATATCGGTGGTGGCGGTGTCCACGGTGCGGCACAAGCGGGCAAAGGTGCTCGACAGCTCCCTATGGTAATCAACCCAGTTTAGGATAAGGCAAAAGATAGTAATGAAAATACTTACTGCTGCACCTGGTGGCTGCAGTTCGCCGATGTTAGATCCACAATCATCTTGAGCTTCTTGGTGGCATGTCGCACATACTGACCCTTAAAGGTGCGCTCCTTGGTTGAGTTGGTCCAGGAGAGGCGCTCATATAGATAGATGCAGCCATAGAGGGCACCAATACCAACGAGGACACGCCATCCGATCGTTTTTAGCATCTGTAAGTGTTTGGTATTCAGGACATAGCGATAATATAGCACCTGCCAGGCAGCTGGTAAAAATACAATTTTTGCCGCCTTTTTACTCAACACTTACGATACCAGCGACGACGAGACCGCCAACGGTGCCCTGCGAGCCAATTGAGGACATGGCAAAGCGAGATATAACCGACAGTTGCTCGGGCGTAATGCCAGCAACGCCCGGTGTCGGCAGCAGGCAAACGGGTGTCGTCTCCACCGGAGTGCTCACTGGCGTAACGACAGCGTGCTGCTAATGGAAGATTAATGAATCCACAGTAGTAGAAGCGAGTTAGTTTTGAGTTGATTGTTGGATTGCACTTACCCCAATACTGCTCTGACGATTGATCAAGGCGGGTGTATGCTTTTTGCTCCGTTCGCGCACTTTGCCGGTGAATCGCTGAACCATGGCTGCGATGCCCCAACTGAACTTGAACTCGAGATCCTCCTGGAAGTCGGCGCACAGATTCTGGCAGTTCAATGAGTACAGCATTTCGAAGGGTTGGGTGCGCACCAACAATTTGGCGCTGTGCGTGCTTAGCTGCTCGTTGGGCACCAAAGCGTGCATGCGATCCGTCATTTCCGTTTGGGCTGACTCCACATTCATGGCCAGGGCCATGGAGAGACGGGCGCGCAAATTGCTGCCAAGGCCGCTTTCGACGTGAGCGTTCAGCTCCTTCTTATAAATGTTGAGCACCAGACGCTCCGGATGGAAGGGCATATTGAACTCATCGATGAGGACACCCAATCGCCAGATTTCCTCGTTCAACGCTTTCGATACCTTCTCCTCGACCTCTTCGACCAAATTATGGATTTTCATTTTCATTTCGCGCGTCACTTGCATCATTTGTGTTTCGGTGCCCTGGATGCGTTCGGTTAGCATATTCTTCTGATCCTGCTTTAGATTGCGAAAGATTGTGATGCGCTCATAGATGTTGTCCAGCATGGAGCGCATATCGCAAGAGACGCTCTTGCCGCGCGAGCTGTGCTGCTGGAATTTTGTTTTCACTGCGCTCTGCGAGATGCACTCCTCAAATTTGCGCTCAAAGTCCTGGAACTCGAAATAGCGTATTTGAAAGCCCTCGGCAATGGCGCCCATATGCGGCGGATTGCCCTTGGACTCCTCGATGCGTGCCTGCAGCGTCTCACGTGCCGACACAAAGAACACCCGCTCCTGCGCCTCCTTCTCATTGCTAACCTTCAGCTCCTTGGTGAGGAAGTCGATGCAGCGCTCCGTGTGCTGTGATTTAACCTGCAGATGGCAAACACCAAAAGCCAAATAAATAAACAATTATTAAGCATAGCATTTTGTAAGGTACACAAATCTTAGCTCATCACATGAATATGTCTTTAAATTGTCTAAATCGAACTGGACGACTCGTGACTACTCAGAGATAAATCTCTAATTGATCAATGATTTTGATTTTGACATTTTGACTAGCCCAATTAGATTTGTGTTTGAATGTTTTATTAAATATCGCTAGACATATTCATGTGGAATCGAAGCTTTGGCTGTGGGGCAGGCAAATCAAAACAAAACACAGCCAACAAAGCGCATTTGGTAAAGAGCTCGTCGGGGTCTGGGTCTGGGATGACATTACCTTAGCCAGCTCCTGGCGTTGTTAACATTACATGTCGAATTTGGTGGGGTAGTATAGTAAACAAGAGTAATGAAATATACAACAACATTTACAAAAAATACGCTAACAATATCCATCCAAAAGATTGAGATTGATTGTGAGAAAGACAAACGAACAAAAATGATCTTACCGATTCCTGGCACTCCGGCTCATTGGCCGAGGCATCCCAGCGATTGTTCAATATAAAGATATTGGGCTTCGATAGCTTTTGGGAAACGGTGTGAAAGAATTGCTTTTCCGCCCGTGTCATTGTTGACTCCGCATTAAGAACTAGCACAAATACGTCTGCATTGAGGCAATGATTGTCAATCCAATCGTCCAAATTGGCGGAAACATCAACTCCCGGCGAGTCCACAAATACAACATCATCGCGCAATAAGCTACAGCGTTCCCGTGGCCAAAAGATGCGCACCAGACTACTCTCGCTCAGCTTCTCCTGGCACAGCGCATTCGCCAGTTGTTTTATATTCTGGAACAAAAACATCCAATCAATATCGACACAACAGAATATCACTTAATCCCGTTACAGCACCTAGGAGCACTATATTTGGTTATATGGCTGGCTACCCGCAAAACGCAGGCATTGCTCAAGTTTCTTTATAATTTTTAAAGACTCATAAATGAAATTAGGTTGCGAGATGTTTTCGACCTTAGTTGCTATCGTACATACCACCACATTGAGCTTCTCATCGGAGCCCTCCTTCATGAGATAGGCCTCGCCGCCATCGCTGCCCTCCACCTGGCAGAAACAGTTGGTTGTATGCCCAATGCCGCTGGGTAGAATCTTTTCGCGCAGCATGGCATTAATAACGGAGCTCTTGCCATTTGAGGTGCGCCCGAAGAAGGCGACCTTCATGTGATCCCGCTGCAGTACCTCACGTATCGCAGCCACCTTGTGCACATAACTCTCAAATAGCTCACGCTCCGCCTTGTCCACAATTTCTGCGTCCGCATGAAGAGCTGCACGGCAGAGCAAGGGGGATGGTTAATTATAATTGTGTAACTAATCTTAATAGCTAATGCTTACCATTAATGAATGTGGTTGTCTCGAGCACATACTCCTCGATTTCACCATAGATATCGTTGATCTTCTTCTTGGCGCGCACGAATATCTGCAGCGGCGATTTGTCATTTGATTGATACATGCGATTATCAGTGATGGCGTTGTAGTTGGCCGACGTCGACGAGGCGGACGGTTGCAGCGATAGATTTTGACGTGAATCGTCCACGGTGTCGGTGCCCGTCGAATTGTGGTCGTTGCCGGATGGGCCCGTTTGGCCAGTCACCAGCGAGATGGTGCGATTCAAGTAGGCCGCCATTGGTTTGGTGAATTTGCGTGAATTGCGTTGCGATTTATTAAACGAGAGAGAATATTGATACAAAACAAAAGGTATGCAGCCTATGCAGATACCCTTGCCCCTTATCCGTGACCCGTTCCCTTTTGACGCAACTGACAACAGAGGAAATCAACAAAACCCAAAACCAAAACTAAACAATAAAAAAATATAAAGAAAAGTGCACGTTAATATTGGTTCTGGGCTGGTATTTGGGGGGACGGGATGGATATAGATATAGGTATATATATCGGTATCGTTATCGGATTTGCTAGCTCAAATTGCTGCTGCTGCTTGTTGCTGGTTTTTACTGTTTTTTTTTTGTTTTGTTTTCTATTCCGCTTTATTTTTTTGTTGAAATAATTAAAAATCGATGGCACCAAACTGAAAAGACAAGGCAAACGTAACAAAATATGACATCAAAGGCAAAATTAAACAAATCATAACATGATAAAAAAATAAAATAAATAAGTCTAAGTAAAAATTAAATATTTTTCTCTAACACACACAGGAACACGCAACACACTGTCAAAGATGCTGCAACGGCGCAGTTTATTTATGTCTGTGTGTGTTTGCAATCGTAATCGTAGAAAAAAATATATATATACATATGCTGATATACAGATAATTTTTCGCTGATTGGCTGGTGTTGCGTATTTAACTTGAGTTGGGACTGAGCTGTTAAACCTGGCCAGCAACTAACCTGATTGGTGTTTGATTCGCTCATCGTATGTTGATATTCCGGCGAACGCGACCCAAAACACGCAGCCCGCAAGTTCACGTTGGTGTTGTCTTCGGGCTTGGTCTTAGTTCGTTATGAAATCGCGCTCCAATTTGCCAACTGTATGCACATTTCTACTAACTGCAACTAATTGTTTGTTTTCTCGCTTTGGGCTGCAGAAATGCCGTTCAGTTTGCCTATAATTTGTCTATAAGTGATGTAACACGGTGCGTAAATCGGCTATCAGAGATGCAAAATATTGAACAATATTTTTATCGATGAACCGCTATCGGCTCATCAATTGTGTCGGCCCGTCGATACATGGCCGTTGTAGCCGTGTGACCAATAATGCGGAAAAGCTGTGCACATTGATCCGCTGTTCTTTACCGCCAAAATTTGAATTAGTGAAAAGCTCTAAATGCGTTTGTTTGTATATTATTTTGTTTTTTTATTAGGTTTTTTTTGAGGGTTTTTCATTCCACTTGTTTGTCTGTATTTTAATTTTCTGTAGTCTATTTACTGGTTTGCAATAAATTACATAAAATAACAATATGTTTGCATTGTATAAAGTAAACGTAAAAGAAAAAAACTATATAGTTAAAGGGTAAATTAAAAATAAAGTTTTATCAAGTTAGTTTTAGAAATTAAGCGGGGCCTTGAGTGGTTTGGGTTTTCCTTCGGTAAGTTTAGTCAATGCATAAGAGACCGCAAAAATAATATCGGCTTAAAGCGTAATTAAGTAACAAACTAATTAAGCAGTTCAGGAAGGATATACGAAAAGCAAAGCTTCTGTTGTAGTTGGAAAAAATGCTCAACATAAAGTTGGTAAAGTGAATGGGAAATAAATGGGATGTATGCAAACAGTTGTTTCCCATTATAGAACGATCTTAACATGGCATAAATAATATTTTATTTTTGCATTTGCATTTGCATTTGCATTTGCATTTTAACATTTCTCGCTTCATTTTATGTGTTTTGTTTTTTTTTTATATATGTTTCATTTATAATTTAGCTACACTACTAAATATAAAGTTTGCCTTATTTCCAACTTATTGTTTTGCTTTTGCAGATTTCGCATTTGGTTATTATTCTTGATTTGACTTTGCTATATTTGTTCAATTTCCTTAACTATCTTCTCTCTATTTCTCTCTCGCTATCGCAATATCAACACCTTGTTGCCACTTTCATCATAATTTCATAATTTATCGTCAATCATCTCCATCATCTCCATCTCCATTTCTGTGGATTCTCTTTCGTCTATTATTTGCTAACTGGTAATATTTTTGCTTCGTGATTCAAACTGTTGATTGGTGCTAATATTAATATTATTATTGTTGTCGCTGTTGTTGTTATTGTTCTTCTTCTATGTTTTTAGTTGTTGTACATTTACTGAACTCCCCTCTCCTCAGCCACAGCACAGTACTGCATTGCATAACGCTTAGCTGAGCTTACTTCTTCACCAGCTTCATGAGCGCATCGGTGGAGAAGGACTTGGGGCGCTCGATGGGCAGGCCAAGAGCACGGTCCCAGACAAGGGAAGCGAGCACGCCGAGGGCACGGGAGACGCCGAATAGTACGGTGTAATAGTTCATCTCCTTCATGCCATAGTATTGCAGCAGAACACCGGAGTGAGCATCTACATTGGGCCAGGGGTTCTTCACCTTGCCAAGTTCATTTAGAATTGGTGGCACCACCTTGTAGATGTTCGATACCAGCTGGAAGGTTTCATCATCGGGCAGATGCTTGAGGGCGAACTCACGTTGGCAGGTATAACGAGGATCGGTCTTGCGCAGTACAGCATGACCATAGCCGGGCACAACCTAAAAAAAAATCAATCAATCAACAGATTACAGATGATCTTGGAGCTATAGGTATAATGGTAACGCACCTGTCCAGACTTGAGCGTCTTCCAGATGTAATCCTTAAGCTGGTCCTCACTGGGATTATTGCCAGCCTCCTTCTGCAACTTGCGCAGCCAGAGGAGCACCTCCTGATTGGCCAGACCGTGCAGGGGACCAGCCAAACCGTTCAAGCCGGCGGCAAACGATAGATACGGATCACTGAGTGCGGAACCAACCAAATGCGTGGTGTGAGCGGACACGTTGCCACCCTCGTGATCACTGTGAATGGTTAGATAGAGACGCATCAGCTCGGTGAACGGGGCATTGTCATAGCCGAGCATTTTCACGAAATTGGCAGACCAATCCACATTGGAGTCAATCGCACGGGAACCTTTGCCGCCGCGATAAGTATTGCAATAGATGGTGGCAGCAACCACTGGCAGTTTAGCAATTAAATCCATGCTATCCTCATAGGTCGCTTCCCAGTACTTCGATTTGTGCACGCCCGAAGAGTACGCCTTAGCGAATTTGCTGTCATGATTGAGGGCCGTGACGGCGGCAGCAAACTGCGACATCGGGTGCAGTGTGGTGGGCATGTTGTTCAGCATGGTAACCACATGCTGGGGCAGGGCAGCACGATCAGCCCATTCGCAGGATAGCTGCTGCACCTGGCTCTGGGTCGGCACTTCGCCGGTAATCAGCAGCCAGAAGAGGCCCTCTGGCAGTGGCTCAGTTCCACCCGGAGCGGCAGGCAGTACCTTCTGGCATTCGGGAATGGACAGGCCACGGAACCGAATACCCTCATCGGGATCCAGTACAGAGGTCTCTGTAACCAGAGCCCTAATGCCGCGCATGCCACCGTACATCATATCAATGGTCGTCTCGCCCATCTTTGTTGCACCATGCTGTTTCCTGAATGCCTTAACCCGCTCCTGCTCTTGAGGGATCTTGGCGGCAAGCACTTCGCGCAGGCTGGCGCCATCAGAAGCAATTTGACGCACATAAGAGCTAACAATAGGAGCTTTCTATAAAGAAAATAAAATAAAAATAATAATAATTAGCACGATGAAACATTCGGAATTTTGAATCTTTGAATTATTTGAAGAGAAAAGACTAAAAAATTGGAAGCCCTGAAATGGATATGCGGAAATTATGTTCATTTTGGCTGGCTACCCCCTTACCAAGCTTATTTTGTTGTTGTTGTTGTAATGCGTTTCGTTTATCGATAACAATCAGCTGAACTGTGCTAATCCAATAAGCCGTATTTCAAGGCGCAATTACGCGTGAAATTACGTTCAAGTCAAGTTGTATTGATGAGCAACGCCAATCCCCACACACACACACAGATACATTAATAGGTCTAGTATACGTATATATTTTTTTGATAAGAGCTGAAGCAGATCAGTGACTCCTAGCTCTCCATTTGCCATGACTCAACCAACCGCTCGCTGACCAGACATTGCCCCAGTGGCAGTAATTTTGGTTTTTTTTTATTGGTTTGTTCTTACTGCCCTCGTTGTTGTTGTTGCATAATTCGCTGCGAAAACACGCAAAAAAAAGAAGCGAAAAAAAATACTGACGAGGGCAGCGCAACTGCGGCGTAGACACAAGCACGTCGTTCACAAAAGATCAGCGCAAGTTCGACCGTAAGCAGGAAGAAGAGGCAGACACGCAAATCCGGTTAAAACTAGTTTTCTTTTTTTGTTGCTCTTACGATCAGAACATCGAGAACAAAGGTTAAAGCGACAGGAACATTCCAAATGCGTTCAGTTGCTGTTGCCACACGCGGCGTTTACGCAGATAAATCGATGTAATGAATACGGAATCCAAGCTCAAGCGCAAAGTGCAATTGACTTTGGCGGCTGCCCCTCACCCCGCTCTCTTGTTCAGTGTTGTTTCGTTTTTTTTGCGGCTAGTGGGTCAGCAAATTCAATTAACCATGTGAACTTGTGGCGCCGCCAAGCGACGGACTCGTTTTCAAATTGAATTCCATGCTTTATGTTTATTGTTTAGTTTGCTTTGCGTATGTGCACATCGATATTGGTTTGTTTGTGTGTGCCTGTGTGTGTGCAAACATAAGCACACTAACCGGTTTCTACTGACCGGTGTCCCAAACACTAGATTTCATTGATAAAATAATACAATTTACGCGTATTCTGCGCTGCTTGTTATCGTTTACCGATATTATGATTGGGATGGATAACGGCCTCCTGTCAGCAAATGCAACGTTTATAAAGACCAGAAATTAATCATTGTAAATTGCACAGCGTGTAATTTATGACAAAACTTGATATAATTATAAATTATTATCAATTACATACAATGTAATTTATATAGAATAATGATTAATGCACTCCGCTCTTTTCAACACACTACAAAACGTGTTAATTAATACAAACTAATTTAAATATCGCATCGGAAAAGACGCAACGCCCATCGATTAAAACACGATACTCACGATCATTACGGTAAATGCAGAGTGAACAAAAGATCAAAGAAATGCAATCTGAGATTTTTTTGTTGTACAAATAAAACGACATATAATAAAACGGCGTTTTGTCATGTGCACAAACCGCAACCGCAGCCACGACATAAGCATCGATATTAGCGCTCTCAACACACACATACACATGTAAATGCCAGTGGTAATTAAGATGTCAAAGTTTGCTTGTGTGTTTCTTTGCTCGGCTAATCATGCGCTAACAAAAAGGAAATTTAACAAATATGCAAACAGAGAGAGCAAAAGAGAGTGAGTTTAAGAGAGTAAGAGATGACATCAATTGTTTTGCTTCAGCTTGCGTAACAGTGCGAATAATGCAAGACATGCGTCACACAAATAGTCGTTTATTACACGAACTACGCCCGCTTAAGTCTGGCACTCAATTTTACGCACTCAAAGCGCATTATTTTGCGTAATTTTATCACCTTTTTTTGTTTTATATTAAATGGAGGCCCATTATTATCTTATCGCTAGCCGCGATATCTATTCATTGCTATAGATACTTGATTATTTGTGTATGCACAAATGTATCATATATTTATTTTTTTTGCGCAAAGTACATTTGTTTGCATAATAAATGTTAAAGTCATGAACATAATCAGATTATTTTCACGGGCGCGTTTCGTCTGCCTTCTTGCAAAGAAAGAGAGACAGAGAGATAAGAGGGAGGAATGGCCAAAGAGCGCCCCGCCGCTGATAAGCTCTTGCCCCATTGAAAATTCAATGTCCCCGTAACGGTCTCACTCACGCGTTTCCAACTTATCGCCTATATAACATATATTTTATATGTACGTAGTATATACTATACTTATATATAGAAATATATATGGACATTAAGGAAATCGCAGTGGCGTGTTAAGGTCTGTGCCAGCATTAGCTTGAGTTTACATGATCTTCAACGATGTATTGTGAGTAAGCATGCACTTTAACTTTTACATCGCATGCCCACAAGTACACATTGAAAATGACAGAACGACCACAAAAAGTATATATATATATATATATATATTAATCAGCACAAGTAGTCGACTCAGCCAAAACCGATTATTTGTCTTTCTTTATGAATTTCACTTATTCAGAGAATATCAGGTTTCGATTAGTAGTACATAAATCATCAAGTATATATATCAATAAGTCCTTTTCCTTAGTTACGAGAATATTAATGCTTATAATAAATGAACTCTGAATTTTTTAATCTATAACTTTGTTATTCGAAAGGCATTTACTTTGGTATTACTTGAATATCGTGGAATATCTGTAACTGCATAATTCACGAAACTGGGAGAATAATAATAATTACGTTCACGCAAATGGTGATCGCTAGAAATTAACACGATGGCTTTGCTTAAGCATTGAACAAAATAAAAATTGTCGAAATGCCTCGGCAGGTTTATTAATAGCTACCAAATCATCTTAAAGCTGTCTACAATTATTCTAATTAGAACTTAGGACATTATCTAGGGCCAGACTGATTATACTATCAGTTCGGAGAGCTGTTATCGCCGAAGGTTCTATTACGGTCACGTCTTTCCCTATTTTCTCGATAAGTCTTCCTTGGTTATCTTACCATTGTGATATTGAACAGTAACCGTAAAATACGCCGAGGTCAGAGAACCTCAAAGTCGTGGAGCTCTCTCGAATATAATTTTACTGTTTTTTATATATATATTTTTATTTTAAATTCCCGAGTATTTTCATGTGAACGGCAATTACGAGACGAGTGGCATGACAGATAAATTAAATACTAACGATAGATCCATAAACAATACGTGACGTAACCTTCACATTTCAAATCCAACAGCTCTCGCCGCATTAACGGAACCTCGACTGATTGCAAGTTTTGGCATCAAGGTGAACGAGAGAATTGCATGATGCACTTGATGTCGATGATGCTCAAAGTTAGTTATATATATATTTGTGTACTTTACGATATCAGTGAGTTGGCGCTTTTTCTACGTAAAACAGTTAATCGTTAATCGTGAACGCGTTTTCCGCTCTATTCTTCATTTTTTTGTTATGTTTGTTTGTATGTTATTTAATTTTAATTGTCGTGTCAAGGCAAATCATTTGGCACACCCCCCTGTTGCCCTCGTGTCCTCAGTTCCTCAGTTGCGTGATGTTGTTTTTTTCAATTGCAGTCGACGGGTATTACTATTTTATTACCCAGAGAATTAGTGTAATTGTTTAACAAGCTGTTTGACTCCCGCTCTATGCACATTTCAAGATAATAAGTTAAGTTCAACATTTGCTTCCCTCAAAATGTTGACTATAGACAATGTGAGAAAGGGGTGGGAGGGGGGTATTGGTTTGGAACAACCTTATGCCGTCAATTTGTGTTTACTTTTATTAGCAAATTAAGTAAGCAAAATGTGTTTTGCCAATGTTAACATAGCCGTTGTTTTTTTCGTTGCTGTTAATGACTTGAGCTAATTACCTGAATTGACTGAATGCAACAGAAATATTCTAAATGTTCATCAATCAATGTGAAGTCTTTACTTTGGCAATTGTAGCTCTTCAATCACCCAACGGGTCTTTCCAAGATTTTATCAAGCTTTCAATGTCACACAAGCTAATTAGATTTCATTACTCTTTTAGGAAGTTATTTGCAAATGTTATCATTTCGCATTCAATCAATGCGCAATCCTTTCATTAGCATACCACCAAGGCTATGCCAGTAATTGGGGATCCGGTTTCGCTGTATAAATATTATGCAGTGTTTCTTTGTTCAGCAATTTGTGTTTATCAAATATTCCCACTCATGTGTTTATTTAACATTTTAACAGAATGCGTGGGCCACTGTTTTGATATATGATAGTTTTTTTTTTTTGTTTGTTTTTTTTTCTGTTGTCTTACTTTGTCTTCTGTTATCAGGAACACATGTCGATCGTTTGCTGGCTGCGTGTGTTCCGATTTTGATCTCGATCATGTGCCCCCACACAAATTTGTCATGCTTATCATTTAAGCCAAGCCATATATATATATATATATATATGGCTTGACTTGTAAATATATGAGAGATGCACAATGCAAATCCTATATAATATATATTTAAATATTCATATATGAACATGTATATATATATGAGAGCCGTTTGTCAACCCGATTACATCACATGATCATGGCTCGGCTATTCTGCTTATCACAGACTAAACACATTTAAGTATTGCCGACAATTTTATTACCATGCAAAATTTCCATGACGCCATCCAGACAGCCATTGTTATCTGCTCAAGCAACAAGCATATAACTTAAAATAACTGTGGAATTTTTAACACAAGGTTCAAAAGAACATGAAGAAGAAACCAAAATTGCAGGTGGGCCCCTTTCCAACATTGCCACTTGAGATTGGTAGTACATGTTTTCAGCGATAAGACGAATGAACGTCGCAACGGTTGTTGCCATAAATACCACTTTATTAAGTTATTAATAACAGCCCAATTGCTTTACTCCTCTATATTTTTAGCCGCATTCAGATAAGTGAGATAAGTGTTTTATATTCCGTATTCAAAACTTTTTTTTAAAGTTTCAATTGAGTTGGCAAAATGTCAAATGGCTTTTTACGATATTCGATAAGGATGCGAATTAAGTACATTTAATTAAGTGACATTTGAATTTAGAATTTTTGTATTATGCAATTGTTTGATCAGCTGCAAGCGGTTAAGACAGCAAAACACAAGACAATACACTCACACACACACAAATGCATACGTGCGCAAAGTTTTTGCCAAAAGGGCAGATACGCCACACTACGTTAAATGGCAACATTTTACGTAAGAATTGACCACATATCGTGACGTATTAGCGTCTGGGCGTTAAATAATTTCGCGTGTTTGTTATTAAGTCGGACGGACGGCGCTGCTTAAAGGCCTTGCGTGTCATCGTTCTACTTCTTCCTCTTGTTCTTGTGTGTGTATGCGCATGTGTGTTAGTGTATATGTATTGCATGCATATTGTATATGTATGCATTTTTAGTTGAGCATTTTGCAAACTGAAAGTGTTACACAGAAAAATGTTGGACCCGGAACAAAGTACCCTGTAAATATCGAGCCCTTTCCATCATTTACCTATTTTCGTATTTATAGCCAAGCAACAACCAAAACAGCGTGAAGGACGTGTGTCTGTGTGTGTGTTTCTGCATTTTTTTTTTTGGCGCATTGCCAACAACATCAGAAAATTGGTGGCTATAGAACGAACGAACGAACGAACGGATCGAAGGAATGATTCGAATGTATAACATTTCGAAAATGCAAAATAGATTACTTAACATTTTATATTGCGCCCCAAACAATTTTTGCGTCACACATTTACTCGCTCATTATCGCTCTCTGTCGCACTCAGTCTCTCTCTATCTCTCTTATACAAACACAAACACTCAGCAACAACAAGACCAACAACCCCAAAACGATGTGTAAGAACAATGCGCCTAAAAGGAGGCTCGTCCTGTAAACCGTGTGATGAGAGTGTTGCTTGCCTCTGACTCTGTATGCGTCGCTGCCTGCCTCTATTGATTTTCCAATTGAACATTTTTCTGTGGCTTGTTTGATAATTTTTCGGCATTGCATAATCAACACAAACATATGTATAAATACAAATGTATATATATGTATATAAATATATTTATATGCATAAATATATACGTGGCATTTTTGCTTTTCTTTGCAGCCTGCGTCTGGTGGGCGGTGTATGTGCTCTTTACTTTAAGGTCATTCGGGGGACAATCTTTTTGGCGCTGTGTAGAAGTACTTTTGGCAACAGAAACAGCGCAGCGCATCTCATGTGCAAAGCAGAGCACAGCTCAAACAACAACACACGTGTCGCATTACTTTCTTACTCAAGAGAGAGTAAAATAGAGCGAATGCGAGAGCAAAAGAGAGAGAGAGAGAGAGAGATTGAGAGAAACAGTCTGTGCTGTGCTACCTGCAAAGTTGCTGCTGCTGCTGCGGAGAGTTGTTCTTTTTGTTGTTGTTGTGGCTGGTTGCTGCTGTAACAGCAGCTCAAGATTAAGGTTTTAACCAAATTTAAGCCGAGTAGAAGCGACACGTTTATGGAAATTAAACAACAAAAATAACCTTTTAAATAAAAGTCACAAAAGATGCAGCTGTAAACGGGGAGAGGACTAAATTTGAAGAAGAAGTTCATTAAACTCTTACTACACTGCCCGCTGCCCGCTGCCCGCTGCCAGCGCTACGACGGCGACAGCGACTGCGTCTGGTGAGAGTTTTATTTATAAAGAAGATTCGCGCTTCGCTATTTTAGCCAAGTGGTGAAAATTCTGAGCGATTATGTAATCACCCACTGTGGCCGGAAAATAGCACATAGCCGATTAAAACATGTCATAAAATTACATTGCGGGGCGGGAGCGGAGAGCAGCAATAAATTGTTTGCGTTAAACGGAATTTTTTTTTAATCGCAAGCACATGGCTGGGATTTTTTTCGGCTTGGCGTTGCCCTTGCTTACAAAAACGTACACACACACATACAAGTCCATACAATCAGCTAGCTAGTATGCGTTGGCAAGCCACGCTTGAGTAGTAATATCCAAGATCCTTTTTCTTCGAAAGCAACACCAAAAATAATGCGTGCGAATCGGCGGTTGTCATTTGAACAGTTAAAGGATGATTGATTGTTTTGGAAGATGGGGACAGGTGGATTGGGTGGCGAATTGTTTGATGGAAGACTCACCTGTGCGTCGACAAGTTTACGTGCAGAAATGCGATAAAGCGACATGATTTATGCTAGTTTGGCTGTTGTTGCGTAGAAAACTCGAAAACACTGTCCCAAAATTCTTGGACACTAACACGCACACACTCAGAAAAAAATTGCTTTTCTCCCAATGAAGAATTCTGGAAATGTTCTTTTTCTTGTGGTGTTTTGTTTGGCGAGCGAAAAAAGTTTCCTACTCTCCCTTCCTTTACGGCAGCTGCGCGGCAACTGAATGTTAAAATATTATTCGAATTCGAATGGTTTGGTTTGCTTTTAGTTGCTTACCATCGATTATTTTGTGGTTGTTGCCTTTATCGATACATTTTTACTGCAAACACCACGCAGAAAA
This sequence comes from Drosophila multiciliata, assembly GCA_037043605.1. Classification (NCBI taxonomy): domain Eukaryota; kingdom Metazoa; phylum Arthropoda; class Insecta; order Diptera; family Drosophilidae; genus Drosophila; species Drosophila multiciliata. Next base: position 391,077 of record JBAMBF010000157.1, read on the forward strand.
CAAAGGGAAATGTGTAGTTAATGTTTTTCAGAGATTGAAGAAGATTAGCCGAGAAACCATTATTAATGTTTGGATTATTAAATGAATTCACTTATGCCAATATTTAAACATTTCGATGAGCAGGCATGATATTCCTAATATCGAACGCGATGAAAATACCAAAGAAGTACTGCACCACCCACGCAACACACAGCTGATGAAGGCGGTGTACGCTCGATATTTAAATATTTATTACTGCTGTCTGATGGCTGACCTGCTCCATGATTTATCAATTTTATACCTGCGATTCTAGCTGCGATTGAGACAGCTTCTTCTTTAAGTGAAGTTGTACAATATTTGGGCTTGTTGTCTGCTTGATGTAGCGGTATTGATTCATTGACAATACACACAATTTATGCAAGAGCACCATTCTAAATTAAAATAAATAAATTTTTTCTAAGCACACAAATTATAATATTGACCGCAGACTTATAAAAATACTTATCTCGCACTGTTTTGATTTGAAGTAATTATCAAGGCTGCCAGAAAATAAGTTGCTCCATATCTTACAGCTTACATACTGTTTTAGTATTTTAAATAAATATAATATACATAACGGGCATAATTTACTACACAATATACTTGTAATTTAATTACAAATATTAATTTTAAATAATTTGCAAAAAGATCAAATCAATCCTAATATTAAATTATTTTTTCATTGCGAATTATCTTTTTTTGGTATTTCGATTTTTTTTAAGTCCGGTCACATTGTGCTGTATGTTATGCAAAAGGCGTCGTGAAATTTTGACAGTCAGATATCCTCTTTATTACACCAGATTCTCAAAGCGTAAGCTAAAATATAATTGCCATTTTGGATCTGTACACATTATCACTATTTAGTTCTGTACATTGCAGCTGGAAACATGGCGACGGCTGTGTCGCATGTGCCCCCTAAACAGGACCTGCCACCACCTGGTGGATACAAGAAGATCCCCTTTGCCCGTGTGCCGCCCAAGAGCTATTTCACAGGTCCGTCAATAATAATGCATTTCCAATATACGTATAAATAACTGTGATACACAGGCTTTACAATGATTGGCGCCTATGTGGCGATGACCACTGTTGGCCTAGGCATCTATTATTTGACGGCCAAAAAGGTGAGGCGCGACGAAATCGAGATGCGCTCCGCCCAGAATGTCATCTTCCCACTGCTGATTGCCGAACGCGATCGCGAATTCTTGCGTCAGCTACGCCGCAATCGCGACGAGGAGGCCGAGTTAATGAAGAACGTGCCCGGCTGGGAGGTAAATTTGCGAAACTCCAATAAATTCAACGAGCTTTGTATTGAATATGAATTATTAATCTAGGTGGGCACCTGGTACGGCGAGCCCGTCTTCAAGACTCTACCCGAGGACACACTAGTTTCACCCATTTTCAAGGAGTTCTACGCTCACACCGACTGGAAATCATACGCTAAGCGCGCCAATCTGAAACTCTGGTCGTAAACGACGAACGGAGGGAGGAGTCTGGGAAGGGGTCAAGCGGCTACCAATGCTGCTAGCTGCTATTTCTCCCTCCCCCACTTTTAACTTAATTAGTTAATACACATTGTGAAACTTTTTTTGTTTCTAGCTGCGCCTTATCCATTAAATTGAATAACAGGCCAATCGCGGCCTGCATTGGTTAATAATAACAGACAACAAAAAAAATCTAAAAGCATTAAATATTGTTTTAAGTTTGTGAGAAATATATATGTATATATATATATATATATTGAACTGGTTAAATTGGGCGCTATGTATATATCATATAAGTCTGCAGGTTTGTTGCCCAAACTCTGGCAATGTGTTCTAAAAAAAAAGAGGATGAACTTTAAGATGAAACAAAGCGAGATGTGGACATGTCGGACAAATATTGCATTTATATTTTTGCCTTTATTGTAGATTTTAATCAACATCAAACATTTATGGTGATTATATAACGCAAGTTTAATTTTACGTTTATATTAATTTTTCAAATTATATTTATATCGAATTCAACATCGATTAATGCATGCTTCATAGAGGAAAACGCACATCTCTATTATCGGATAACTTATATCTATTAAGATTGGCATGTAAGTAAATAAAGATAAATCAAAATACAGTTACGTACATTTTACACTTCGTAGAACGCATGCAAATGGATAAGCCATGAAGATTTATCCATTATCGTTCACAACAAAATTTTAAAATAAAAAAAAAAAAAACCATTAATTTTTGTTTATCAGTATCCCATTCTATGGTCTATGGGATCACATATGTACATACCAGACTACTTAAAGGCTAGGATTAACTATACGACGCTTTGTAATTGTTATAACTAAAAAATAAGAATATGCTCCTTTTGTTTTCAATTGTTTTTTTTTTTGATTGCCCAGCCTCTAGGGCTGATCCAGCTCCAGCTCTTCCTCCTCGTCTTCTTCCCCTTCCCCTTCCTCCTTCTCCTCCTCGTCCTCTTTCTCCTCCTCGACCTCCTTCTCCTCCTCGCCCACCGTCTCTGCTAACTCCTCTAGCTGTTCTTGTTTAACGACAACGTAACGCATTGGCAGAGACATTAGCGTTTGATCTTCCTCCACTCTATGGTGCATCTGCTCCTCTTCGATGTACTCGTCATATGCGTGGTGCTCAGATTTTTTGCGTCGCCTCCTCCAAGTGCCATCACGTTGCTGCGAACTCTACTTCATGTCGCGACGACGCTTAATGCTCCCATCGCATTTGGGCAAATGCCGTTGCAGGAATCCCTCGAAGACGAATTTGCGTCCGCATTGCAGGCAACTAAACTCGCGCTTCTCTTCGAGCTGCTCCTTGCGCTGGCGTAACATCTCCACGTTCGAGTATTTGTCGCGGCAGGCATCGCAGGCGTATCGACGCTTCACCTGACCGACCTCGAAGACGACGGTGAAGTTTTCTGTGCAGAATGAGCAGGTGAACTCCTTAACGACCACCTTTTTGCCGCCATGCTGGGAGGCTAGTGCCTCGGCCTCGGCCTCCAATTTATCTTGATGTCTGTGCGAATCCATGTGCCTATCATATTTAGCCTCGTCAATAAATTTGCGATAGCAGCGGATGCAGCGATGCGGCTGTTCGCCCGTATGACGCATCATATGCTCCTTGAGATACGCCACCGAATTGAACACCTTGCTGCACACCTTGCATTGACGATCCTCCGGGGAGACCTCATTGCGCTGACGCAGACAGGCACGCATGTGCAGCTTTAGCGATCCGGCTGCACTGTAGCAATTGCCACAATTTGGACAGTAGAAGGTTTTGTTACGTAACTGCGAATCGGATTCGGGACTGTTGTCGATGGTGCTCTCGAACACAATCGAGTTCGATTCATCCTCCTCCTCCAATTCACCATCACCAGGCTCAGCGCTTAAAATGTCGTCATCATATTCATCGGTGATCTCTTCATCGCCCTCGCCTTCGCCATCTTCATCGCCATCATCATCACCATCATCATTGCCTTCGCCGTCGTCTTCTTCCTCATCGTCCTCATCGCCCACAACCTCATGGACGACCATATTGGGCAAAATACGGAGTATGGTATGTGAGCCGTCATCCTGGTGAATCGTTTCGACCTCCTCAACGGTACTGTTCTCGACCAATTGCTGCAGCGTCAAAGCATGCCCATTTTCATCGATAATCACCTCCTGGGCATTGGTCAGAACCTCGTGTTCGCGTTCGGTAAGTGTCACAACGGACCCGGTGTCGTCATCCTCATTGGACGCATACGCATACATATATTGTGTTGACTCCACATCATCGTCGTGATGGATGACAACGGGTACCATTTTCTCCGGCGATGGTGCATCTGTTTGTGTTGACAGCGATGTGTATTTGACGCGCTTCGAATTCATTTTGCTACGTTGCTTGCCTACCTCTTAATGTAACTAAGTGATATATATATCTATATCTAATTATATTTGTAAGTTGTTGGCTGCTTTCTATTGGGTGTTTTTCTTTGTGTGGTGCTTTGCACGGCGTGGCGTCAGAGGCTCTCGTCCAGCAGTTTTTAGATTTTTTTTGTGCGTACGTGTGTGACTTACGTTTTCTTTTATTTATTCGCAATTGAGTTCTTTGCTCTGACGCAGCAAATTGTTTTTAATCAATGCGAGAAGTTTGTAAATTCTTTGGCGCGCTTAATTATTTTTTTTATTACAATAGTCAACACTCTTTCTCGACTTTCTTGCCACCAAGTTTAATTCTTCCACTTCAATATCATAATTTTCGTCGATTGTGGCAACATCGTCTAATAATGGTCACACTGTCTGAAATGCTACGTAGTCCTTAGTATTATTCGCTTCAATGTTAAGTTGGCTGCATGTCGATTTTACCATATACGTCACGTCGTAATCGGTGCTTACGTCACACATTTGATAAAACGTAAATAATTTGGCGTTTTGTTGTATATCGAATTATGTATTTCAAATTGAATTAATATTGAATATATATTTGAAAACAAGGCCGAGTCAAATAAAATAATAAATTACATTTGTATTGGACACTAAAATGTGTATTTTAATCGATGCATGCATATTTAAAGTTCAGTAAGTTGAAAAGGTGGCAGCGCTGCAATGAGCGCTGCGGTGAGTTCAGTGAAAGTAGCAGTTGCGCAACAGCTGCCAAAATGTTGGCGGCAAATTTCAAATAATTCAATTGCAAATCATCAGTGTGGTATTGACACACAGATGGTGCTATTCCCATTTACACCATCCTATGCGAACGTGGCGCCAAAGAACTAAATGTCAAACACAATTGTTTGTTTACTAAATATATATATCAAGGGATATATATATATATATATATATATGTCTGGTCTATATGATCGCCGTTTCCGGTAGCGCATACTTTTTGTCTAGTTGCCAAAATAAATTAGGCGAAAAATGTATTATCTGCATTTCAAAAAATTCGTGTGCACTTGTGAAATGTGTTAATTCCTTATTGAAATATTTAGATATATATGTATACTTAAAAGTAATGCAATACAATTATGTAAGAGTTCACTTACACCGCTAATCCTTCGAAACATACTTGAGATGGTTCCAACTAACTTGGTCAAGGGAATTTTTCAGTTCACAACTTTATGAAATCTTGGAAGCAAAAACGTTCAAAATATTTGAGATGTTTCTCCAACAAATTTTGCCTTAATAATGATTTCATCCCTATAAACAAAGCTTCCTCTGTTCACGAAAATTCAAAATGGAATTGTTTGCAATTTGACACAAGTTTTTTCTTGTATTCTTGGTTTTGGTCAGATTGCATTGCACGTAATAATGCTTAAACAAAAAAAATTATATATAGTTGTGCATATCAAGGAATCCATCAACTCAAATTATATTTTTTTTTTGTTTTTGCGATCGTAGAAAAGTTTGATTTTTCTGTTTTTGTTTTCACATCATGAGTCAAAAATTTGCATTTGGTTTCGCCAATTTCCACAGCTGAATGCGAGTTAAATCATTGAGCACGGAAAAGTTTTTCTTCATCGGTATTAGTGATACCTATGTGTGTGTGTGTGTGTGTGTGTGTGTGTGTGTGTGTGTGTGTGCTTGAATAAGCCACAAATGGGCATTCAATGAGCTCTCAAGATCTCCCCTATGTCTGTCAACACAATTACAGCTGTGGTCAAAAAAATAATAGTAGATACAAAAATACGCTTCTTTATTACCTTATTAATTTTTAAATATATTTAAACACACATATTATATACTAAACCCAAGTAAACATTATTATTTAAATGAATTGGTTATATATACATATTTTTAATAAATTATTATTTAACTTAGCCAGCATAATTGTACTGAAATAATGATAGACAAGATGCGCAGTGAATATATTTTGCTACGTTTAGTTTTTGAAATCAAATAATTTGTTCTTCAGATGAAGAAAATTTGTCTTGATAATAAATATTTTAAAGATTTCTCGATTTTCACGCCTAGTTTTTTGACCATTAAATGATTTACATAATTTTATTAAATGCACAACTGCTGTTATTATCTTGACCGCAACTTTAAATACATACGGACATGTATACATACATACATATATGTATGCAAGATCAGAGATCAGTTAGCGCAAAGCGCTTGAAAATGAGTTTGACAACAACAAATTGGAATGTGCACTTTATATATATATATATATATACATATATGTATACATATGCATGCACGAATCTAATTCTTATTACAAATTCAAATTGTTCTTTTCTTCATAGAGATATAATTTAAAGTGCTGGACGCAATTAATGCTAATTGTTAATCGGAAACAAAATGCAAATGGCCAGTGAATGCTATCCTCAGGTTTAAGCTCCGCTGTAATTGGTTTTAGCTGAAATGATCAGACTCGTAAATATAATTAAATCTATTCTGTGGGCGGAATTAATTCGGAGGCATACTCAAAAATTAAACAATGTAACTTGTGATATTTTTGTGTATAGTCTATATATAAGTACATGAACAATTAGCTACCCTTTGACGTGCTTACAGTTTACTGACCGACTTTACTATCTTTTAATTCTCGATTGCGTCCTCAACTGCATTCACGAATCAGTGATATCACCCAGCGAACAGTTTACTGCAGATATACCTATACTTATGCACATACACACACACATATATATACAAACTTACAGTTGTACAGCAATCTCAACCTCAACCATCAATTTGTGCAATGCAATGCTGTTTTTATTGAATTCGATAATTACAGTTAACATTCATGTTTTCAAATGTTTTATTTTATATGTACGTACATATATACACATATTTATGTACATAAATACGTTTCACGCTTCACGCCCCTCTTTTTGCACGGGTCTTCTTAGTACGTGTCAAAGCGTAAATTTTCGCATTGCAATTCTTTCGTCTTTATTTGTAAGTGGAAAGTTTTTGATATTTTTTCACCACATTTTGTAACCGATGTATGTAAATGTGTATGCGTTTTGTTCCGTTAGGTTTTAGGGCCTTGCCAGGCAGCTGACTTTTGTCAAGGTTTGCATATGCCTTTTGTTAACCATTTCTGTCAATGTTTAAAATTACTAAATTTTAATACTTTAATTGCATATGTATAAACATAATAAGAAGGAAACAAATAGATGATTAAATTTGAGTTTTTTTGTTTGGCCAGGGCAACATCTAGTGGGTTGTTTTCGGTTTGCCTCTGTGACTGCAAGTGGCTTTGAGTCTGTGTGCGTGAGTGTATGCTTTAAATAAAAGGGCGATCGCAAAGTAAAGCCACGCAAAGCGAATGGAATTTTCCATGCAATTCTTTCGGTTAATTGTTGGCATCTAGTTGATTTTTGTTTAACCCTCATGTGGTCACATTATACTACAGAGACAAATTGTGATATCCATACCAAGGAATTTGCCAAATTTGGATTTGGTTATTTATGAATGTCTACATATATACACGAAATTTGATGAGTTTTTATTATCTTAAATACATTTGCAGCCAACTCGCATTTGCGCGTTGTTTGTTGCGCTCTGTTAACAAGCAAAACTTGTTAAAGACTCTATTAGGCGTGTCTAATTGCTGACCATTGACCATGCAGCAACATACATACATAAGGCCCAATCCAAAGTTTACGGTGCAAAACGACCCATGTGGCTTGCGTTGGTTTAATTGCACTCTCGATGCTGTTGCTTATGATTTTATTATTATTATTTTTTTGTTGTGCTTTTTTGCTTGCGCTAATGGCATGTTAACGAACGCGAACGACATACAAAGCAGACATAGAGACTGACTGAATGACGACGAAGCAGAAGACAAACAGCTGCTGTAACTGCGGGCAATTTCACTGCTTTGCTTCTGCTTTTGTTTTTGTTTTTGCTGCTGTTGTGGTCCCCTTTTCGTTGAGTTTTACTTTATTTTTCTGTTTTGTTTATTTTTGCATTGCTCCATTTCGAGTCCTCAACTTAAAATTACACAAAAAAAAATAAATATTCAATTTAATATTTAAATGCGACTCTAGAATAGCAGCACCGAAACAAAATGTATTAACCACAAATACAAACCAGGAAAGTAAAATAGGTGTGAAGACAACAAATTGCCCATTTTTGAATATCGTACTTAAAAAAATAGATTTATATCAATTTCTATTTTGTATGGCGACATTATTTTCTTTTTTTATGGAATCTGATGTTTCTGGCTAACAGTCAAATTTCAAATTGGAGCTGGACGGTGAATTAGATGCGAACTTTAATTTATTTATTAGAATAAAGACTTATCTGTGCTATCGAATAATATTAAATTGGATATATTAAGGAATACAAAAACATTAACAATTGCAATAACTGCATCAACTAGAAAGTCTCAGAGAAAATGTTGGCAAAAAAAAAAAATTGAAGATGTCAAAAACCTTTACATTGGTTCAAATGACTGGTTCTGGTTCTGGCTGAGAAAATGACACAACACCCTCTAAATTGGGGAACATGAGATAAAATTGTTTCCTAACGTTGCTAAAAGAACCGTTAGTCGACCGAAATGTAAAGGATTCTATATTAAATTAACTAAATGCTTGTCTTCACACGTGTTTTACACTACAGATATATACTATATATATCTATATATCTATATATATATATGTAAATATATATGTTGTACAATTCTCGATCTCTGATTTTTCCTTAAGAATTGGTTAGAAACTGGTTTCCGACTGAAGGACTTCAACTGGACGCACGATTCACGACAACAGTCTCGATATCTTCTGCGTCCTTATCAGTGGGAGCACGTGTTCCATTCTTATTGAGAGCATTCTGGGCATTTTGTCCTGGTGGCGTTGGCTCTATGGGCGGCAGTCCGACAAGTTTCTCGCTCTCACGCCACAGCCAGTCGGCGGTGTCCTGGCTCCTGGCCCAAGGCATCAGTGGGAAACGCATGCTGTCGGAATAGTAACCGCCTGAGGAGCTCACCAGCTTGGGGTCCAGGGCCAGGCGCAGTGATGTCTGTGCCCCGGCACGTGGCGTCTTAAACAGATACAGCGAGACGAACTGCAGCGTATTCTTTGTCCAATTGGGTCCGGCAAAGTGGCGATTCAGCTCGGTGCGCACCACGCCCGGATGGCAACAGTTGACCGTTACTCCCGTGCCATGGAGCAGTGCGGATAGCTTGCGCGTGAAGAGTATGTTGGCCAGCTTGGATTGGGCGTAGGCGCCAAAGAATTTGCTGTAGTTGCGCTCGCTCATCAGATCCGCGCGATTGATGCGTCCAAAGAGGTAGGCCGCCGAGCTGACGACGACAATGCGACTGGGCGTCGCCTGCTTGAGGCGATCCAGCAGCAGATTGGTGAGCAGGAAGTGGCCCAAATGATTGACGCCCAGCTGCTGCTCGTAGCCGTCGGCAGTGAGGGAGCGGGGGCAGGCCATGATGCCCGCATTGTTGATCAGCAGATCAAGTCGTGTCTCCTCGGTTTTGAAGCGTGCCACAAAGTTGCGCACCGACTCCAGCGAGCCGAGATCCAAGCTGCGATTGAACAGCTGCTGGTTCTGTGTGCGATCAATGATCTCGATGCGGGTCGCCTCACATCGACCGGGATCTCTGCACGCCATATAAATCCTGGCGCCACGCCGTGCCAGCTCGAGGACCGTCTCCTTGCCAATGCCCGTGTTGCAACCGGTTACGATGACCACTTTGCCATCGATGCGATTCGCCTTGCGGTACCTCGGTCCCTGGATGCACTTCCTCAGCAGCCACATGACGCACACAACGCCCAACACAATCAGCAACACCAGCACCAGCCACGCCCAGATCCCACGAAAGCACAGCGCCTTCTCCTCCTCGATAACTGGGGGCGTTGTTGTCGTTGGGGGCGTAAAAGCCTCCGACATAGTTTGATTTATGCCTCTAAGTATTTATGTGCTTTATGTGTGTGTGTGTGTGTGTGCGTGTGTGAACCTTAATCGGTAGCTGGAATGGATTGGGGGATTTGGAGTGCCTGTAAATAGAAGCAGCCATAATCAGTTAACAAGATCTGATAGATGGTCTGATATATATATCGCCTATCGATAAGGTTATTTAAGAGCTCTGTTCTTAACGATTATCAGTTGGAAATTACAATTATCGATAGTCCATATATCTGTAATCGATAATATGATTGAAGAGCTCTGACTAACAGTTTATTGATTAAAGAGCTCTGATTAATATGAACGATTACCAGTTGGCAATAATTTATCGATATTCGATATAATATTAATTGATGAGATGATTTGAGAGCTCTGATTAATCTTAACGACTATCAGTTAGCAAGATCTGATAGGTAGTCGACATTTCATTAATCGATCAAAGAACTGAAGAGCTCTGATTAATCTTAACGATTGGCAATAATTTATCGATAGTCGATATGTCATTAATTGACAAGATGAGTAAGGAACTCTGATTAATCGTTCGATTATCAGTTAACTAGGGTGGATCGATAATCGACATATTACTAATCGATTAGTTGATTGAAAAATAGATTTATAAATCAATGTTGTTGGTTCGACAATCCACACTTAAATATGAAGGGAGTTTTTTATCGATTGCTCTCATTAAATCTCACTAAAAGTTGACTTTCCAAACAGTTTCAACACTTCACTTGGCTGACGAACCATTCTCTTACTTGTCAAATAAGGCGATGAGCCAACTTTTCTTTTTTCTTCTGTTTTTGTTTTGGTTTTGTGGGCCACACTTCCTCATGCGCCAATTTCAAACATTTCTGCGGCAGCAAAAAAAAAAACAACGACAACAACAACAAGCAGAATAAGAGAGTTACAAAATATAACGTTCGTTAAGTTGAGCACTTGACGGAATGTCGCCGGCTGGCTATCTCTCGATCTGTGCTGTTTTTTTTTTTATGCTGCTGCTGTAGTTGCTTGAGGAATGCGAAGGGATGTCGATGTCGATGTCGATGTTTTCTTTCTTTATGATCGCTCTTGTTACCGTTGCGTACGAGCGTCTCGCGCGATCTTAACCAACTGAGGCCGACAATGACACTGACTCTGACTCTGGCTGTGGCTTCCAATGGCGGTTACACCTGAGCCGCCGCCGCTAAAGCGTCAAAATAACCTGAATATAATAATGAGCGGCGTCGTCGTCGTCGGCTTCGCAGCTAGCGTGTGTTATTAACATAACTTAGTGCATATGCAGGCGGCACAGTCGTGGACTACGTCGCAGTCGCAGTCGCCGCTCCCCCTTTTTGACTGCCCAGCATAGCAAACATAACCATAGAAGCCGCAACGGCTGCTGCCTGTCATTCCCATTTTAGCTGTTGATTGTTGGCTGGCTGGCTTTAATTTCTTTTTCATTTTTTTCTCTCTTGAATTTTGTTTTAGTTTCCAACTTTCACTTTAGAGCACTTTTTATTGTTCGCTTCGCTGGCAGCGTCGACGGCTGCCGCTGAACAGTTTTACTTGCATTCCGCTTTCGTTCAATATTCGGATGTTCTTCTTCGTCAACACCTTTTTTTTGTTATTTCTGCCAACGCTCTCTCAACTGGACTCCATCCTCTCCGCATTTTCCCCTCGTCAAACACCAACTTCTCAGTCTGTGAGCAATGTTTGAAGCATTTCATATTAACTATGCTAATATATATAGCAACAAATTTAACATGACTTTTTTTTATTTTTCTTTTTTTTTGTGTTTTGACTGAATTTATTTGTTACTTACTTTTTATTTACAATTGGTCTGAGCAGTGCTCATAAGAGATGAACCAGAAAAGTGGCATACGAAAAATCTGATTTTACCAAAACTAACTTGCTACAAAATCCCAAAATAATTTCGTATATTCCTTAGTAATTATCACATCCGTATGAAAATTATGATATATGAGTCTCAAACATTTGAATATTCAAGTATGCACCAGTTATTGATTTATATGAACAGAATAACAAAAATACATATGTAATATTCCGATGTATTTACTCTAGTTACTTTATTTGATATATTTTGGAGCTTCTCAGCATATTCCAAGTGTGTATCTATATAGGTAAATACCCAACAAAATTGACTAACCGAAATCATTATTACAAACAAATTGTTAACACATTGCTTTGGACATGGTGAATAGCAGAAAGAAATGTTTTTGGAAAGTAAAGAATAAAAGGGAAATCCGTTGATAAACAAAATCAATAAGCGGCCGAGTCGTAAAACGTGTTAACCCAAAGTTGAATGCTCTTAACGGAGAGTTCAAGAGTGGAACATGTTGACAAGGTCGACATTGGTCGACAAGGACATGAACATGGTCAACATAGAGGCCGAGGACAACTTATCACCTTTAATGGTTTAGACAAATATTGTCAAGATTTTATTTGCCTCTGTGGCTGACGTGACTTACGCATGTTAAAATCAGTTCCAAATCCTTACCTACGTCAGAGAGAGAGAGCAACAGAGAGAGAGAGAGTGAGAAAGAGAAATAGAGCAAGAGAGAGAGCAAGCGAGAGTTGCGCATGTGGTGATTCTTAGACTAGGTCAGGATAAGCAAGCGTTGTTAAATCGATGAGCATATCATAAAGCATCCCTCTCTTAGGCCTAAACTATTCAGTCCACACTTCCATGGAGCTCTCCATCGAGTCCTTACCCTTATTTTGGGTTGCACGAGAAGTTTTTGGAAATTTTCCATAGCAATAAGAAGTGAACGCAATGGGACCAATTCAAGTGTAGTTGTCGATCAGGCTGTAATCGATTTTAACACATTCAGTCAAAAGGAACAATCTGTCGAAAAAGAGCTTATGTTGTGGGATCAAGCTAAGCCAAGACATACATTACACTCTGTCCGATACAAAATATCAACTCATATGTGGCATATTAAATTTAGTTTAAATGTTCGCTGTTTTACTTAAGATACATTTCATTCATCGATTTGTTTATCTGATAATTACTATTTAAAATGCCTTTTAATCTATATCTATCTATACTTTTAACTCTTAAAATACAACAAAATATTTCTCAAGCAAAACTTAGAAATCAATAAAGGCTGTCTTCGAGTAATTATACTTATTTCTTGTGTCTAGCATAATTATACTAATTGTAAAAGACATGAGAAAATGTCTTTCAGTAATTCAGCTCACTCAGTTGAACGGATTTCAGAGCTCTACTCAATTAGCTCGTTTCCCGACACATCCTAATTCATCCCTTGCTTCCCTTGCAGTCACTTAAATGCGCTCATTGACTTAGCGTGTTATTTTGCTCATTCCCCGAGTGGCATCCGGGTCTACGCCTACGGCTCCATTACTGGCTTTTGTCAACATAACTCCCACACATGCACACCCACATACCCTTTAAATACTTGCAACATTGCTCAGTGCACTCATTGCCCCACACGCGCTGTGTAGAACTGTGACGTCAATGCAAATTTTGTGGTAACTTAAAAATAAAACATTTGTACGTAAAACACTTACACACACACACACACAGAGATAGAGAGAGAAAGATTCGTGTCTGTTTTTGGCAACCGGCTTGTTTATCCCCCTTTTGCCGGTTCACCTTGATCTTCAGCGGACCTGTAAACAATGCGACGAAGATGCCAAAACGCAAGAGATAAAAATAAACTAGTAAATGCAGGCCAACTGTACTTTACACCTAAATACATAGATACATACATGTATGTATACATTGGAATTTGCCTGCCTGCTCCAAGTCAATTTTCTTTGTGTTGCATGCTGTTGCAACTGTACAAAAACAGACAACTAAATCAAATGTAAACAATTTGCGTTTAATTGCTGCCTGCAATTAGATTATCACACACACACACACACACACACCCATGCACATGAGCAACAAATGACATTTATTAAAAGCATTCAACAACACTAATTATATATATTTAATACGAATGGGAGATAGAGCGAGAGAGGGAGAGAGATAGCATACGAACTCAACGATAATTGAACGACAAAGTCAACTCAACCAAGCCAAGTGTCAATATTGGAGCTGGGGTTTCTTGCTGCAGAAAACTCATTTGCATTTGCGTTGGCGTCGCTTACCTTTAGGTAAACACACACACACACACACACATAAATGGTATGTGGGGAGCATATATTTAACCTCTGTGTGAAATGTATCAACAATTCACACATTTCCTTTAACGTCTGTAATTGCTATTTATGCTGGCCAAATCGACGGGGATAAAATGAGAAATTGTTTGTCAAATCATAATTGGAGAATTGAACGGAACACGCGCAACTCATTCATGCGGGTAACATTGATTGCTCATCGGCGTAAGGCGAGGAAGTGGGCTGGGGTTGAGAAGCGAGGTGGTTTAAATTGTGAGTGTTGTTGTTGCTGTTTTCTGTTGACCGTTGTACGTTTCAATGAAAACCTGTTGCCGTTTATTGCTGCCTCGCTCAAGCATCGAAAAATCATATACGAATCTCTGCAGCTTAAGTTGCTGGACTGTGCGTTTACCCTGCAACCAGAACAAGAAATTAAAGTGAAATTTTACACTCATTTTAGTACATTTTATAATCAATGGGCTTTATAGAAATTATTTTGTATGAGTTTTAGACGACAAATGATTCTTATTTATGGAAAATAAAATAAAAGGCTATATTTAAACAGCTTGGGAATACCTTAGCTTAATCATTTCATGGACGCAGGGTATATACATGCAGTAATACAAATAGCGCACAAATGTGGCGGGCAACAGAAAGCGGCCTCGACCGAGTCATAAATTAGCAAATAGAATTGAAACAACTGAAATGTAACAATAACAACAACAAAAGCTACAATTGTTAGCGCGTATCAAGGCCAGCCCAATTGTTACTTGGCTTGACAAGCGTCAGACAGGCAGATAAAAAGAAAGAAAGAGAGAAAGAAAATGAGTGAGAGGTGGGGAAAAGCGAAATGACACAAGAAGATGCGCAAATAAGAAAACGTCATTGGAAGAATTATGCCAGAGACAGTGGGATGGGGTGGGAGAGGTTGTGAATAAGCACAGCTGCAATAACACTTACATTTACATTTACAGTTATATTTACAGTTACAGTTAAAATTACGCAGTGCAGTGCAGTCCATGACATAACATATAATATGTCATTGTATCTAATGGATTTGCTGGACTGCGTTGACGCATTCGCTTTGGCACTTCACTTTGATGAAGCATGAAAAACAAAACAACCATTATTAATTTAATATTGACGCACACGTCGATCAATTGGCGTTCTCCTAAGATCGTTCATTGTTAAATTGGTCGGTCGCGAAACTGTTGCTTTCTGAGAAATGTGCTCCATTCACATCATCCCTATAAATGTATACATTATCTACGTAAAAAATATATAATATTATTAGTGAGACAGTAAATTTATGGGAATCGACTTTATCGAGCCATTATATTTTTAATAGTAATAACAATATAAGACCAGTATCAAGTCAACTCCTTTCCACTGGGTTTGTAGAGAGAGCTCTTTAGATGCATCACTTTACTGCTTAGTGCTTTTCAATCATTCAATTTAATTTATTGAACCAATAAGAGAGGAATAACCCGCCAATAAATCAAGAGCTTACACTTATAGGTGCATAACATCGCAAATATCCAACTAATTGTAGCGATATCTAACCAAACCAGGGAGAGTCCACTGATAAGCACCAGCACAATAGAGAAATTACATATATATATATATTACATATGTACATAGGATATATATATATATATATTATATATATATATATTATATATATATATATATTATATATATATATATATATAAATACATATATGCATTGCACTTGCAGACTGCATAGAATTCAATTTTAGTTTCTTCACATGATTAATTGAATGTCAACTGTAAAATAACAATAACAATCTCATAAATACACTACAAGTTGAGTTTGCTTGCGCACAAAATAATATAAAATTGTGAGCCTATTGTTGCACAACACTCAGATGAATTTAACTCTCAGAAATTGTATGATTTAAGTTTTGACTTATTTTATTTTATGACAATCGAATTTCTTCATATTTGCTCAAAATTTGAATATTCTCCCAGTTCACTTGTGGTAAAATATATTATTATAAAAATACTCTTGAGAGATCCACATTTTGTCAAAAGTCCTGCTTGAAACTCTTTTTCACAAAATCCATCAGAAGTTCAAAATTTTAACCTCTTCTTCTCGCAAAGGATTTTCAAATTATTTAATTTATTATGTTATTATAATCAATCGATTCATAAAGATCATTTCACATTTTAAATTTAATTATATACAAAAATTATTAAAAATATTTACCATTTTTTCTAATGCGGGGACACAAATAAACTTCAGCTCTGCTGCCCGAAAACAATGTAACAAATAAATATTTGAGTATGTTTAAAAATAATTTTGAAATCAATGAAAGATAAAGATTGAACTTCAGCTCCTCAGCTTCATAGGTCAATGCCGAATCTGTACAAGCTTTGAAAAAGTCTTTAAGATACCCTAAAATCTTGCAAACACTTAAGCAAAAATCATTCACAATATTTTTAGTTTCTTAATAATAAAAGAATAAAAAAAAAACAAACCCATTAAAATCGCCCATTAAAATCGCCTGTTGTCGAACATAAATAGACACACATTTATATAGGTATACGTATGGGCAAACTAATTGACTATCCAATCTTGATCAATTTCGTTAAGATGACCAATATTATGACATTGTATATGCTTATATATAAATAAGAAGCATCTGTTTCGATAATCGATAATAAATATATATAGATATTCGCGAAACGGGGGCAGCTGAAATTAAAATTAAATATCTTGGTCGAGAGTTATACGAGAATTTCCATTCGGAATTTAATGTCCCTAGCTCTGATAGATCCGCGAGTTCACAACATACAACGGCTTGGCTACTGATACTGATCCTGATCCTGATTATGAATATATACTTTAATTAATTTGCACATGCTCCCCTCTTTGTGTTATGTACTCTTTCAATTGGCAAATTAAATACAGGGTATACAAATATTACTCAGCCACACACCTATGTGTGTGTGTGTAGCTAACAGATTACCGCACATGACTATTTGGCTCTTATTTGTTTTTGTATTTCTATTGTCATCATCACCATTCCCATTGATTTATTTCCTGACAGCCCTTCCTTTTCCGCATGCAATTTGCTTCGCATTAAAAACCGACTAATGCGCGTCCAAGTGCAACACACCCAAAAAGTGCTTCCAGGGGTGTGTGGTTGGAGGTGGGTAAATGTCCTATATGTACATATATAAATAGGCGTACATATATATATAATATATACATATATATATAATATATATATATATATGTACTTCATTGTGACCGACTGGCGCCAAATGCATTTTTCTGCGCATTTGGCATAGAATGTCATCTGCATTCACTCAATCTTTTCTCCTCTCGCTCACTCTCTTCATCTCTTTCACTCACTCTCTTATTCTCTTTCGCTCTACTGTTTCCCAAAGTAACAAAGTTTGTATATTTTATATTCATTTGATTTTTAACAGTTTCCTTTATTTGGTTCTTTTTTCTATAAACTAAACACTAAGAAATTCAAAGCACATTCATACATCCATTGTATATTCAAGGCAAATAAAATAATAATATTAATAATATTAATACTAAAAATAATAATGAAAATAATTAAAATATGTATTTATAATGATAACACGTATGTAAAGGTACACTTGTATGGCATTTGTAACGTACCAAATAGTATGTTTAACATTATATAATATATTTTGTCAAGTCTGTTTTTTTTTATATCAGCTCAGGTTTGTTTGCTCACAATTGTAAATAAATACATATATATATATATATATATATAAATAATTGTATATAAATAAATATACATATACATATATTGTCATTTAATTGCGCTTAAATTTAAATTTTGTGTTTTTTTTCTATGCTTCGTTTGTTTTTAGCAAATTCTTGTTTTTATTTTTAGTGTCTTTTGCTACTCATTTTGCTTTGTTGTGTTTGTTTGTTGTGTTTAATTGTGTTATGTTCTTGTTTTTGTACAATGCAATTGGCAGTTGCAATTTTGTCACGTTTGTTTTGTTTTTGTTTCCCTTTGTGGCGAAACCGTTATGCTTAGCACACTAAGCTGTGTTTTTCGTTTCTTTTATGGTTTCTCAAGTGTCTGCGTCTATACTATACACTATCTATGTGTGTTTGTGTGGAAGCCTTTTTTCACTGTTTCACGAACATTAAGAATACATATATAAAAATGTTAACATATATATAGATATATATAGGTATGTCTGTGTGTAAAGAGAAATGGTTGATGTAAGTATTATTACATTATATTATATTAGAAGGAAATCTTGTTAAAATTACAAATCAAAAATAAAACCCAAAGATATTTTGCAAACAGCTGCCAACTTATTCAACACATTCTCCTACCCTCCGGCTCACCCCGGCATCCGCATCATCACCTGTTCCGCAGTGTCCGCTGCTTCTGCTGTTCTGTTCTGTTCTGTCCTCATTTAGCCGCCGTTGCTTCCTTTCTTTTTTTTTGACTGCAGCGACCCAGTTTAACATCAGCAAATTTTGCAACGCTCCTCTCCCCCGTCAGCCCTTTCAGCTGCATTCGCGTTTGCATTCCAAGCATTTCGCATATATTCGAAATACAGCTCGATTTTAGTCATAATCCATACAACGCTGCGCAGCGCTGCCATGCGCTGCGCACTTAGCCCGGCGTCGACATGGCGCGGCGCAGTCGCAGCTTTAGTCGGCTGATGCTGCCGCCGCCACTACCGCTGCTACTGCAGCGACGACGACAGCGACGCATGGCATAAGGACTGCCGGCGGTAAGCTGTTCCAAGCTGTCGCCGCTGCCAGCGTTAAAGTCCAGCTCAGTTACCGATGCAGCGGTGCTTGCGCCTGCTGCGATTGCGGCTGTACCGACAGCCTGGCAGCAGCGCTTGAAGCGGCGACCTAAGCGGCGGACTACGCCAACGCCGGAGTGCTGCTGCAGCTGTGTGTTACCTGCGCTGCATTCCAGCCTGCCATTGATGTTGTTGCTGTTGTTGGTATTGCTGTTGCTGCTGGTGTTGTTGTTGTTGCTTGGGTGGGTTACGCGTCCTCATGACCGCTTGCCGCTGTCCTTGCGAAAGGACTTGCGCAATTTGTCAACCAGACGCAAATGAAATTTCGTATAATCGTTGCTGCTCTGCTCCGATCGCTGCTGCTGCTGCTGTTGCGCCGCTGCCGACTGCGCTGCAACATGCGCAGCCGCCTGACGTTCCAGCGCCGACGCGGTCTGCGACCGGCTGGGCGGACTAGAACGTGTCGGCGACATCATTTGCATTTGCTGCATGGAACCGTTGTGCGAGCTGCGCGACGCGTTGCGCGTAAATCCTCGCGAACTGTGGCAACGCTGCATTTGCATCCGATGACCGCCCGCCACCTGTCCATGGGACGGAGATACTGCGAAACTCTCCGATTTGCATTCGGACACCTTGCGACGCCGCTGCGTCGACGACGACAGACCAGGAGCAGCAGCAGCAGGTGTACCTAAAGCGGTGGCCATCGTTGCGGTTCCATTGTTGCTGCTGCTACCATTGGAGCACTCGGATGTTTTGCGTGAGCGTCCTCGCGTATCTTTGTAGATATCGTAGTTGTTCTTCATCACTGGCATCATGAAAGCCATCTTGTTGCTGTTCTGCTTCTTCACTTCTTTTTGTTGGTTTTAATGCACACGGCAAGCACAATCAAAAAAAATTCGATTCAAAAAAACTATTCGGTTTTCGTTATGACTTCTTATTCTCGTTATTCCAGAAGTTTATACTTGGCTGTGTTGGTTTGTGTCCGCTCGTTCCGTTTACCACTTTATTTTCGTACCGTTCATTTCAAAATGCAACTCAGCTCAACTCGAATTTCGGTCACTTTTTTACTGCTAGTTAACAATTTTTCCAGCGAGCAATGTACGTCTCAGCGGTGCAACTGCTGATTTGTAAATGAATTGTATTTATAATAAACGTTGCAGATTTCATAAGGTCAGCTGCCAAAGAGAGTGCCAAGCATTAAAGAGAGAGTGAGAGCGGCTTTCGCTCTCATGTGACTTCAACAGCGAACAATGTGAGAGCGAGAAAGAGTGCGCGGGTTTTTTTTTCAGTTTTTCGGTGTTTTGGTTTTTTGGTTTTCAACGGGTTTTCTGTGGAGGTTGGGGTTACATGCAATTAGGGGTGTTTACACTTTGAAGTATACGATATTGATTAACAATATCATTTCGTGAATAACAAATAAATGCATAATTTGGGAAAAATATTGGAAATTTATACATTATACATGCTAGCCATGGCGAGGCCTTTAATATGTGCTTATAAAGTCAGCTAACTATACTTATCATAATAATAATATCATAAAATTCACGATTATCATTTCGAATACGTACACGGTGGAAACACTTAAAATGCGACACAGACCTGCAGCTCTCTATCTCTCTCTCTTCTCTCATTTGTGTGTCAAAAAGTTCATGTTCTGCTTAGTGCCAAATACATTTACGTGCATACATACTGCACACATATAACGTCAGATGGCACTTATATGACACAGAGCGCAAGAGCGAGCGTGTGGAGGAGAGCAGAGAGAGAGCGCTTGCGCTGTTGTGCGGGTCAGTTGTGGCTGCCTTCAATGTTTACACGATGCCGCTGCTTGTGTTCTTCGTGTTGTTATGGTAACTCTGCAAATGGGATGTTGTCGTGATGTTGTTTTGGCAACGTGTTGCACACGCTCTCTTCAGCAGATTGCTGGTTGCATAAGTGCAGCGGTTTGTGCACTACTCCGAAGCAAAGCCCCCTGTCCGTCCTAGCTGACTTAATGCGCGACAAACTGCTGCTTAATCATGACAAATGGGCAACGTGAATGCGATTGTCAAATTCATTTACAAACATTAAAATTGTAATCGTTGGCAATTAATGCGGGCTTTTAGATACGAATGCTAATCAGCTTATCAGTTGCACTGAATGTGACTTACCTTGCCTTGGATCCTAATAAATGTGTAAATATAAATGAATTTAGTCTTCGACTTGGCTCAGTTCCCCTTCCCACTTCAAATACATTAAGTCTACGCAAGCTTTTGTTTAAATATGTTCTGTTTTGTTATGTTTTCTTTTTTCACTTTAATGAATAATTTTCAATCAATGTTTGTCTCTTTTGGATTTATCTTTGTTTGCTTTTTGTTTTGTTAGTTTTTTGTTGTTTTGTTTTCGGTTGTTGTTTCTTACTCTCGCAGCCGACTTTTTGTTGTTTTGTCATATGAATTGTTAAATAATGAAAGTGCATAAACTCGTATTTTGTTCATTGAATTCTTTTGTAGTTTTTTTTTGTATTTTTTTTTTTTTTGGTTTTTTTTTGCGTTTTGTATATATGTATGTATATGATGCTTAAAGTTTTGTTCATTTTTGTTTTGTTTTGTCGTAACAATTGAAAATGTTTTTGTTTTTGTTGGTTTTTATTTATTAAACTTTAACTTTTTCTTTACTTAAATGCATTTTTTTCAACAACAGTTTTGCTCTTTGAATTTGTATTTGGATTTGTTTTTTTTACCAGTGTTCTTAGTTCCGATTAAGTTATGCAGTAAAAAGCTCACAAAAAAATATCAGTTTTATATAAGTACATACATATATAATCGTGTGAAGCATTAATAACGGTATCCCGAAAAAGAAGTGTCGAAAATTGAAAGTATTCTATATAAATGGTTTCTTCATGTTCTATAGTTGTACATTAAAATAAAATATATAATATAGTGTTGAAATTATTGTACAAATTTTGTAACATTTTTTGCATAATTTCTTATATAATTTGAAGATTTAATATAATATTATTATTAATATTATTATTATTATATTTTTTATTATTAGTTCAAGTGCAAGTTTTGTGCTTATTTGTCTTTAGGTCTTTTTAGTTCAGGATCTACCAAAAAGAGAAAATATAGAAACAAACACTCTCTTTTTCATTTTATCATAAGAATTATACAAATATTGTAAATGGGAATTTTTTATTGACTAAAAACTACTCACTTTTATTGCGTTTCATATTCATTTTTAGCACATTTTTAATGTAGTAATTTTTTGTTTTAGTTTTGTTTTTGTCTTTTTTTTTTTTTTTTTGTTTATGTGTATTTAGTTTTTGTATAATTTACCTATGAATTATTATTCCATTTTCATTATTTTTCTTCAATTAAATGAATGTCCGTTGCGCTAATATCAATCAGTATTTGGTATTTAAACCCTAGCTAAAGTGTCGAAATTCCTTCTCGTTTTTTTCCCTTTATTAATTTGCTTTAATTTATGTTAGTTTTGGAGTGTACTCGATAAACATGTTCTACCTGCCGCTTGGATTGTGTATACGTATGTGTGTTTGCTCAAGGAAAACTAGATGCAATTTGCACAATAAAAAACGAAGCAACAAAAAATAATGCTGGCAGTTTGGTTTCTATTTACGATGACGAATTCATCTTTTCGAATTCCGAAATCTGAATTCCAAAGCATTGCATATATTATATAATAATGATGACTACAACAATGCTGACCAGGGTTGCCAGACAGAATGCAGAATGCAACAGGCGATTTCTACTTATTTGGTGGGCGGTTATAAAGTACACAGAGATGCTAACAAGGTTACCAGTTTGTCAGTCTTCAGACATGTTATATATATATATATATACGTATATATATATAGATTTGAGATGCTTGACGTATTTGCTAATCGAGTTATTTCGCACCCACCGCTGACTAAATGATGCAACTGTTGTTGAGCTTTAACAGAATTAAGTTAATTGTCTGAGCTAATTTGGGTAGGTAAAAACTACACAATTCATATGTATATATATATATATATACTAAGCGACTTATGTGTTAGGATCTGACAAGTTGCAGTTACAGTTACAGTTACAGTTGCGTTTATAGATACACATACAGATACAGATACAGATACAGATACAGATACAACAGATTGCTTTTTATCAGTTATCAATTATCAGTTATCGATTATCATTTATCAGTTTATCATAATTCACATAGATTTAGTAGGTACTATAAATCATAACATTTTCAAGATCACATCGAATTTGTCAGCGAATCAGCCTCCGAAAAGCAGTTGCACTTGGCTTCAAAATGGGTGAGGGGCGGGGAGGAATTGGGAGGAATGATGTGGTAGGTGATATGGGAGCGTGGGTTGTTGGAGGGGGGAGGGGGGGGGGGTGGTTCATGATATTCCTCTAGGTATATGCTAAATATGAGTTAATTGCTGCTATCAAAAAGTTATCCTAGTTACATATATATATAAGTATAATATTTAATTCATGTTATCGATAATAAGTATATTTAGCTAATCGAATCGAATGGAAATACTCGTTTCATCTCTCTGTCAGATTTATTTCTGTTTTTTTTTTTCTTTCGGTTTTCTTTTGTTTTTTATTTATGTTTTCATGTTTTTCTTAACAACCGCACTGCTTGAGGTACATTTATTAAGGATATAAACCCAAGGACTTTCGTAGCCTTTTGCTCGACTTATAGAGACAATTTTGTTTGTTTCTTAGCTACCCTGAACATGCAACAGTTATGTAATATCTCAAAAAAAAAAAAAAAAAAAAAGAAATCACAAAAAAAGCACATTTTACTTTCTATCGGGAAACTTGCGATTTCTGGAACTGGAGGAAGCGTCGCGACGTGGAAACTCCTCCGACTGCGTGGACATGCAAAAGAAAGAGACAGATAGACTTGAGTGTTGTAGCAATCAGCAATGTGTCGTTGTGTGTTCATGGTGATCATGAATTAGACAGAGACAGAGATATAAAAAGGGAGAAAGGAAGAGTGAAAATTGAGTATCTGCTCAAGAAGAGCATTTTTAAACCGATTGCTCAGATGGAAAGGAGCTTTTACAGCTAACTCTATTGCCTCTCTCTCTCTCTCTGTCTGCCACTCTGATAGCCGCTTGGATCTCGACGCAACTTACTCTTTGTGCAGCGCTCTTGTTGCTGTGTCGCACCGGAGGCGATGGTGGCTCATCTGGGTAGGGTCTGCAAGGAACGGCAGCATTAGTCATAATCAATGGAGATTGGGTTATAATTGTGTGGTTGACTGTACCTATTATCCGCATGGGATTCGGGTTCCAGCAGCGGCAGCATATCCTCGCCCTGCTGCAGCAGCTCCACCGAAGCGAGCGAATCGCTGCCGGTGCCGGTGCCGGTGCCAGTGCCGGTGCTGGTATCCTTATCCTTGTCAACGGTGATGGTGGTGGCAGCAGAGGATTCACCGCGCTCCGCCTCATGGCACTCGCACTGGCAATCCTCGGGCTTCACATAGTTGTAGTGCAGCTTGTCGCCAGACGTTGCCGATGTCGAACCGCCATCCTGGCGCTGCTGCAGCTGCTGCTGCTGCTGCTGATGGTGATGGCTGTGATGATGGCTGTGATGGGCATGCGAGTGACGTGCGCTGCCACAGCCCGAGCCAGAGGAGGCTGCACTCGAGATTGGCGCTGTGGTTGTGGTGCTTATTGTCTCCTTGGGCAGCGTGGTGATCCGCTTGGCGGGCTTGCGCTTCTCTGGGATGTTCTCAAAGTCGATCCAGTGGCCGGACAGTTTGCGCTGTGTGGAAGATTTGTGTTTGGGCTCCTCCAAACTGGCTGGCATGCTGTGCGGCTGTCCGCCAGCTGGTGGTGCGCTGGCCATGGCAAGTGGTGCACTGCTTGCCGTGGCTGAGGTGGTCGCTGTCGTTGCTGTGGTGGCTGCCGGCGGCGGCGGCGGCAGCAGCTGTTTGTTGGAGTCCTTGCGCTCCAGATTGTTGGCACGCAGGCCCTCCTCGGCGAACTCGAACCAGGACTTGCCGCTGGCATTCGAGATGCGTCTCGGCGATTTGGTGGCCTGCGTCTTATCCTTGATCGCCGACTCTTTGCGCGGCAAACTGATGCGCAATTTCTCGCCGCGCACAAGACCAGTGTTGGCGGCAGCCGTGTCCAGGTCGTGACCAGCATGTGGCGACTCCTGTGGCGTCATAATGCCCGTGCAGTACTCCTCCAGGTGTGAGGGATTTAGCGGCGTTGTGGACCTGGGCCGATCAACGGGACATGTCTTTAGCTCCATGTTGGCGCGCTCCTTCATTGGAATTAGGGGCACGCCCTGAGCACGCTCCTCGGGCAGCGTTGTCGGTATATAGGGCAGCTCATCGTCGAAGGACTCCTGCGAGACGAGGCCGGTGCTCTCGTGCTCCTCGATCAGACATACGTTGCGTGGGAAGTGATGACGCTTTGACTCCGGCACACCCATCGGCACCGCTGTCGCCATCGATGAGCTGCCCGCCATGTCCGAGTCCCGTTCGCTCTCTGATGACTCAATCGGCTCGTGATCATCTGTCGAGTGGCGCTCCGAGCGCTCGCCGTGCGGCGGTGGCGTCAACGCATCCAGCTCCTCAAACTGTTCCGGTTCCGGTTCCGGTTCCTCTTCCTGTTCCTCTTCCTGTTCCAGTTCAACTTCCTGTTCCGCATGCATTTCCGCTGCTTCTGCTGCGAAAAGTGATGTGAAAATTTAATCTTAACATTTGTCCAATTTTGCATTTAAAAATTGTAAACGATAAATATTTAATTTTTTTCACCTGCTCACGTTTTCCAACACTGTTATTTCTTTCTTTTCAATACTTGACTCAATTAATTTTAACCTTTCTCTGATTGATTTGCGCAAAGACTAAAATCGATTTCGATCTTTTCGAAACTAAATTTGAATCTTTCGCAAATGCGATTCTGGAGTGGATTGGATTGGAGTGGAGTGGATTAAGGAGCAGCACTTACGCTTCGCATCCAGCACGCTTTGGCGCTTCGGCTTGCACGGCACACTTCCTGTCGCGCTCCCAGTGACCACTCTCTCAGTGACGCTCCCAGTCACGTTCCCAGTCACGTTCTCGTGATACTTTTTGCGCACATCGAAATTTTCCAGGTAGCGCGAGTGGCGCACATCGGAGGATTGTGGTGCTGCTGCTGTTGGGGCAGTTGGTGGTGTTGCACGCGTTGCTGTTGCACCTTCTTCCTCAGAGTTGGAGCAGGACTTGTGCTTTGAGCGCATCACGACAGCGGTGCTAATGACAATGGCCACTTGCTCCTCCTCAGAGCTGGATGCGGCTGCGGCTGCGGCTGCTGTCACAGCTGCTGGTGCTGCTGGTGGTGCTGGTGGCACTGGTGGGGCAGGTGGTGCTGGTGCTGGTGCTGGCGCTGGCGCGGATGCTCCTGCATCTGGACGCCTTATGACCGTACCCTGACGCTGTAGTCCATCTGTGGTGCAGTCGGAGGTTGTCGAGCCGGAGTCGGGCAGCTGCACCTGCTCGGACAGCTGGCTGGACTGGCTCTCCGTCTTCGAGATGCTGAACTGTGTGGAGAAGATTTGCTCCTGACTGCCGGAGCCGAGGCGTGTGGCAAACAGCAGACGCCGCCGCTCCTTGGCAACGGCATCCTCAATGGGCGCATTGACGGTGGCCACCGTCTCAACCAGGCGCGGCTCACAGGCGCTCTGATTGCTGTCCACCGACGGCAGGCGCTGCATTTCGGCCACACTAATCTTGCGACCATGCTCAATAACATCCGTCACCGCCACCTTCACCTCAACCTCCACCTCCACCGCCACCGCCATCGGCGCGTGGTCGCTGCTCACCACCTGGGCGAGATTGGCGGCACGTGCGCTTACCACGGAGCTGACCGATTCCAGCGTCTCGAGCGATGCTAGGGTGCTGCTGTTGCGCTGCACTTCCAGGCTCCAGGTGCGCTCCTCCATCGTTTGTATGGCATCCAGATTGGGCTGTTGGACCTTTGTCCGCTGTTGACCCACCGGACGCAGTGCGGCCGCTGCCGCCGCCAGTTGGCTGGCTGTGATTGGTGCCGGCTGGGCTGCAGTCACTGGCGCACGGCTAGTGCTGCTCGAATGCTGCTCCATGGGCGGTGGCGATGGCGCCGACAGCTGCTGTATGCCCTGGAGCAGAGTGCGCGTCTCGCGCTCATCCGGCGGCGTGTGGAGAGGTATATGTATGTAACCCTCGACGGGCTCATCGTAGTACCTCAGCCGGCTATTGGGTCGCGAGCCAGCCGGCGTGCGACTCCGCCCACCACTGGAACCGGGACCGGGACCGGGCCCGGAACCGGGCACGGAACCGGGCACAGGCGGTGGCGGTGGTGGACCTTCGCCGCCATCGATGGGCGAAGAGCTCTTGGAGCTTTTGGTGCCATCGGTGCCGGCGCTGCTGCCACGTTTGCCCGGCTTAAAGATGGCCAACACCGATTTCTGTTTGCTTGGTGTCACATTCTGGGAACCGGTGGCTGCTCCGGCGGTGCTGGTAGCGACACCCCCGCCGCCGCTGAGCGTTGCCATTGCCGTTGAAGGTCGCTCTTTGCTCTTGCTGCGCGATCGACTCCTCTCCCTCGGCGAATCCGGCGAATCCTTGCCGAGGCGAAACAGCGAACTGAACGAGCTCTTCCGGGAGACAGAGGCGACCGCCGGTGCAGCGGGCGAGGGTGATCGACTACCATGCCGTCCATGGCCATGACGCGCTGGCTTCGGACTCGCCGTCGGCGTCAAGCGATGCTCATCCAGGCCACCCGCCTGCAGGCTGAGCGACGCCGGCTTCGATTGCGTCTGCGACTTTGAATAGACCGGCGTCAGTTGATTGGGCGCCTCCACGACACGCTCATTGGACGCAATGCCCTTGTCGCTGTACATGTGATCGGGACGCAGATTGATGCGTATATATTCCGTGCCACTGGCCGTCTTGCCAATAACCATCTGACCGGGACTCTTGTTGCTGCGCCGCTGCCCACTCGTGACGCCCGAGCTGGGTTTGGTTGAGGTGCTGCTGCTGTTGGTGGTGTTGGTTGTGCTGCGTGTGTTCCCATCGCCATTGGGCAGCGTGGTGGGCTTGGATCGACGTGTGCCGGCGGCGGCGGCGGCGGTGGCTGTGCCGCCGGGTGACTGCATCATTTGTATGCCCTCGGCGAGCACCGCTTGGGTGGGATCGTGTTTGGTGCGCGCCAACAGCAGCTGCTCGACGGCCAACGTTGCCTCGGCCAGGCTCTGAGCGGAGCTGGGTGCCATTGAGGCACTGCTGGCGCCACTCATTGCCCCAGCCGAGCACTCCACAGGCTTGGGGCCGCAAAACGAGGTCTCGAGGAGCATGCGATGCGGCGACGGGGAGCGCGACACGCACGAGACGGCGGAGAGGCGACTAACCGCCGATCCTTGGCTGCCAACGCTTGAGATGCGACTAGTCCGGCCGGAGATGCAGAGCAGCGCGGCCACCTCAGAGCTGGCGGAATCCTTGCGCTGATGCTGCTGCAGATAGCTTTGGTGGTCATCAAATTTAAACATGTGTGGCGACATCCGCTTCGCCTGCAGCAGTGAGAAAAAGACAACCAATTTGGGTAATATTAATATTGAGAGAGAGAGAGAGAGAGAGAGAGAGAGAGAGAGGGAGAACTTGTTCAACATTGACTTGAAGCGGACAGTTCTGGACCGGGCCTCAAAAGGAAAATGTGTCCATCCATTCCAAATACCCAGCAACTTTCTGCTTGGAATGATTTATATATATATATATATATATTCGAATACCCGATAGAATCACAGATATTCTTAATGTATTCCATGTGTGAAGTTGTCACATTTTTGAATTGGTCTTTGAAAATCCCAACTGAAAATTTTATGTTTTTTTTTTTTTTTTTTTTTTTTTTATTTGGTATGCAAAGTGCTTTTAACAGTTTTCGACTTGATGGCCAGAATTCTGAATATTCTGTGTGTGCATATTGTGCACTTGATTGACATGACTCCCCTTCCTCCCGCAACTCCCCTTGCATGCCCGGAAAATACAGTTGGGCAAATTGAATTTATTTCACGTGTGCATTTGAAATGTGTGAAGAATCTGAAAAGTGAATGTGAAAAAGCAGAAAATGCCAACATGCAACAGATTCTCTGCCTGCCAATTGCGGTCAGTGGCGCCAGCCACAGCCCCAGAGTCAGCGCCAGAGCCGGAGCCACACCCAGACCGAGACCCAGAAACGAGCCTGGCAGCCCCGAGGCGTTCAATCAATTGCATCTATTCCATGGAGTTGCTGGCATTCAGAGAATTGGGTGGAGGGGGGGGGGGGGTGTTTGTGGCACATAGACAGTAAGAGAATAATGGTGACGAAAAAAAAGCATTTAGTCGAATTACTTTGATTACAGATTTATCGGAGCTAAATGTTTTTTTTTTTTTTTTTTTCTTTTTTAACGTGCCCCTCTGTTGCACGGCGTATGCAAAGTGCCGTAATAATAAAATAGACCACAATAAATCAATGAGAAATGTCCTTAATGAAAGAATTTCAAGTGTTTCACTGTGTTTAATATTTAATTATAATAAAGCTTCGCCGGACTCGCTGGGCGTTTATACATATCAAATGGCCATTTAACCATTTCCAAGGTTTATTGATCAGAATGGTGACACTGGCAATGACTATGCAGATATCTAAAATTCCAATGAACTTTAAAATTCACTTCCGACAAAGTTGAAAGTCGACAAATGACACGATATTTATTTATTGAAAATATAGAAAAAACTGCAGCACATTTTTAGCAATTAACTTATTTGGTTAACTTGGCCAATTGAAGTCGATATATGTTTTCAATTTTTAATTATGCAATTAATTAACTAATATATTTTTTATCAATTTAATCGTCTTTGTAGCATTCTTTAAGGTTTAACTGCAACCTTATCAAGCTTCCACTTAATTATTATGCTAGTTTTTTTTTTTATTTGATTTAAGTCCAAGTTTTTATATATATATGGAAAAAGTTGAAGCAGCTCAAAGTGAAGGAAACTTTTGAAATTGCAGTTGGGAGAGCAGCGGATTGGGATTGAGACCAGAGACTGGAGACTTGATGGGAGCAGAATAAGTTTTGCTGGCAGCTTTCATTAATAAGTTTGCAACAGTTGCAACTGTGGCACGAAACAGCAACAACAATTCGTTAATTGTTCTTCCTTATTTGCCACTTTGCTAATAATTCAATTAATAAGGTCGCTTTCCGCTCTTTGCCAATTCCAAACACGTTTTGTCCCCTTTCCCTTTGCCCAACCAAAAAGGAATTGTCTCTGCATGCAACAAGCTGCAAGCTCTATTGTGCAACCCCTTGTTACTGCGACTCAATTGAGCAAGATATATATATATATATATATAGTATCTGAAGTGCCCAGAGTATTGCCAACATACCAATAATAAAGTGCTCTCTCAATAAATCCGCTTATTGAATCTATTTTGTAGAGTTCTTAGTTCGCATCATTAAATCAAGAAAAATTGATTTGTTTTGAGTTGCTTTAAAAAAAACATTGGAATTATCCAAGTGGAAAACTGGCTAAGGATCTGCTTCGATTTGTGGCAATCTGAGTATTTGTTCAGTGAATTCATTTTGTATTTAAGGGGCATTTGTTAGTGTGGCAAGGTGATGTTGCTGCTGCTGCTGTTGCTGCTGCTATTTGCAAATGTCTTTGCTGCAGTTGTCAGCTGATGTTTGTTTGTTTATATAGCACTTTGCGTCAGCTGCAGCTTGTCAGTTGGATTTCCAGGTAAACTCTGAACAAACCAAATGTCGCCAGTCAGTTTTTTTTCCCCCACTCGGGTGTCTTTTGACTTGGTGACATCCGCTTGATGCTGTCACTGTCAGGTGCCAGTTGCGCTATCATTTTAACTGCCACAGCCAGTGGCAGTGGCAGTGGCAGTGCATATCTGAGGGCACACTGCATCATTTTTAATTTAACTTTCTTTTCGATTTTAATTCATTTTTCTTCAGCTGCAGTTGAGTTCTCTTTGGGGCACCTCAATGCCATGTTATGTTTTTTTTTTTGTAATTTCCGTTCTGTCAACGTTTCAATTCATCAGCTCTTTTCCCTTATGGTTTCCTTGGCAACTGCAGACCCTTTTTTTTTTGTTTTCTTTTGCTTCTTCTGGCCTCATTCACCAGCAACTTAAGTAAGTGGCTAAAACAAGCAATTTAATTATGGCATCGCGTTCGTTCGGGGAGAAACCCGTCTTTTACTCTCACTATTTTTAGAATATTAAAGTTAAGTAGTAAAAACTGTCAACTAGAAATTGTTATTATATTAGCCACAACTAGTTCCCTCAGCCAGAAATCATTTTAAATAGAGTTTAAGCATTATAGATAAAAAAAAAAAACAATCATACGTTTTAATTCTTAGGGTCTTACGATAAAGTTTTAAGTCCATTTTTTGCCTGACATTGTCTGATTTTGGGAGCATTTTCCCATCTCAACCGCACTCACCTGTTGTTGTTTTTGTTGTTGCTGCTGCTGTTGCTGCTGGCGTTCCTGCTCCTCCTTCTTCTGCTCTGGATCCATAAAATAGAGCTCTTCTGTGGAGCTGCGCAACTCCAAGGCGCCCTCCTCACGAAAACCGAGAACAATGCTTTCCTGTAGGGTGCCAGTTCCGACCTTCATAGCATTAGTTAAACACATTTGACCACCCACCACACACACACACACACACATAGACACACAGTCACACATAGTATTCCATAGACATTGTTAAGCATAGTTAAGTTTAAGGGGGGGAAGTAGCATGCGGGGGGCCGTCGAAGCAATGGAGGTAATGGTGATGATGGACACAGAGCACAGAGCACAAAATGATAAATACAGATGAAAAATCAAATCAACAAATCAACCGACAATTTTTGTGCATTTCAATTGAGAATTGATATCAGGATTAGGATTGAAATTGAGATTGATTTGAGATGTGTGTGTGCGTGTGTGTGTGTGTGTGTTCGTGTGTGTGTTAAAGTTCGTTGTGTATGTGCATTGGTTGAGAAGAGACACATACAGGAAAGGGACAGACAGACACAGGTGGAGAGAGAGAGAGAGGGAGAGAGAGGTACGCAGTTACAAAGAGAGTTAGAAAGAAACGAAAAATACAAGAACAAAGTACAAAAAATTAGCACAAAAATGATTCATTAAATGCGACGTCGACTTTAACAGCGACGGCGATTTTAACGTCGGCGTCGGCGTCGACGTCGACGTCGACGTTGTGCGGTGTTTGAGTTTTTGCTTTCGTGGTGCTAGTTCTTCTTCTTCTTCTTCTATATGCCCTTACAATAAATATTAGTGCAGTTTACTAGGAACATCCTGCGAAAATACCTCCACAAATCTTATGAATATTTCTTAGATTTTATTTTGGAAATTTGTGAATTTTTATAAATAAATAATAATAATAATAATCTTAATCAAAATAAACTCCAATTGTATTCGGATCGGACAACTATATATTTCATGTGTTGCATTGCACATGGAACGAAAATTTAATTTTTAATTTTTTAGTTAATTTAATGATAAGTGGAAAAAACATGTTTGCGTTTGCCATGATTTTGGCCAAATTGAGAACAGTTTAATTTAATAATAAAAAAAAAATAAAAAGTATAATTAATTTGGATTTGCTGCATCAGACTAAAATTGGAAATACTGCTAAAAATATAACTCAAACAGAATTTGATTGTTTTTCTTGGTAAATGCAGTTCTAACGTGGCTTTGATTAATATTTGGCTGCAAGGGCATAAAAAGCTTTGGCAAGCCAAAAGTAAATTGCAATTTTTATTGTTGTTGTTGTTGTTGTGGCTGTTGTTGCTGTTGTTGTTGTGGCTGGGTGTTTCAAAAGGCAGTGTCGCTGCTCTACCAAACCAAGCTACTAGCCACTAAGCCGGACACCAATTAGGAGTAGCAACTATGTTGCCTTACCTGCTCGAAAACGTTTTCGGGACTGCTCTCCCGACTGTCCTCCTCGTGGTGCGATGAGCTGGATGCGCGGCTCAACTCGATGCGTGGCGTTGATGGTGTCGTCAATGTGGCAGCACCGCGATAGTTGCCACCGGCAACACCACCCATCTCTGTGGCATTCGGCAACGGCTGTCCACCCTCATTGCTGCTGACCAGTGTCGTTGTAACGGTCGTCGTTGCCGTTTTCAGGGGCGGCGGACGTTGCTTGGCAACGACAATGCTGGTTGCATTCGCTGAGCAGGTGGCTGATGAGGCGGTCGATGTGGATGATGAGGATGAGGGGCTGCTCGTGTTTGTGTTACCAGAGCCAGTGGCAGTTCCGGTATTCGAATTGTTGGGCATTGCACCCGATATGTATGGCGCTTCGCTGGCATTAGGATTGGTATTGGTATTGGGATTCGGATTCGGATTGCGAGGTGGTGTTGCCTGTTTGCGCAGCGTTTGTTCCATCATCTGCAATGTGAGCATTCCAGTTATATTAGAGTAAAATCACACACACACACACACACACACACACACACACACATACGAGAAAACCATTTCGCAAATTGATATCAAATGTCCTGCCACCAGTTGTGCCATAAAAGTGTGTGTGTGTGTGTGTGTGTGTGTGTCTGCCTGTATTGTAATAAGATCAGCTCTATTATACCCCCTGGTATGCTGTGCCCCCCCCCCCTAAATTCACAAAGACCAAACAAAATGAAATGTAATTCCTTGATGACATTCGTAGCATGTGATTTTAATGAAAATCCTTCACATTGCACTGGTTCCTCAATTCTTTCCTAACCCCCTGGTTTTTCCATTGCTTTACCCACCATTTTTATAGTAGAGCCAGACTGGACTACCTGTCGCTCAAAATGTCACTGGGTTTTTAATTAAATTTCCTCTATAAGCTCTGAGACAGTGTGAGAGTTGCAACAATTTCTATCGAAGAAATGTGTCATCGACTGGGAAATACTTTGTAATCCTTAATCAATGCGTATCCCGAAGTCATCAAATGTTATATAAATTAACACTAAACTTATTTTGAATCTATATCTAAAGCAAATGGCTATTTTCGAGATTAGAATGTAAAAGTATGTCCAAATTTGGCTTCTCTAATAATACATTGATATCGATATAAAGTCAACTGATAACAGGTAGCAAGGAAGAGGGTTTTACTCATGGAATTGGTTATTCAATTTAGTTAACGAAGTTACGGTTAATATCCCTTTACAAAAATCAAATTTACTAATCAAATTTGGAGACTTTAACTTTAACTGTGAGAAATAGGCGCTTTTATCGATGTGCAATTATCATCGTTATCGATTTCCCAGTGGACATAAAATAACAATTTTTAAGTTTCGAGTTTCCGATCGAAAGTTGTGTCCAATAGACTCTTCTATCGTCAGTATCAGAGTAGAAAAATAATAATTTCCAAACAGGGCAAAGAAGTCATAAGGCAAAATCATAAAAACCGCATGCAATCTGCAAGTAAAAATCTAGGCTAAAACAATAGTGTTAGTTGCCTGCTGACAGCTGCGTCCCTCTCTCCCTCTCTCTCTCTCTGTCTCTACTTGTAAGCCAAGTTCTAAGCAGTCTTGGTCTTTGTTAACTGACTGGCTTAAATTCAAAGTGTGTGGTTCCCTTTGCTCCCTTTGCAACCTTCAATTAGTAAAATTGCACTTTGTTTGCCAACTCTCAAAACAGTTGGCTATTTAATTTAAGAACCTCTAATCTGTGCACCTAATTCATTTGCTACCATACACTTCATATGACTAACCACTCTAATTATATGCAGAACGTATGCTTTTATAATTCAAGGAGCAGCGCCACAACTGCAGAGCCACAGCACCACAGCGCCACAGCGTGACCTTGTCGCCAAGTCCAAAGTTTAAAGGCTATCCATTAGCAAGGTTTAAGTATCGCAACGCCAATGCAATTATCCAATTTAAACTTAAGACAAGCGTAGCGTAGAATAACCGACCCTGCCACGAGGTGGCACCCCCCCAACGCCCCATTCTCTCCCGCTGCTGTCAGAAAGCTGAGCTGCGCACTCACGTAATAGTTTAGTGGAGCAAAGGACAGAGACACGTTCCGCACCACCCAACTAAAATGTTAAAATTCTGATATGAAATGCAAGCGCATCAAATGTGTTCAAGGAGAACTTCTTACGCACACACACACACACACGCACACACATACAGAAACAATCTGATTGACATAAGGCGATTCTGAACTTTGAGCTGCAGTTGAGGTCTGCGTGGAAAGCCTTTGTGAAAAGTCTAAGCTCAATGTCAGAGTGGAAAGACTAAGTCAATAAAAAGAAGAAAATAAAAAAATGGTCTTTGAAATATAATTTAAAGCTTAGTAAAAAATTAAAATGAAATTTGTAATATTTCCCGTTGTTCTACAGCAAAAAATGAGTACATCAATAAAATAGATGATTACATAAAAGGAGTGGACATATCGAAGGGCACAGCAAGTGGTATTAAAATTAAAATTAATTAAAATTAATGCAAAATGTGAAGAAATATACAAATATTTAATACATATTATTAATTAATTATTAAGCGAAATATTTAGAGATTAAGCAGAGAATGTGAAGATCTTGTTAAATTTCAATTTGAGTAACACAAATTTTTTGTTTTGGGCTTACGAGATGAAAATTTGTTGAATAAAATAAAAGAAATCAAAGGAAAATATGGAAATTCGATTAATTTGCTTGAAATGTACAAAATGCAGATGTCAGCAGAATACCTAAATTCTTAATGGAAATGTTATTTCAATTCCTATTTTCATTTTATTTGGTCCGACGGCAGTAAAAATAATATTATTATTATTGTTTTCATTATTTAAAAATTCGTATGAAATCAAATGAATTATTTGTGTTGCATAAAATAAAAGCATTCAAACAACCCTCACAGGAATAACAAAGTAAGCTTAATGTAAAAAAATTGAGGAAAAAAAGTGTCCTCTTTGAAAATGTATATGGAATTTTTGCGCTTTCCCGATAGTAATTATGATTATTATAAAAAAAACATTCATAACATTTAAACGAAATGCTATGATATTTTTTCACAACATATATTTAAGTATACATATATATATACATATATATATACATATATATATATATATATATATATATGTAGTAAAAAAATGAATTTAAAGCTGATGCTAAAAACTATACTATGTTTTCACGTGCTATTGCTCGCTCTCATTCACACACACGCACACACACATACACTCGCTCGCCCTCATTCTCTCTCCCCCACTCTCTCTCTTCCTATCTCTCTCTCTCTCCCCCTCTTTATCTGTCTAGCGCACTCTCCTATTAAATGCCGCCGCACGCCATGGCGCATACATAAAAATTGTAATTAATTTGGATAAACAAGAGCCGGCTTGGTAACGAAATTTTTCGAATTGTTGTGGTTCTCCTTTATTTTTGTAATATTTTGTGGTGTACAGAAAAGGAGCAAAATAAAAAGTATAAAAATAAAAATAAAAAAATCCTAAGAAACGAAGAAACGCAGCCAAGAAGCAAGGAGGAAAAAAATCGGGCCAGTCGAAATGACAACGAATTGTTTTTTTTTTCGTGCATACTTTTTGCCGTTGGAAGCTGCGCATTGCCAAATGCCTTATGATGTTAAATATAATGCAAGTATTTAATGAATCCAGCAGCAGCAACCGTCTCACACATATATAAATATTTAAATATCAGCATAAATATACAATATACAGCTTTGCATGTATATATATAAATATATATATATGTACATGCTGCTGTTTCTGTTTATTGTTAATGTTGTGTCCCCAAAACACACACACACACTTACACTCACAAGCACACACTCACGCACACCAACACATTCGCATACACATACACGTGGCATCTACTCACCGTGTGCCAAAATTTGATGCTATAGCTCTCTTGCCCAGTATGTAAATATATTTGGTTTGTTTGTATATTTTTGTATTTTTATCGCTGCTCCCAGCTCTCTCCCCAACTTGTCTTTATTAATTTTTCATTAATTTTTCTTTAGTTAGCGTTTCACCGGAAAAAACAAGCAACCCAACAACAACAAAAAAAAGCTTCGCTGTAAGGAGGCGCAAGGGAAACGCAAAGTCAACTACAAATTTCTGTTGGTTCA
Source organism: Drosophila multiciliata (assembly GCA_037043605.1). NCBI lineage: Eukaryota > Metazoa > Arthropoda > Insecta > Diptera > Drosophilidae > Drosophila > Drosophila multiciliata. The sequence goes on from JBAMBF010000157.1 coordinate 427,931, forward strand.
CTTTTGGTCGTTGGCTGCCGCGTGCGTTTGCTCGTTCGTTTGTTAGGCTCGCTTCCCTTGGCTTTCGGTTTGCTTCTCCCGCAGCTCGCCCGCCTAGCGCGCTTCACGCTCCAAACTCCAAACTCCAAACACGCGTTCTCGCTCAGCCAGCCTTGCTCTCTGTGTTTCACTCTATCGGCATTTGTTTCATTTGTTACGTTACGTTACGTTACCGAGAGACTGCACGCACACAGCGCCAGCGTCGTACTGGCTGCGGCGACTAACGAAATGCTTGCCATGTGCGGCTGCTGGCGTCTGCTGCCGTCTTTCGCAGCAGAGGGTGGCCGAATTAAAAAAAAGCTGCCGTTTGTGCTGTCTATTTTGCTGAAAAAAGCTTAACAGCAGACGCTTAACGCGAAAGCTCAACTGGCTAAGCTTTGCCCACAGCGCTACACATATTAATAAGGACAGGGCGACCTGTGCTTTTCAAAACTGGACTTATTTGAAATAAATTGTAAATTGAGAGACATTTTTGCATTTTTGATTTTGGAGCGCATTTTATAAAGGACTAGAACTGATGTTATGCAATCTGTGCAATTATCAACAAAAAAGCTGTCAAAAGTTCTTGCAAAAATAAGTCTTACAACAATTAGAATATACATTACGCCCTACAATATATATTACGCCGTTTCTAAGCACTTGATGTGCACTGTGCCAAGCTCTCGTTGCTCTCACTCTCCATCTTGCACTGTCTCTTGTCCTCTTACTCAATCCACTTCTCTCGATGCTTTTGGAAGTTTCAAATTTTGGCAGTATTCTTGTATCTCACATAGACACACACACACACACATACAATCACACACACGAACACACATAAACGTCAATCTTTGCCCATTGTTAAATGACATTATTTGGAGCACTTCCACTTTACATTTGATTTGACGCGTGTCAAAATATTTTCGTAATTGTGCCTACTCAACTGTGCCTCGCCCGCTGCCCTCGCACGCAGTTTGGGAGTCCTTGTCATTGTTGCTGTTTTCGTCTAGCTGCTGCTGTTTCTGCTGCTGCTTTTGTTGTTGTCGTCATTTTTATAATATTTATGGGCATCGCTTAGGCTACGTCTTTGTTTATTGGCCAAAAGAATTTTATTCGCCTGCCTCTTAAGTGGCCATTTGCATGTTTTTTGGCATTCACCCAGAGCCCAGAGCATTCACCCGGCTCACTGCGCCATCACTGCAGCCCCGCGCACCCCATTGCCGCTCCACCATGCCCACAATCAGCGGTGTAGCTGGTGTTGCCAGCTTACCGCATTCGATGCACAAATTGATTATATGTTGGTGTTAATTAATTTTAGTCCCCAATCATAAATAATTGAAGTACATATTGATTTACATATATAGAAATTATGTATTCATACATAAATATGCAAGAATATGTGTGTGTTTAAATGTGGCATATATATGTATATATTAGACTTACCACAAGTCGGGGCTGCTTCTGTTGCTGCTGCTGCATCTGTTGTTGCTGGTTTGCAGTTACATTTGTGGTTTTTGCTGCTGTTGTTGTTGTTGTTGTTGTTGTTGCCACTGTGGTATTGTCCTCAAATGACTTTTCGAACGATGCAATTGGCGCTGGGCCAAGGCGTTTCTGTCGTCGCGAATCCATCCTGGTTCTCAGCGTGCACAACTAGGGCTCACACATGCACATACACTTACACACACACACATGCATATACATGTGTAGACATTGAGTTTCACGTCGTCCTGCAGGCGTCCCTTTCAACTGGGGAAGAGACAGAGGAAGCGAGTAAGAGTGAGAGAGAGAGAGAGACAGAGAGAGAGAGAGAGACAAGGGTTTAGGAAACACATTAGACGGCTATTGGCCCGCTTCCTTTTCTTGCCTTCCAATAATTGCCGCAGGCAACATTAACCATAACAACAACAACAATTGATTGTCATCCGATAGAATGCTTGACTACTAAATATCCTGTTAAATTAACTGATGCCACCTAGTTGTAGATACAGAATTTTTATAATTAAAATTTTTACTTTGAAAATAACATAATTTTTTATCAGAAATCAATTTAAGTCTCAGAAAAAAAGGACCTCTATTTTAGCAAATTGCCTGGACAACAAAAAGTCATTCTGTTTTTAAGAAAACATTTGTGAATTTAAATTTGTTTTGTTCTTTTTGAGAAGCAGTTTCCATAATTAATAAATTTAGTTACAAAAGGAGGAAAAAATACAATTCTTTCTCTAAATCGAAATTTTGTTTTGTTTTTATATGTGAAACTGTTCCATTTGGTGCACAATACACATTCTGAAAAATCATATATATTTTTCGTAAATATTAAAATAAATTAAGAAAATAATGCTCGGGTTTTTAGAAATATACTTCTGAATAATATCAAAATTTCTTGGCGACTTTATTTCTGAGTGTAAAAAAATGATACATATAAATTTGTAAACTTCAATCAATGGGCTAATACCATATGCACAATCTGAGTAACTCATTGCCAATCACTGGCGATTGAGTTGCAAGAATAAACGAGGAATAAAAAAATACTATAATGGCAACAAATTGTTGGCCCTAGCCAACAAATTGCCAGCCATTTCGTGTCAACAGTTCGTTGAACTGGCTCAAATAAAGTAATAAAAAAAAATTACTATGAAAATTACATTTACAACAACATTTATACAATATATATATATATATATATATATATGTATGTACACGTTTATGTTGCCTATTGTGAGTGTCCGTCGATTCTCAGAAATTGCTTTGTAGACAACAATTATTCAATTAAATTTACAGTAAGACAACAAATGGTGTGCAACATAATCATTGCAATTCAAAACGATTTATCTATATCAATCAGACCATAATTGCTTTGGCCAGAAACCAGTTAACAAAAACGTTTAATACAAAAGCTCAGCAATAATTTGAAGCAATCAAATTTAACCAACATTGTCCAGTTCCAAAAATTGTATTTGTATATGCATATTTGGAAAAGGGCGTGGCTAAGACAAACCCAATTTCGATTTATACGTTTTCTTGTCTGTTTGTGGCAAACATTTTCCATTTTCCATTTTCCATTTTTTTCTATATTATTTAACTTTTTTGAATGGCTTTTGGGCTATTGTACATCTTATCAAATTTAGCCTTTTTCTGCCTGAGAAAGTTGATTGAATTAGATTTTGTGCAAGTTTGTTTGAATAACTTGGACTAAGTAAATAAAATTGGTTAAATGCAAGTTTAGACCTGAATTTAATTTAATGGGAAAACTGCGCCAAACTTTGACGTTGTTTGTTTTTCACATCTTTGCAATGAAAACTGCGTATAGTAAAAAATCCATAAAATCACAAACACTCACACACAGACACACGCGTACATATATAGGTATATATATATGTATATTTATATATATGTATATATATTTGCATCATTATTGTAGTTGAGTGCAATAACGCAGGAAAAACCAGTGAGATCCTCTCTCTCGACTACCCCATACACTGTTTCTGAACAATTGAAATAAATATAATATATATATTTATATATAATATATTATATATATATATATATATATAAATAAATATATTTTCACGATATAAGATGATTTCTAAGATATAAAGTTTGATCTTTCGAGTGTAACATTATTTAACCAACCAACTTGATTTGTGATAATATGATAATATATTTTTGATAATATGCCAATAATTGAATTCTACTAAATTTCTGGCTGATCTTATTTTTCAAGCGACAATTGCTCTATATATATTTTCAAGGCAAGTTCAATTTCAAATAATGCGAAACAAATAGACTCCATTTTGCAATTGGGAAAATAGTGAAAGCAAACTTTGTTTCCAACAAAATTGCAGTTTCCAATTTATGGATGATGGACTACTTCAATATGAGCAAAATCTCTCATTCTCTTGCAATTTGGGGAGCAACTCGGTTGCATCATCGAATTGATTGCCCACTTTTTGGGGCAATCTGCTCTTCTGACACAGGGCAAATTGTTCAGATTGTGATTGATTCACATTGTGCAAGGGAGCATATTGTATTTGCATAGAATAAGTATGCATTCAATATTCATTTGCTGTGTGTGTGTGTGTGTGTGTGTGTGTGTGTCAAATGTTTATAGCCCACTAAATGTACCAATGTTAATACTAATGTGATCCACGCATAAATCATTCCATCCACTGAGGATTCGTTATTTGCCTGTGCGTCCACATCGGAAAATATCACAAATTAAATATGTGAACATGCCTTCTGCCAATTACCGTGCATTGATTTACAGTTGGTTAAGCGGCTTTGATTTCCACTAATGAAACAGCAAAAAAAATATTGCATATATACATGTATATATATATATATATGTATATATATTTGTAAATATATTTATGTGAGTGGAATTGTATTCATAGAGGTGTTTGACATTGTTTTGGTATAGTTGGCAATTTAGTCAAACTCCGTACCACACACACACACACACACACACACACACACACACACACACACACACACACACACACACACGAAATTATTGATGTAGTTGAGTGATAAACTTGTTAGCTTTTTGTCATACGCAGATTTAGTTTTTTTATAATATTGTGTGTGTGTAGGTGTAGGTGTATGTGTATGCGTGTGTGTGTGTGTATTGTGCCTCCAAGTGACAGTCTAAATTTACATAGAGCTGCCACCGCACAGCGTTTATTGGAATATGAAAATGTGCATGACTGCGCTCATTATTGATATTTCAAGGTGCTTTGGTAAGCTAATCGCTTCTAATCAAGTCTTGAATACACATTTAACATGAACTTTCCATGAACCCTAAAAACACATAAATAGGCAAATAAGTCATGCCTCAGAAGATCAAAGATCATTAGAGATCAAAGTCCAGCTGCTCACATCTAAATGGAATTGAAAAATCTACCAATAGTTTCCATATCATCCAGCTAAACTGTATGGTAAATCCAAAGATGTATTTATTTTGCTGTTTTTGAGCTGGGTTTTGGATATCATTAGGATCCTTAATAAAAGCCTTTGATAGTCTCTCTATAATAAATCGATTTAGGACTGTAATTTTGTGAACTCATTTAAAAAAAAAATGTTTAACATTGTTTTCGAAATTCAGTTCATTTTTTGCCAAAGTTGTGCCATGGTCAGAATTTATCCATGGACAATGGGTACTGATTACCACACTCATGGCTATATTCATTTATTCATAAGTGAATTATTTCAAAAAGCGGTCAATAAAAATACTTGCAATTTACCACAACTTTTGACATTTGCGGTGAGTGTGTTTTCATTAGTAAGCCACATTTTAATTGATGCACTTGTCAGTGGCTTAATTGTCAAGGCCAATAAAGTCAGCCCACATCAAAGTCAAATTAATGTCGCTAAAAATAAAGTGGAAAACTTTTTGCCATTGTTTTTTATTTTAGAGATCCGATGCGACGGCACTCGACTATCATCGTAGTTGCTTAACGCCATGACAGATGATTTCAACGAGCCGAATCAGCTAACCACCCAACCGCTCTTAAAATACCTAACGCCGAAAGAGCACAGCCTCCACAGGCCACAGGCCACAGTCCACAGTCCGCAGTCCACGATGTGCTCCTAGTTGGCCGCAAACCACAACTTTGGCGACATTCATTGAAAATCGATAGCAAGCAGGGCAAGAGTTCGGGTGGTTCTGGTAGGGATTGCCACTGCTCAGTCATCATCAGCGCAAAGTAACTTAGAGTGACGGACTCCAGCGCCGGCTCCCCCCCCCACTTTTGTAACCACACCCCCACCCGCACATAGCTCTCTAGTGCGCTGAAACTATCCGCCAAAAAAAATAAAAAATGAAACACACACACAAAAAAAAAACATTTTACTACATTGGCCCCAATGACATTGGCAATACGTGCAGAGCGGCAAGACATCGGGCGGAGTGAAGGTTGTGGGGAGGAGGGGGGCTGTCGGGTTGTGGAGGCAGTGTAGGGAGCAGCGCGGTTTATTGTGCGACGTCGCCGCTATCGTCGCTGTGCCCAATTGCTTTTACTTTTGAGGCAAGTGGTGAGAGTTGCGCGACAGGCAACCATTTCATTGACCTCATAAATTGTGCTCTGGCCCAAGACCAAAAAAAAAAACGAAAGAAACAAATCTCGATCCCCTTAAGCTCCCCTTAACCCACCCGAAAACACCCATCGCCAAATTGCCATTCACAGCTCAACCAAAAACAAGAAAGAAAAAAACACAAAACAAAGGAAATATAATAAGAAACAAATGGCTGAATATTAATAGCAGCACGGCACTCGTCGCAGCTACTTGCCACAAGCTGCAAACACAAATGTGTTGGTCAGCAGGAGGATGGGGATGGGGATGGGACCGGAATGGCCGAAAGTCCAAGGCGAAGGCAAAACTAGCGCTGACCTTCCATTCCTTCAATACAAGTTGGTTAAATGGCCCAGCGGAAGCGGAAACGGAAGCGCATATGCAAAAATGCATTATACTAAAAATATTCTGATTATTTGCTAACCAAAATAAAGTTCGAACCTTTTGCGAACTGTCATAACTAGTTCAGCAAAGTATTATTTAACTTTGGCAACTGGTGCAACAACGACTCTAATAGCAAATTATGAAACATTTTTTATCGATTCCAAGAGTTTGATAAGTTTTCATATTTTTCTGGAAAAAAATGCGAATTTTCATCTAGAACAAAATATGATTAAATAACCAATCAATTCTTAGCCAAAAACGTCAAAAAGTGATTAAAAGTTAGGCAAGTTTCTCAAGTATAAAAAGTATTCATCGGCAAATAATGTAAATATGCAAATATTGAGAGCAACATTTTGTGTTCATTGTCGAAATCATAGAATGGTGTGGGGGGGGGGGGGGATTTAGTTGGTGCACGCCATGTGGCAGAAGTCAGAAAAGGACGAAAGCAATGAGAAAGTAGAATGGAACAAAAAACTGTTGGCGTTGCTTTTGATCGCCAGCTTTTGATAAGCGCGCACTGCTTGCAGCCCAGAAAGTCAGAGTGTGTGTGTGTGTGTGTGTGTGTGTGTGCTGTTTTCATTATTGTATTGTATGTTGCAACAGAGTCGGTTGCCTGCCAATTTAGGCCAACTTGCGGGTGCAGGTGCTCAGTTGCTTTTGCCTTTGCTGCTCATTTCGTATACCCTTTAACGATTAGTTGATATCGATATATGACCCACAGATCGAAGATCTATCAAAGAGAGCGAGAGAGCGAGAGAGAGAGGGAGTAGTTGTGTTTTTGTATATATTTGAGATGGGTGCGGGGTATTGTAAAGAACACTCTCGTCTGACGCATTGTTGCCAGTTCCTCTTTGTTGTTTGTTGTGTCGCTTTTGTCGGCCTTTGTCTGTGCCAGCCAAGTGGCACATGGCACGATGCTGACTGTAACTGTACATGAGGCTGGCAACTGTAACACTGGCCATTGCTCATTGCTCTACACTCTTTCGTTTTTATTCGCTTTGTGTGCCTCGGCCTGGGCCTCTGCCTGGGCCTCTGCCTCTGCCTGGGCTCGCTTGATAGTAATGTTAAATGCGATTACACATTTTACTGCATGCTTTAAGGATGAGGAGGAGGAGGAGGGAGACGAGACAGAGAAGTGAATAGCCAATAGGAATTGAATCAAATTAGCATGCAATAACAAAAGGCAAACAATGAGCCATGACTAATGCTGAAAGCGGAGACTCAAACCCAAATGTTCGCACCGTTGACCTGGTCAACGTCTTTTGGGGGTAGTTCAAGCTGTCAGTTGTTGTTGTTGTTGTTGTTGTTGCTGTAATCGTGTAATAGCGTGCAGACGAATGGCATTTTGTAGGTGTTAAGTAATGGCACACACACACAAACACACACACACACACACTCAGTGAAAACTCTTACACATTCATTGGGGTTATTAACTGCAGTTTGTGTCACTTTTGCCCCATTTACTAATCGGAAACATCAACGAGAAACATGTTGTATGGCTAAAAGCAACTACCAACAATGACAACAACTGAAGCTGCTTAAAAAAACAACAACAACAAAAAAAGAAAGAAGAAAACAAGCACGAAACTTTCTGATAAACTTCAGACTTCAATGATGTCATTGGAGTCGCAAGTTTTTCAATGTTTCTGTTTACCACTTTTGAAACATTCTCAGTTAGATGAAATCTTGTGAATTGTCCGTCCGAATTTAGATTAGGTAAAATCTCAATTTATGCAAAATTTGTTAAACATGAGAATTAAGGGTCAGCAATTGACAATCAAATACTCGATTACACATCAAATCTTGATAGAAGTATTAATTTTTTTGTTGACTTTAAAAAATAAAATAAATATATATATATATTTATGCTGTCTACCTGAGATCTACCAGATGGAGCCAATAAGTGTGCTTTAAAAAGTTGAGATTGATCTTGACACAAGTCTTAAATGAATTGAAAAATAAATTTCTTATATAGACCCCTATAAAAAACTCGAATAAAAGCATTGTTTTTTGTTGGCTGTAAATTGTTGGTAGTTAATCGAAATTGGAAACACGCTCACTATTGATGTCACTAACGGAATGAGTGCTTGGTAACAGGGCCTGAGACGATTTGACTTATATAATGGAAAGCACTCACTAAAAACAAAGGCAAGAAACAGCAAACAAGGTAAATGTGTTTTGGCTGGCCTTTCTTTAGGCTTAAAGGCAACATACCTTTTTGGGAGCAACTTAAATACAACACAAACAAACACGCAGCGCACACACTCCAACAGCTGAGGGCTGTGTTGCATGCAACAACAACACAATGCGAGATGTAAATGTATGAAATATGTTTGAATTGTCGCGAGCGCTCGAAGAGACTTTCACACACACACACAACAAACAAGAAAAATAACATTAACAATAACAAAATACCAGCAATTTGCAACGAGATCGGAGCCAAATGCGAGCCCAAAGCGAAACACACAGCGAATAAAATAAGGACGCGCGAACCATTCACGGCGCCTGCCAAACGCCAACTGAACATGGAATTAACTTGGCCGAGCGAACAACGCCAAAGCTTTCCTCAAAAGCAACAACAACAACAACAACTCTTCTGTGTCACTGAGTGCGTGCCACACACCAAAGCTATGCGTGTGTGTGTGTGTGTGTGTGTGTGTGTGTGTGTGACCATTGTTGACTACTGCACATTTTGCTCGTTGTTGCCTGCTTGGCTATTTCTTATTCTTGTTATTGTTGCTGCCACAACTGCTACTGCTGCTGCTGCTGCTGCTGCTGCTGCTGCAGCGGATGTTAGTTTTTACCCTCTCAAAATGAAGCGACTGGGCAAGTCCAAAACTTGCTCAACTGCATTTAAATGGGGTCGACCGCAGCACTTCATCCGCTTGTTATGGTAAATGCAAAATTTCAACAATTTTGGGCACATCGACTGAGGAGGTGCGACCAAGTGTTGACCAAGGCAATGTGCCCTTTACATTGCCATTAATATATATATATATATATATATATATATAAGTAATGTCGAGCAACAACACCTCAGCAAGCAACCACTCACCTACACAACCACATGCAACACACAGCAACATCACATCAAATGCAGTGCACCCCTTGTTGCCCAGTACATTTATGCGATGGTTGCCATGACGCTGACGCCGACGCCAACGCCGACGCCAAAGCTGATGCTGACGCTGACGCCAACGCTGATGCTGATGCTGATGCTGACAATTGCTGCTGGCTTTGTCGCATCGCATCGCATCGCATCGTTTGATACGCCTTAATTGTGTTACACATTTGCCTGCTGTCGAAATGCTGCATGTGCCCGCTTGTGAGGCAAGAGACACCAAAAACAATTTTTATGCGCTTTTCCACTTTTTTTTATATATATTTATTTATTGGTTTAACTTTGTTTTTAAAGTTTGTTTATGGACTTCGATGCTCTCCCTTGCGAGATTGGATTGCCCAACTTTGGCATCAGCCGGACACCTGTTCTATTTGAACACATCATAATACTTGGCAGATAACTTTCAAAATCATAGCATATTATTGACTGATTGGTTGGGCTTGTTGTATTTGGGATGTTTATCATAGTTAAATTGTAGGTTTTTGCGAACTTTCCTAAATGCTGACTTTATGCACACACTGTAAATCGATAAGTTTGTCCTTTCAAAAAGCACTATCCTTGCTAACAGTTTACCCTCTTCTTTTTTCTATCCTGCACTCCTTGGTTGACAGGGATAGGGTAGGCACGTCCGATTTGCCCATTTGGACAGTCGGCCGAGCTGCCCCCAAAGTTTCATGCGCCGTTGCATGGCTGGACGCTCCACGTTTATGTTGCTTAATTCGTGCTTGCCAACAACAACAAAAAAAGGGAAAAATGTGAAGAAGAAAAAAAAGAACGGTAAAAGAGAGTTACCATATAATTCGATTGGCATGCACTTGAATGCAGTACACGTCTCGTTTGAATAAACGAATAAGCCGGAACTGCGAGGGTGCAACTATGCGACAGAGACAGGGATAGAGACAGAGACAGAGACAGTCACAGTGTCTGCCGCTGGACTGGGAGTGCCACACGCAGAACGCAACTCACAACTGATGGATGGCTGCAATGTTAAACGATGTTAATCGTTGCTTTTCCTATATACATTGTTAGATATATATATATATATATATATGTGTGCTGGCTGAAACAGACAGGACAGGAAAGAATCGGTTATTGGGTTATGCCTGTAAATGTTGGTTTGTTGAGCACCCTGTACCCATTGAAAATGCTGCAATTGGGTATACTCGTTTTCGGCAAATGTATTAAACGGACAGAAGAAAGCATATCGGATGCCATAAAGTCAATAAATGCCATCGATTCTTGAATACCGATTTATATCGATTTCCGACACCAATAAAAAACACACTAGTGAAGAAAAAAACCAGGAACTGTCAGAATCTATAAGAGCAATTGTTGGCAATAAAACTAGCATACGTATTACACAGCTGGGTATATCGAAATCGAGCTCACTCGACTGCAGCACTCTTTCATGTTAAATCTGCACTTTAATGTGTCATCCACACACACACACACACACACAAGCAACACAATACTAAGAGAGCACAGCTGCAATGTGTCAGATCTCACTCTCCATTTTGTGGATGAATGTGCTATTGACGCCAGTTGAAGTACTCGGCCCGCACACAGGGTGTCACAGGCCGTCACAGGGTGGCTGGCCAAGCCAACCAATGGACATGTCAATATGCGCATTATGCTTTCAAGTGCTCTACGAACGCTGCTACTGCTCCACTTATATATGTATATATATATATATATTTTGCCCATCTGTTTGTCTATCTGCCCTTCCCTGCAACCCACAATACACCCCACAATTTGCACGTATGTTATCTCTCTCTCTCTCTCTCTCTAAATATATATATTTATATATATAATGCATACATATATAATTTGTGCGCACAGCAGATGGACTGCGAATGCACTGGCAGAAAATTTAGAAATTTATCTTGATTTCTTTTCAATCTATGATTTTATTATTATTAATTTAGAAATGTTAAAAATTTATATTAAAAAAAGTACATTGAACAAAAAGTTAAGTTAAATTAAAATTCAGAATTAAACAGATGAGAAAATACTGTCGCATCGTAACTGATAATGGTGATTACCCATTTTTAAATTTGGTTAACTCTAGCTCTTAAATTGGTAACACACCTTTCAAGTTTGGTGACAAATTTTAAAATTTTGGAAGATGTGCTTTTCTCAACTTGCGATTTTATCAATTTCCTAGTAGCACCGCAATTTTAATAATTTTAATCGCAATTAATATCCCACAGTTCGAGTTTCTTAACTTTTTTTTAAGTGTATCGAAAAAGTTGCTATTATTCGCAAAGGTGGACAATTTAAAACTGATTCTTATTATTTATATGTTGAATCTGGAAAAGTGAACCACAATGTTTTTCTTGCAGTGCATGAATGCTTTTACACGGATGTTGGCCCTTTGTGGTGGGACTTCTCGTTTAATTCCAGTGGATTTTATCAGCTTTACTGCCCCTAGTTGGCCACTTAATTGCACCAAGCTATGATGATGATGATAATGATGATGATGATGATGATGTTGCTTATTTCACTAATTAAGATTGTGTTGCAGCATTAGGAATGAAAATTCTGCAAATGCTTCTCATTCCGCATAGCAACTGCTTTTAATTGAAAAAATACAACAAGTAAGGAAAAATAAAATTTAATATAAAAATATCAAACAACGCAAACAAAACATGTGAACAGCAATGCAACAATTGGATTTACTATAAGTCATTATAGACATTATCTTTAATATATAGATAAGATACTCATGTTGACCAAATTGGATCGCAAATAGCAAATAGCTCTTGGAAATAGCAAATAGCTCTTATAGGGAATATTCGTCGAGAATTGAAGTTGAGTGAAATCAGCTAACAAATTTAAGTGCTTAAATCAAAAAATACATTTTTGGTATTAACTGTATTTGAGCCGTTTGTAATTTACAAATGCACAAAGATATTTCTCGTTTGGCATCTTTCAATTCATCTTATTAGAATTTGGTGGTTTTACGATTTCAATGGAAACTAAATCCAGTTGGGGAAATATGTACAAAGATGTATGTAGATATGTACAGAAGAGTAGTTGTGGCTATAATTAATCGATTTCCAGTGTCTTGAGACTTTGCGTCACCGAGTCGGAGGAGCTGCTGCTGCTGCTGCTTCCGCTCTTCTTGCACTTGTTGAACTGCCAGTTGGCGGCATCTCTCAGGTACTCACTGGCCAAAAACAACGGATGTCAGTTACCAAAAAATTGTAAAAATATATATATTTGGATTTTCTTTAAGTTACCGTTGCTGCTGGAGCAGCTGCATCCAATGCTCCTTCAACTGAGACATTTTGCCAGCCTCTCCCCCGTACTCCTCGGGCAGCATCGCGCGTGGAAAGTGCTTGTAGGGTGTGTCCGCATCGGGCAGATGGAAATGGATTAGCTTGAACACCTCGCTCTTAATGAACGGCTTGACGACCATCAGCACCTTGTCCAGATACGATGGGCAATTTAGCACATGGATCTCCTTGAGGCGCACAGGATGCGCCTCCTGCACGAACTTCATGTAAATACGGAGCGAGCTGAGCACCGTCTTCGTTAGGTGGCGCAGCGTATAGCCGGCCATATCGAAGATGGGTATCTCTCCATCCGACAGACGGCCACCTGATTCAGTGGCAAAACGACAGTCGGCGACCATAAAGAAGACCTTGATGCCGGCCGTAAAATTAAACTGGCAAATTGGCAAGTTGCATTTGGCAAGTTGACAAATTGACAAATTGACACATTGACAAATTGACAAATAGAATTAGGCCACGTTCAGCTTGAGTTCAACTTACAATCTTACCTTGTCCGCATCGAAGTCAATCAGGCGGTAAAAGAGCAGTTTGTTGTTCTCCGGCGTCAGGCCTGGCAGTGGCACCAGATCACTGCAACAACGGCAACAAATAGCTTTAATTAGATGTTGCCACAAGACTCAAAGCTCAGCAAAAGAGAAAAACCGGTTGAGTGGACAGCTTTAGAGATGAGTTTTGGATGTGACAACAGGAACACAACACGACCAGACACAACTTAACAAATGGCCAAGAAGGATATATATATATATATATATATATATATTATATATATGTGTGTATAATAATATATATAAATAATAAATAATAAAAATAAAATAATAATATTGAAAGTATTAAGAAATGTTCCCAGGCAAACAGAAAGCATTTGATCAGAGTGTCTTGTCGTAAAATGTGTTTCGTGCCCCGAGTTAGTGTTTCGTGCCACAAGTTAGTGTTTAATGTTGAAGAGACGCCTCACGCGCTCATCTCTAAACGAAACGTTGCACTTACGCGACTTGCAGCAGTTGCTGGGAGCTGGCATCGAATGGATCGCGATCGATGAAGATTTGCGGATGCTTGTTGCGCATGGCATAGTTGAACTGCAGCAGACGCTGTGAGGCAGCAACATCGCCCCTCGTCGTGTGTAGGAAACGTCGTAACAAAGTGGACGCTAATCAATGTGACAGAAAAAATGCAGTTGCAGTTGCAATACAGAGAAAAAAACAATGTGCAATTTAGTCGTTGTTTATGTGGTCGCTGCAACCGTTATGCAACAGCTGCAACATTCAGCATTCAAGTTAGTTGACCCACAAAAGTGGCCAAGCCCCCAGTATTATGACTTCCACACAACAAACTGCTCTGTGCTCTTGGCTCTTAGCTCATGAATCTAAGCAACTTTATGCCAAATACCAAAAAGACTGGACAAGGCTTGCATAACTTTGGCAATCACATTTACAGAGATAAAATTATGCCTTGATTACGGGTTACAGCTAGTTACACTTGTGGTTAGATTCCTACAGTCTGTGGTTTTAGCTTGTTCATTCACATTCAGCAAAACACTTCCAAATAGACCAGATTTCTAGCATTTGAATACGCCAAGAATTATTAACTGTTTCTAAGCCAAATCAATGTTATAGCTGGAATCGAATTTTATCTTTTTAAGCTTAGCTTTTGATAAGTATTTAATTCTATAATCTATTAATTAAAATTAAATAATATTGCAAAACAACAATTAAATATATTTATATAAGCCTGAAGTATATATATCTGTATATAATATATAATATATTATAGATTATAGATTATATATTATATATTTATTATATGTTCTAAATAATAACTCAAAATAATACGTTCTTAAATTTAAAGCAGACATGAGCCATGACATACGTATATTGTGGGGTAGCTGCGGCTGCAACTTGAGCAACTGTTGCAACTCCTCCACGCGCTGTGCCATCAGCTGTTCATCATCGTTTTTGTGCACCATGCTTTGCCAAATGTTAGCTTCAAACAATCAAACAACAATAACGTAACGATAACAAAAAATTAATGAATTAAATCTCCAATTACTGCTGGCGATCGAGAGACAATAAAAAGCGCGTCTGTGCGACGCTAATTCGCAACTGCAACTGATTTGTTGTGTGTGAAGTTTCTGGCGTTTCTCAGCGTTGCCAGTACTAGCAAAAATTATATAAAAAAAAAACAACAACAGCTACAAAAGTTTACCTACGATTTTCGGTATAATGAGAGAGAAATAGAAGAATGGAAGCGGGGGGGAGGGGGATGGGTAATATTGTGCTGCTTGTAAGTTTGCGTTAAGGCATTGCATTCGCCAATGCGACTTGAGATCTCTACTCTAACCCCATACCCCTCCCCTACACTCCTTTACACGTATGCACCGGTTGCGTGTGTGTGTGTGTGTGTGTCTGTGACTTAAATAAACTGACGCAGCGCTATTGTATTGAACCGCTTGGCTTTTCATGCAGCGCTTGTCGAAATTTTTTGTATGTCTTTTTTTTTTTTTGTGGTCCGTTGTGCTACTTACATAACCTATTTGCAATTGTTTTATGCACCGGAATGTGCGTGTGTGTGTGTTCTATGAAGCGTACACGTAGCCAGGCCCGTTTTTGTGTTTGTGTCGTCCAGCTGCCCTACTCAACTTCTCTTTGCCGTGTTTCTGTCTACGTTTCAACTCTGCACGTTTTATTATACCCACTAAGCAAATGCTGCAAAACAGGGCCGACAAACACCATCAGCAAGCGACAATTGCATAACTCTCCTATACACACATACATATATACATATACATATTTATAGCTGTAAACTTCATTAAACTTGGGCCTAGTGAAAATTTCAATTTTTGCTCAGACTTAGTTGTTCGTTCGTTACAGCAATATTTAAATATTCACTTTTAGAAACCTGTGAAAGTTACAAACTTTTAAATGTTCTTGTACTTAAGCGAACAGTATTCTCATTAATTATTACAGAGTATCCATTAGTCAAAGACTCCCGCTCTTTACATTTCCTTGTTGCTGTAGTTTTCGGCGGCTTATCGTGACATTGGCAAACAATTTTCGTATGCGCTCCACTTGCTATGCTCGACGTAGTTGTCCCCCTACTGACCCCCCCCCCCCCCCCCTTCACATTCTGTTTGTTGGCTTTACGTGATTCGTAAGTTTAACTATGCGACACAACAACCTGAATTAAAACCGAACAGTCCAAAACTAACGCGAAGAGGAAGAAGAAGTGGCGACGAGCGCCCAGCACACAGCCCAAAAACAGAGACAGAAACAGTCAGCGAAACAGAATGACAAATACAACACTAGCAATGACAACCAACAGTCAAAACTGACAATTTTCAGAATACCTAATAACAGCAGAAAGCAACAATTTTACAACAATCCCAACCAAGAATTGTCAACTAAAATTTGCTGAAGCTCGAATTCCCTTGTTAAATATTTATGTTGTATGCTTAAAACCGTGTGGAATTATGTAGTTACAAATTCCATAATAATATATTCTATTTTATTAACTAATTTTGATTAATGCAGAAAGGAAAAGATCTCTACAAGATCTACAAAATACAGATCACAAGGATTTCAGCAATTGAGACATCTCTACAAAGTTCCAAAGTTCTGTGCCCAAGAGCCTAATTCAGATAGATAGGCGATCAACACAATTGAAATGTAAGGGTATATAAGTAAAAATGTGCTCTTTGAGCCCTGGTTTTCCATAATTTTTAGCGTACTCGTATATTTAATACAGTCATAAAAGAAACGCATAAACCGACAACAAAGACCAGCAGTAAAAATACACAAAAAACTCCACACATCACAGCAAATAAAATATTATAATTGTGGTTTTTTATTGAAAACTTTTTGACCTTGGACAAAGCAAGTACCAAAGCACACAATTTCAAATTTGAAAAAATTAACTCTTGCCCCAAAAGTTTACAAAAAATTAAAAATGCCAACATTTTTCAACTCAAACACATTGAGTTTTGGTTCGAATGCTAGTTTTCATTTTCACCTAACTGTACTATGAACTTGTATACAAAAATATTTTATATGGTCGTTTCTTAAGATTATAATTGCGATTTTGTTTCATTTTAATTTGAGGAAAATTGCAAGTGTTTATATATTTTTAATTATACATATTCATTTGTATATTGTGGGGGGAGCAATAATATCACTGTTAATAATAGTTTCGTAAAAATTGTGTATCAATCAAAATTTCATAAATCATTTTGTTACAGTATGTTTGGAATATTTTCGATGCATCACAAAAAAAAATTTACCATTGGCTGCAAAAATGTGAACGAGAAATTCAAATTGGAAATGGCCAATCGGCTATGCCAATTTAGGCCGGGATGGAATATTTAGCTTTCATTCACAAAATCTGTGTGTGTATTGGGTTATCCAATAGCAAATACAGATTATTATATTGCTAATATTTGTTTCCATACAACTGCAAATACGTTGTAATTGTGCAATATTTGTTTGCAGATGCTGCAACTGGCAAATAGTCAGCAAAATGCAATCCGTGTTGAAGGCTTGCAACAGTCACTTCATAAATGACCACAATGCACTTTTCGTCATAGCTTCCCAAATAAATTTTGAGAATCCATTCATTTCAAAAGTTCTGCCGGCTTAAACAATATTAACAGACAAATGAATTGATAGTAAATGAATTAAAGTTATTAAGCCAAAAAATGCATTGTCACGCTCAAATTTAAAATGTGCCTTAGATGCTAAAGAAAAGCAAATAGGACTCCGAAATTCCCCAAAAAATGTTTAAAAACCCAATTCAACCAAAGGGATTAGTGCTTATGTCTGGTCCACACGACTAGTACTTAAGTAAATGTTGTATATAGATAGTGGTTCGTTAATGTAAATGTCCATTAAATTAGATACATTAACTCATAAATTATAAAATTTTTTTATTATATATTATTTATTTTATTATTTAATGTTATAAAATTATAATATTTGCCGATTTTTTGCCAAATTAAAAATGTGTTACATTCAATTTAGTTTTGGCCAAACACTTATACACTTAGAGCTCTAATAGTGATTGAGGATCGAAAGGAAAAATAATTGAATGCAATAGTTTGATATTATCTTTTTTTCTTAATTTGTCAAAATTCCTAATTCAAATTCAAAATTGAATTGCCGTTTGAAAAAATTCTACGCCACCTAGCGGCAAGCTTATTAGTACATATTTATATAAAAAAGTGCCTGTTAATGAATTACACAGAAAGATGTTGATGTGTAAGTAAGTTGTATGGAGCGAACAATCTCAGGGAGCGTGGAGTAGATTAAACGTCAAATCCAATTTAAGGACGATAGGCGAATAAAATCAGAACCATTGCAGGAAGGACGGGTATATTACGACACTAAGCAGACAATCCACGCACAAAAATGTATTTTCAGCTTAGTGATCGCGGCCTTAAGTAGCAGACCTGCCAACTGTTCTGATTATTTTGTGTGTGCATGTATATAATGTTGTGTAGGTCAAGATTTGTTTTGGAGTCTGTGCTGTCTACGGGCAGTGTTCAAGTTACACTACCCTGAGAAAGCTCAGCTAGCTGAGGTTGCCCTTTGCTAAAAGCTATATGTTACATATGTTACATAGGTAATTGTTTTTATGGGGCGCTATAATTTGAAAGAGCGCGTGCTATAGCAAACGGCTTTCGTCCATAAGCGATATTTAGTAAGCGTCTGAGAGTTTGGAAATGGTGCTGCCGCTGCCCAACACTGTTAATGAACAGCCGCAAAGTGTCATGAGAACTGTCAAGTACGCGCCATGTTTTTGCTCACGACGCATTGCAGTAGAAAGAAGAAGCGCGTGTTATAAAAATTAGAGTAAGCATAAAGCAAACAAGTTGCACTTGTTGCACCAGACAAAAACATTAGGCTCACCAGCGCGCCAAAAGTAAAAAACTATTATCAAACGCCACCGGCGCTATCGTATGCTCTAAGTAATTGGTAATTTACACAAATAATAACAATTCGAAACCGTGAGGGCCCAAAGCGTTGAAGAAGAAGAGTACGCTGCGTTACAATAACACGAGCGGAGGGTGGAAAATTTGCAAGCAGCGACTGCCGCCCTAACAGCAACAGCAGCGCAGACTCTCTAAGCGCGCGCAGAGAGCGAAACAAGAACAATTCTCACACCGGCCGCCAAACGGTTGTCAATAACCCAAAAAACATTAAAATAAGAAAACCGCGTGGTTAGATTGTTGTTTTGGCTGCAACCGCAGCTGCTGCTATTGTTGTTGTTTTTTATAATTGCATTTTGTTCGTAATAAATAATCGTGTGCGTGTATGTGTATATTATTTATTGCAGAATTAAGTTACAAAGTTAAATTATAAGTATAAGAAACACGCTCGCCATGGTGCCGATTGGAGCCGTGCACAGTGGCCATCCCGGCGTTGTGCATCAACAGCCGCAGCAACCGATGCCCACGGCGCCCAGTGGCCCAAATACGCTGCAGCCGGGCTCTGCATCTTCGACATCGGCGAACACAACATCGAACAAGAGCTCCATGTCGGTCAAGCCAAATTATACTCTGAAATTCACGCTTGCCGGCCACACTAAGGCCGTCTCCGCGGTCAAGTTTAGTCCCAATGGCGAATGGCTTGCGAGTTCATGTGAGTTAGCTAGCAAAATGCTCCAATATCTAAATTGAATATATTATTTATTAATGCTTTGTCTATTAGCTGCGGATAAACTCATAAAGATCTGGGGTGCGTACGATGGTAAGTTCGAGAAGACCATATCCGGGCACAAGCTGGGCATAAGTGATGTCGCTTGGTCGTCCGATTCTCGTTTGCTGGTGAGCGGCAGCGATGATAAGACGCTGAAAGTGTGGGAACTTAGCAGTGGGAAGAGCCTAAAAACGCTAAAGGGCCACAGCAACTATGTCTTCTGCTGTAATTTCAATCCGCAGTCCAATTTAATTGTGTCGGGCAGCTTTGATGAGAGCGTCCGTATTTGGGATGTACGAACGGGCAAATGCCTGAAGACGCTACCGGCCCACTCGGATCCCGTTTCGGCGGTGCACTTCAATCGCGATGGTTCACTGATTGTTAGCTCCAGCTATGATGGCCTGTGCCGTATTTGGGACACGGCCAGCGGACAGTGCCTGAAGACGCTGATCGATGATGATAATCCTCCTGTTAGCTTTGTTAAATTCTCGCCCAATGGTAAGTACATACTGGCAGCTACACTCGACAACACCCTGAAACTCTGGGACTACTCTAAGGGTAAATGCCTGAAAACCTACACAGGCCACAAGAACGAAAAGTATTGCATATTTGCAAATTTCTCCGTCACCGGAGGCAAGGTGAGTTGCCAAACCAAACAAATTTAGTTTATTTGCTTATTTGGATTATACCCATATTGCAGTGGATTGTGAGCGGCAGCGAAGACAATATGGTCTACATATGGAATCTACAAAGTAAAGAGGTAGTACAAAAGTTGCAGGGACACACTGACATTGTCCTCTGCACTGCCTGCCATCCCACTGAAAACATCATCGCCTCTGCTGCGCTGGAAAATGACAAGACCATAAAACTGTGGAAGTCTGACACTTAGAGCTTCCTCATAAATATCCAGTGATTACAATAGAAACATTGCTCTACTATTACTACTACTATGAATGTGCACAAAGTAATAACAGAGCCCACAACTTAAACGTTGCTCACTCGCTCTGCTCTGTGAATCGCAATATAATTCCTATAGCAATTGGATATTTGCTTTGCTCTTTTGAAACTCGTAAGTAGAGCACTACTGAATATTTTTTTTTCTATTTTTCATAATTAAAAACCCAATTCCGAAATGCTTAGAGCAACATTATTAATTTTTTATTACTGCTATAGCTGTTGCTACTGCGAATCACAGAGTAAACCGGATGAGTGTTTGTTTAATTTAGTTTTGTGCTTTTGGTTATTGGATATTGTTATTTCTATGTGCTCGTTTATAGTACCAATCACTGAAAATTACACACTCACACACACACTCAGAAAATCACACACACACATTTCTTAAATAATTTTATTTTAAGATCAATTTATTTTCAGTTTTTTTTTTTTTTTTGATTTTTATTGGATCTTAATGGAACGCTCTAAGTAAGAATGGCATATATCTATGCATAGAATTATATATTTATTAGCTAACCACAACACAAAGTGAGTTTTTGATGGTTTATTTCGGATATCATTGTGTCAAATGAATGCCATCCCAAATTCCTCAAATTTAATAATTTAACATATTTTTGACACGGAGGAAGGAGGACCTTCTGTTTCCGTTAAATTTACCCAAGAAACTGTAGTTTACAATTTCAGCGGGAAAGTTTTTATTCTTTTGTTAATGCAAAGATTCAACAATACTTTAACCGTATTTAAAAAAAAAAAAAACTGCTTGAATTTTTTTCAATATATTTTTAGTTCCAATTATCAGTTGGCTTTGCCCTATCCTTACCTAATTGCAGTAACCAAATTCTAAAAATCGATTATTTCTCAACAATTTTAACATAAATTTAAGCAAGCCGCACCCGCGACATCAAACAAACTAACCACATTATATATATATATATGTATTAATTAAGCATAAAATTGTAATTGTGTTTTTACACTGTTTTATTTGATAAATCAGATAAGATTTAATAATAAAAAATTAATATTCTTATATGTCAACGTCAACATGTTTGGATTAAGTAGTTTGTATAAATATATAATAATTGATTGGTTGAATCCAATCACAAACTGGTGTACGATTAAAATTAATCAAATTTTGTTTTCTTTCTAATTCAAACGGAAATATTAGTGGCAGCCAGTGTTGATAAGATGTTGCAGTTAGTACTGCATATTGCAAAGGCGATAGTTTCCGATAACATATCGATTGTATTCTGAAGCACTAGCAATACCATCGCCAACAAATAATTTGGATTAAGTGCATTTGGCATTCGATTTACCCCGTGTTTTGTATTGTTTTCCTTACATTAAATCAACATGGTAAGTTGTACAAATCTATTTTTGCAGCTCTCTGCAGCATTGTTTGCACTATACATTATTGAGTTCTATAATTTGTTGTTTTTGATTTTACAGGCAGCTTACACAGAGGATCAGTTGGCTGGTGAGTATTTTGTGTGTGCGTCGAGTGCGCGTAAGTGTGTGAGTGTGTTCGTAAGTGGGTGTTGGTTTAGAAATGGGCGCATAAGTTCAAAGTGCCAACTCAAAGTGAGCATAGCAAAAGAAACGAAAAGAACAACAAAAAAACAGCATATGTATTTGTGCATACGTTGTCACCATTTTGCATATGTCTTTGTGTCCCTCTGTCTGTTTGCGAGTGTGAGTGTGTATTAAAAATCTTATTTTGCGGCGTATGAATCATTTATAAAATAAACACGCACACATGCATACACACATAAAAACGCCGACGAAAGCAGCCATACGATCGCGTCAATGACTCACACAACACTCAACGAACGAACGAACGCGCAAAGCAAGCGATTAACGGTTAAATGAAAGCATAAAAAAATCGATCAGCTTGAAGAAGGATGAATGCTGTCAGACTGACTGGCTGATTGAGTGCTTTTGCCGCCCTGTCCAGGACACCGGCACGAACTGTCGCCAGCTCAGTCTGAGCGGCGACTGCTGCAATAGCAACTGCTGCAACAGCAGCCAGCAGCGGGCAACAACTTTTGGCAATATCCATGTTGGACAACAGCTGAGTTGCCATTTAAGGTCGCTTTATTGTGGGTCAACTTGCCACATAGCCCTGGCCAATAGCCCCCCCTTTCCCCCAGCTGCGAGCAACATCGCAAATATGTTTACGCAACTGGCTTGCTGGAATTGAATTTTCGTTGGTGCTTTGATTTGATAACTTAATCAAAAACTATTATATTGCTTGTCGCTTGGCGATAATTCAAAGACGCAGTCATTGAGTTCTTTTTGTTGTTGTTGCATTGACGTCAGCCGACCGCATTGCACGTATTGATTTACCTGACACACACACTAACAAGGAGAACGCGTCGTGATTGTTGATTCTGATTCTGATTCTGATTCTGTTCATTCATTGCCTAAAATGGAAAAAATTCTGTTGTTGCTTTAAATGCCATTTTTGGCATTGTTGCAAACGCGTGTCCACAACAACAAAATCAACAAAACATTGAGCGCTTTTGTTATTGAAATGCCGAAAATGTGATACACTTGCCTTTTCGTTTCATCCACTAACTCAATTTTTGCAATATTTCCATATTTCCTTCTCCGATGTTAAATTCAAATTATAACTTGAAAGTTGGTTTGGTCGAGCAATTCAAAAAGATCGAATGGTGGCAATGATCGCTCTTAGATAGATGCTGTACAACTTTATGTTATAATAGGCTGAATTGTTTGAAATGTTTTATTTCACTATATATATGATAGTACCCTCGGCAAGAGTATACAAATACAACAAAAACGACGGCCACAGTTGCAGTGGCTGCTGCAACAGATTGTTGTGCGCTGAGCAATGTACTGTTCAGTAGCAGGCAGTGCATCCAGGCAAACGGTTTAGATTTATCGATTAAAACATAATGTATTATTACACGGCACACGTGAAACCCACATTTACCACGCTGGAAGGTTGGCCTAGCCCTATCTGGGGCAAAACAAAATATACAACATACGGCAACATATAACATCTGATAATCATGTTTCATTGCTCTTTTTTTTGGTTACAGAATTCCAGGAGGCCTTCAATTTGTTTGACAATCGCGGCGATGGCAAGATACAACTTGGCCAGGTTGGAGAGTGTCTGCGCGCATTGGGCCAGAATCCCACCGAGTCGGATGTGAAGAAGTGCACACATCAGCTGAAGCCCGATGAGCGCATCTCGTTTGAGGTCTTTCTGCCCATCTATCAGGCGATTTCGAAGGCACGCTCTGGCGATACGGCCGATGATTTCATTGAGGGCTTGCGTCATTTCGACAAGGATGCCAGCGGTTATATCTCATCCGCTGAGTTGCGCCATCTGTTGACCACCCTGGGCGAGAAGCTCACCGATGAGGAGGTCGAACAGTTGTTGGCCAACATGGAGGATCAGCAGGGCAACATCAACTACGAGGAGTTCGTGCGCATGGTCATGAGCGGATAGAACATAGAACCATAACCTAAAATTCCAATAACTACAACAACAACAATTACAACAGCAACAATAATAACACTTACCTGCCATGCTAGCTAGCCGTTCATTCCGCCAAACTCCAATTCCACAATTCCAATTTGTTTAAGTAGCAGCAGCAGCAGCAGCATTAGGAGCAGAAGCGTCTGTCCAACAGTTTTCTCTTAGCCACAAATTTGTATACTTTTTTTTATTATTTTTTTTATATCAATTCTTGCATTTCGGATGCAAATATAATCAATTCCATCTAAAGACAAACGGACGAATCTTTATCGCGACTAACTTAAGCTACCACACACACACACACACACACACCCACACACAACACTTAACTGTTGTTTAATGCAGGTTAGTTCACATCGACACAAGAAAAAAAAAACACCTATTTATGGTCGCATTGTTACATTTTTCGTGTTATTCTAAATCGAACGTCATTATGACCGATTTTTACATGCATACCTATAATGGGACTCAAGTCTTCAACGAGTATCATAAAAAGTATTTCTATATTAATGATTTAATATATATGCAAATGAAGCGTATAAAGTAACTGTAATGCGCATTTCGAAGTTTTACATGTTTTTTTTTAAATAATTTAATAATTGTATTTAATAAATGAAAGAAATGTAAGTGGATCTTTTTACAAAAGAAACGTACTTAAAGTTATTAAAACATGACAACTAAAATTGTTTGTTTTCCTTTTCTATTAAAAAAAAATTCCAAGCAAATGCTGGCGACAAAAAATGAGCAAAGTGCTTGCTAATTTTTAAATTTCAGTATCGTAGCAGTCAGCTTAATTAAATGCACACAGTTATAGATAGGCGCGATGGGCAGTATAGAAAACGTAAGTCAAAAGTGCCAAAATTATTAATTAATGCAGCTTCCTATCTTGGGTCATGTCTAATTTTGGCTAATTATATTTGCATTTTATTCGATTAATTAAAATTGATTTTCAAACTGTTGCAGGGTGTGGCGCATTCCATTAACTGAGCAAACTAGTATTTTTAAAATATTAATTTTGTTGGTATTTTCTCTGTCTCCGTGTGGCGGTCACACTGGACACACTAAGGTCTGAGAATACAAATAAACAACAGAAATGATCATTTCATAGTTTAAGTTCCAAGCATTTTAAACAGTGCTAAACTGCATTCCTTAATTAGCGCTTAGCGTTGCTTATTTTTAGTTACGCGCTTTGTTCTTATCATGTCGAAAGATGCGGACGTAGTCGCCTCTTTGCCAGGCGGCAGCGACCCGAGTTCCACAATGGTCTGGAAGCCCGAATGTGAGTAATTGAAAACAAAAGCAACCGCCTTATCTAAATGAAAAATATATATTATATATATATGTGTCAGTGTATAAAATACAATTGGAAGCACCGACCCCGCGTCCCGTGTGCTGTCAGCTCACCCGGGCTTTACCGCCTGCAAGCAACACCGTCGAAGCTGTTGAGGACAAGGCAGTGCACTTGTATGGCAGCACATATCATGGCGTGATGGGTCACCTGGAGGCCGAGAAGCTGCTGATGAACTCCAGCGATGGCAGCTATCTAGTGCGGCGCAGCCCCAACTCGAATGGCTACTACACGCTCAGCATTCGCTTCAACAACCTCACGAAACACTATATGGTCTTCTTCAGCTCGGGCAAGGGGCACTATTTGTTTAAGCAGCATAAATACTTTGAGACGGTGCACGAAATGGTCGCCGATGGGCTAGTTACCTTTTACATGGAGCTGCACGCCAAACCGATCATACAGCAGATTAATGAGCAAACCAAAAATTGCTATGAGCAGAGTCCCTACATGACACTTAATCGTCGCAAGCTGCGCGCACTTTCCAATGAACTGACTAAGGCCTGCGCCACATCACAAGATTTTTCTGATGCAGTTTCTGTTCAGTCGGATGCCAATGAGGGAATGGCAGGCCAGTCTCAGGACAATAAGAACAGACAGGAGACAGTACAGCAGCCGCTGCTACAACAACCGATTGGCTTTGATCACATGCCGTTGGTATATGAGAAGCCGCATCATTTTAAGGTGCACACCTTCAAGGGACTCAACTGGTGCGAGTTTTGCGCCAATTTTCTATGGGGCTTCACCGCGCAGGGCGTCAAATGCGATGCCTGTGGTTTTATGGCGCACTCCAAGTGCTCGGAGCTGGTGCCGCCCAAGTGTGTCCCAGATATGAAGTACATACGCGGTGTCTTTGGCACCGATCTCACTACCATGGTGCAGCTGCACCAATGCAACATACCTTTTGTCGTTCGGCGGTGTGTCGAAGAGGTGGAGACACGCGGCATGCTCCAGGAAGGCATCTATCGCGTCTCCGGCTTTGCCGATGAAATTGATGCCCTCAAGCTGGCCCTCGATCGCGATGGCCACAGGACTGACATGTCTGAGGCGGCCTATGGCAATATCAACGTTATTGCTGGCACATTGAAGCTATATCTGCGTCTGCTGCCAGTGCCGCTCATCACGTTCCAAGCGTATCCCAACTTTATGGCCGCATTTCGTGAGTAACTCCCAACCATTAATCAGTCAAATGTGTTTTCAAATGTTAGTCATCATCATTAAAGGCAACACCGAGCAAGTGGAGCAACTGCAGCTCATGTCGAAGGCAGTGCGTCGACTCCCGCCTGCCCACTTTAGTTGCCTGCAATACATGCTGCAGCATCTCAAACGGTGAGTTAAAGGTTGGCAAAAATAAATTACATATTCGTCCTGAATTACTCAATTTAAATTTGACTCAATTTGTGCAAAACAAACAGATTTTCAGTAAATCTAATAATTTGTAATTATTTTTTGAACGCGATTTCGCGAATTCATATAAATTAAATTCGTTTAGGTGTCATGCTTTATTTTATTTTTATTTTTATTCTGATGCAATGTGGTAATAAACACCGATTTCATTTAATCCTGGAAGCGGTGTCTATAAAGCCATATCCGTCTATACTTTCAGAACTAGAGATTTCCAATTTAAAAGAAAAGTTTTCGTGCATATAAAATGATATAAATATAATTGGTCATTTTTTTGTGTACATTGAAAAATACTTTCAAAATAAGATCGGGTGTAGTCGTTTTTTTTGGACTAAGGATGAGGGTCTATAATTGTTTCTACACTACCTTCATTTACACATAATTGAAATATTCCCAATAACTTTATATATTTGAAATAACATATATTTTTACATTCACAGCGTTGCTTTGCGCTATGCCGTCAACAAGATGAACGAACACAATTTGGCCACTGTGTTTGCGCCCACACTGATTGCCACGCCTCAGCACATGACGAATCTTACGGGGGAGATACACATGCTCTCCTACCTGATCATGAACTGCGATAGGATCTTTCCTGGCTCCTGAGCAGCGCCACATCGCCACAACAGAATCAACAACATTGTCCAGCGAGTGAGATAGCATATACATATCGCTCGCTCTATCTCTCTCTCTCTCTCTCTCTCTCTCTCTCTTTATCTATTGCTAACCCCTTTTTCGCAATTTCTGTCTCTTTTCAATTCGTTATCTATCTGCATATTTTCGCAATCCTTAATTAGTTTACACATTAGCAAAGCCTTTATTTATTTATGAACCACATTTTGCGGCATATTTGCTGCATTCACCAAAAATTTAGACTCTAAGCATATTACAATGAATTTTTTTGTATTTATTAATAATAACTATATTGTATTAGTATTAGAATTATTATTAATATAATCGAGCCTTCCACATACCATTTATAGAGCATACCAAACTATACTGAATACTTGAGTAATACTTTTGGATCGCCTCTTACGAATTAGCATTGAATGTTGTAAGAACTAACGTACGAATTTACCCTTTTTGGAAAGTGTTTTGAAATGTTTTAAGTATAAAATGATATCATAAATAAATGTATTTGTTAAAACCAATAAACCATTTAGTTATAAATATAAAATGTGTAAGAAATGTGCGGTGTAAGTATGATTAACATGTAGCTGTATAAAAGGGATCAAATTAAATCATAAGCTCAAAGATTTTTTGATATATTTATTTGTTAGTTATGTGGGTAATGTGCAGTTTTATTCAGACATGATTAATCAAAGCTGCTGACAAATAAACTGATGTATAAGCTGTGATTGAAACAATTTTAGCGTTTTTATACATTCTCAGAGATAAATTACTCTAAAATTGTCAAAAATATATAATTCTTTCATATTATCGCCAACTTTATTTTGATTAGTCGAATTAATTAATTATTTAATTGTTTGGTTAGTCAATTAGGGCGTTAGCCGTGACACAAACCACAACATTAGCGACGTGCAGCGACATCTATATGTCAATTAGGCAAGCGTATAACAGTTAAATTAACGGCAACTCACTTTCTAAAGTCTGGCAGCCGGCGGATAACGGCTAATTCAGAAAATAACTGAAATTTCAACAAATTTTGGGAATTAATTCATGAATCTGATTTTTAAGCTGAAAAATTTATATTAATTTTGTATGTTATACAAAAAAAAACAAACAATAATTAGAACAATTTTGGATAGATTGATTATGCATTTATTAAAAATATTACATTCTTGGATCTTAAGAGCTATTCGAATCATTAAATTAAAATATTACATCATTTGGGTTTCGAGTCAATTGGCTTACAATTTGGTTAAATTATGACAATAAATACATTAAATCTATTAAAAAAAATCGATTTCATTCTTGAGTGGTTTTTATTTTTATTTTTATTTTTTTGGGCATGTGTGTTTGTCTACAGCTAAAATACGATAATGTGCAGATCCTTAGCGGAAACCTACGTGGAAACTTTCTGGCACCGCCAACGTGTGACGTCACACGTCATCGCTGGAGGCGTGGCTGCCGCCACTGGAGGTTAACTCCATTTTGATGGGCAGCCCAGCTGCCACAGCTTTTGGGTTATGCTGCACGTGCATCATTTGGTTATCGTTGTTGTTGTTGTTGTTGTTGCGCTCATCGCACTTGAGCATATCGGCCTGAGCCTGAGCCTGCGCCTGAGCCTGCGCCTGAGCCTGCGCCTGAGCCTGCGCCTGTGCCTGAGCCTGGGCCGCAAAGCTGCGCACCTGCAGGAAGAGGCCGCCATTGTTCAGAAGACGCGCCTGATGCTCCTGCGCTTTGGCCCTCAGACAGGCAATCGAGTTGTTTCTGCACACAACAAAAAAAATATATAATTAAAAAAATAAATATTTATTATTATTAAATATATCACGAAAGAAGAACTATTTTAAGCACGAGGAAAACAACCTGCTCTCCATGTGGATCGGAATCCATCTGATCGTTAGTGTAGGGGTTAAGTTTAGTTATTAGCCTAAAACATCGACTTTTATGTTCCTTCAATATATCTTTAAGCCGACAGAGTAGATTTTATTGAAATTGACAGGAATAATTATACCATATGGGTTCAAAGATGTCTCCTTCAATGCGTTACAAGCTTTACAACAGAATTCCTAAACCATCTTTATTATAATATTTTTTTTTACCTGATTATCCTAACTGAAAAGGAACTACTGTATCACATATAGTTTTAATGGGAACAATCTGTAGAATTTTTGAATTCGAAGTGAAATTCTATTTATTTTTGAATTTACTTAATATATCCTCTAAGTATTCAAATTTAAAAAACGAGTTGAGTTAACAAAAAAATTAATTTAAAAAATGACAGATAATTGGCTAAAATAAAATGATTACCTAACATAAATATTTATTGTGGAATTAGATATATATTTATCGCAGTTAAACACGATCAGACATTTTGCACAGATTTGCTAAGAATGAAAAAATACCACTTAAAGAATATTCTATGAAATATTCGGGGTGCTTCAGATAGTCCCTATTTGATGTTATACTTAATCTTAATCGATTATAATTATAATTATAACTGTAATTTGAGGTGTTTTCTAGTTTATTACCTAAACGCATCTGGATCGTGTTCCATTAGCGCTGCTGCTGCCGCGGCGGCAGATAAATGATGAGCATGCAGCGCCGAATGTGGCAAGGCTGCGGGCGATGATTGTTGCTGCTGTTGCTGCTGAGCTGCCACTGCGGCAGCAGCAACCGCTGTATTCATAATCAGATGAAAGTCCTTGCTGGATGCGGCAGCGCCGGCACCCGCCGCATTCGCCGCATCCAGAAGCGGATGATAACTGGGTGTGGCAGTTGCATACATCTGAACTGGTGGCTGCTGCTGCTGCTGCTGCTGGTGTTGCTGTTGGTGTTGATGTTGGTGTTGCTGCTGGTGCTGATTGTGCTGGTGCTGTAGCAACTGCGACTGCTGCTGGGGCGAGGGAGAGCTAAGCTCAATGTGCGGCGAGTTGGAGCTGTTGGTGGTGGCACCCGTTGGTGTTGTTGCCGCCGATGAGGCAGCCGCATAGCCGCTGCTGCCATGCGGCGTTGTCGAAGTCGGTGGCGCTGTCGAAGCGCTTGTCGGACAGCTACTCGGCGCCGGACTGACCACATTAAGTGATTCCGTTGAGGAGCTCAAGGCGCGCGAATGCGAGCGCAACTCATCCGAGTGCGCCGACTTGGATCCGGCTGAATCCTCGTGATCGCTGACTCCAGAGTCATCTTTGAGCGTTGACTGAGCTTCAATTGACTTGCGATGCATGCCTGCCCCGAGACAGAGAGAGAGGGAGAAAGGGAGAGATATCTTTTCATTATTTCTCTGTCCACATGAAGAGAGAGATCTGGTTATATGGAAAGTGGAATGAATGGAAATGTGTGATTAGAGTGTCTATTAATCCATTGGTTCAACTAGCTCTAATTAAACTACGGTTTTTGAGATACGGGATGGGAACTTTGCCTCACTTCAAGCTAAAACTACAAATATGGTCAATAATAATTATATATATAATTATGTTGTTGCACAATCTGATTAATCTTGTCAAAACACTTGAAGCTAATGTTGGACCAGAGCAGAACAGATGGCCTAAACAAAATACAAACTGGTTAAATGTTAATTGCATTTGGCCTATAAACATGTATATATATATATATATATATATATATATATATAATTGTCATATCTAAAATAATCCGCATCTAATAAAAGTCATTTGGGATCAGCATTTTGAGCATATTAACTGCTCCTCATCAATTGCCAACTAATTGGAGTTGCAGAGACTTAATTAAAAAATGTTCGCATCTAACCTCAAAGCTGAGCCTTTAAGCCACTTAAGGCGCAAACCGGCGGCTACTTGGGAATTAATTTGCGAAACACCCAAAGCATTATGTTGGCTGCAACGCAAGCGGGTGTTGGGGGGGGATGCGGCGGGTAGACAAGTGCCAATAAGACCTGCAGTGGCATTGTGGCATCCCTTCAAACATTTCACACAATTGAAATAGATAAACGATAAATGCCAAATTAAAGCAGTACACACACAGCCAACCACCCAACCACCCAACCACCCTGCAACATCCGAGATTCAACCCGCTTCGCTGTGGCGTCGCGTGTGCATTTTGCATTTATTAAGCGATTATTAACAAATAAAAGCCAAAAACTGAAGTCAAAACCAACCCCCGTGACCCCGACAAGCACTTGTTAAATGCCGCTGCGGTACCCCAACTCCAACCGATGCTCTACCCACTTCCCATCCCGCAGCCCATTGAGCTGTTGCTCGCTAATCCGCAAAGTCATTTGAGGCAGAAAGGAAAAAAAAAAAACAAAAAAAAACAACTGTGCGCAACATATGATGACAAAAAGGACGCACCGAAAGATGCATCCTGGCCCGGGCGACATGCACGCCAAATATGCTCACAATTTTCGACAGGCCATCTGAAGGACATCTAAAGTTCAGAGCTACGTATATCATTTTATAATCCCCGAGCTGCTGCCCTTTGTCTCGCTCAAAATTCAATTAAAGTTGCCTCAATGCAATGCGATTTATACCCATTCAGCGTGGTTGGATATATATGGATATGTGTATTGTGGTGGAAGGGGGGGGGGAAGGAGGACTCGGAGGAGTACAGATTTTAGTGGGGTTTTGGATTTGGATATGGATTTGGGAATTGGAATATGTAGGAAAAGTTTGATAGTTTTTTTGATAGATTGTTGCATTTACATTTCTGTTCCATACCTAGTAGCCAGGGTGCCACCGCATCGTTGTCCTTTGCCGATTTGAGTATGGTCTCCGGCAGTGGCAACGAGTGCCTCACCATCGCCCCATACAAACCGTATTCGGCCATTATGGTGCTGCCTCCCCACACTTTTTCGGTCTTGCGCCATTTGGCCCGGCGATTCTGGAACCACACCTGGAAAAGAAAACAATTACATTTAAGATCAAAATATCGACATAGTTCTTATAGACTTACTCAAAAAAAGAGATATATAATTGTTTTCGAAATCATTTTAGATTTTCTGAAAATAGGTCTTACATAAAATTAAAGCTAGAATACAAAAAAACGAAAGTCTCAAAATTTTCAATTTCAAATTCCAATCTGGACACACTTTAATTGATAAACGATAAAATCGGTTGTGAATTTATCGAAATTTATTCCCAATTTATTTAACATTCTAGACAAGTTTTCAAAATTATTTTAGATTTTTTGAAAATAGGTCTTACATAAAATTAAAGCTAGAATACAAAAAAACGAAAGTCTCAAAATTTTCAATTTCAAATTCCAATCTGGACACACTTTAATTGATAAACGATAAAATCGATTGTGAATTTATCGAAATTTATTCACAATTTATTTTACATTTTTAATAAGTATTCAAAATTATTTTAGATTTTCTGAAAATAGGTCTTACATAAAATTAAAGCTGGAATACAAAAAAACGAAAGTCTCAAAATGTTAAATTTCAAATTCCAATCTGGACACACTTTAATTGATAAACGATAAAATTGATTGTGAATTTATCGAAATTTATTCACAATTTATTTTACATTTTTAATAAGTATTCAAAATTATTTTAGATTTTCTGAAAATAGGTCTTACATAAAATTAAAGCTGGAATACAAAAAAACGAAAGTCTCAAAATGTTAAATTTCAAATTCCAATCTGGACACACTTTAATTGATAAACGATAAAATTGATTGTGAATTTATCGAAATTTATTCACAATTTATTTTACATTCTTAACAAGTTTTCAAAATTATTTTAGATTTTCTGAAAATAGGTCTTACATAAAATTAAAGCTAGAATACAAAAAAACGAAAGTCTCAAAATGTTAAATTTCAAATTCCAATCTGGACACACTTTAATTATAATAAACGATAAAATCGATTGTGAATTTATCGAAATTTATTCACAATTTATTTAACATTTTTAACAAGTTTTCAAAGTTTTGGGTAGCTTTCAAAAAATCTCAATTTAAGCTGTTCGAATGTGTATTTAATGTTGATAATTGCAGCATATGGAAAGGGACTTGGACCATTTGGTCAACGGAGTCGCCTCCAAGTTGAACAGCAGCTGCTGCAACTTGTTGTTGTTCTTCTTCTTCTACTTAAATGTGATGCAAATTGCGAATTATTAAATAAAAAGCTCATTGAAATTGAAAAAATGTAAATGGAATGTATTCGAAATGCTAATACAATCGGACCGTGAAGGCTTTTAGCATCCACATGAAAGACGATGACAACATGACGAGAGAGAGAGAGAGATACAGACTTGGGGTGAGGGGTTAGAGGGGACTCTCTTATGGCAACTGTGTTCACACATAATAGCAAATAATATACATATTCGCATATAAGTGACCAAATTAGATTATCTTCCAAAACATTAAACCGATTTTCATGCAACAGCAGCAGCAACAACAGCAACAACAACAACAACAACAATGAGCAGGAGAGTTCAACAATAATAAGAAAACATTAAATGTTGATCACAAAAGCGACCGGCAACAACAACTGTCACAATAAAAGGATTTGCCACATGGAAAAAAAATAAATAAATAAAGACAAGGATGAGGCAAGGACGTCGAGTTGGTGAAAGAACCACTCTATATGCATAGCGCGGGGCAGAGTCAAGCCAAAGGATTTAACTTTGACTTAGCAACCCTCACATAGAGCAGGCAGGACGCAGGCTGCGGGACGCGGGACGCAGGTCCAACCCTCTGGTTTTGAAAGACTGGCGAAGACCGAAAAAGAAGTCATCATTTTTCTGGTCCATCAAATCGTTTAGTTCTGCTATTAGTCATGTGCGAGACACAGCCCCAGCAAAACAGCGACAGATGGAAAGGGTGAACTGGGTTGGGCATAAAGATTGCCCACCAGTCCTGGTGACTAGGCTGAAGTGGCTACAACGACGACGACGACGACGACGACCAGTGGAAGGCAAAAATGAAAAATTATAATAAAAAGCAAAATATGCAAAATAGGTTGGCATGCAAAAAGTGTAAAGGGCAGGAGGGGTGGGTGGGGGTAGGGGAGTTGAGGTCTAAAGATAGTGGAGTGTTGGTAAAGTCTGCACAGCAATGTGGCGACATTTTTGCTGAAATTCTTTTTGGCACGGCCCAAAGACGTGGCCAAAAAAATTACTGAGAGATTGAACAAATCGCAACAAATCGCATTTGCGACGGGGAGGAATGGGAGGGGGATGGGGAGTGGTTTGGGGGGTAAATGGGGGTGGATTCAGTCTTTGTAAGAGAAGACAAAGTTGTGGGGCATTCGGCTAGTTGCCTACGCACATATATATATATATATATATATATATAGATATATTTACTGTGCATGGCCAACTGACAACTTGGCTCATAAATCTGGGCATCTGAGAAATTGGCAGCGCCCAAAATGGCTGGCAGCCACTCAGTGCGCTTCGTTGCAGCCCAGTAAATTTAGTTGCCCGGCTGCAATTTTGGCCAAGTGCCACAAACTGAATGACAATGGAACGAAATGCCATGGATCACTGTGGCACAGTGTGCAATTTAGAAACACACAAAAAAATTTGCAAGCATTACAGTAAACACTCGTTGGAGTGCACCAATTAATGTCAAGCTAAAACCCGCTTTTCTTTTATAGCCAAATTAAGCTATAAACTGAGCCCATTGCAAATGGGGGAAAGGTGTGTAAAAGAAAGTATATATATATATGTTTATGATCATCATATACAAATATATATATATATATATATATATGTATATATATGCTTTGTCTATATTTTTTTTTTGCTTTTCAGTTCCTATAATAATTAAATTGCTCTGCTCTCTCAGATAATTTGGAGAATCTTTTGCTGGAATTGTTGTGGAGAGTTGGGCAAATCCTCCAGTGTTTTGGCTAAAGGTGAAGTACACTTATTGGAATATTGGATCGATGGTGATCGTGGTAACTGTAGGATGCGATTACCACTTGCATTTAGTGTTGGCTATAATTGTGGCTATAATTGTGGTTGTGGGCGTTGTTCAGGTGGCTTTTTGGCTTGGTCTGCAGCCGAGTTGCCAACGGCTGCTAAATTAATTTACACACACGCACACAAACGAGTTGCACTTAAGAGCATTTTGGGGGCGTGGCAGCTCACAAAGCCTTGCCATGTCTTCTCGTCTTGCCTTGAGCTGGGCCCATTCCGGAGCAAAACGAAATCAAATTAATCCGGTTTGTTATTTCATCATGCAACGTCAACGTCATCATCATCAGTTGCAACAACAGACAAAAGGCGATGCAGCAGCAACAGCAACACCAACAACAATTTGCAATAATAAATAGCAGCACACACACACGCACACACACACACACACGCACACACACACATGTAAACAAACGTCTGCCAAAGGAGCGGAAAATTCATTAACAAGGAACACATGGCAACAACAACAACATGTGGTACATGCAACACAATTTTCTGTTGCCTGCTTCGCTTAAACCCCCTCGCAGCACCTTGCCACGCCTCGCCACGCCGCAGAGTCGCCAGACCCGCCCCGAGCCCTGATAATTTAATCAACTCTCATTGAATTATATCATTTTGCAATTTGGCGACGCTGCCACTGCCACTGCCACTGCCACAGCAGCAAGCTAAATGCCCACTGTGTGCTCCCTATATGCTCTCCCTTGCATCCAGCTATTCAGCTATCCAGGTGAACCACCCCCGCGCACCCACTTGCCCCTCGTTAATTTCCATGCAAACTCAATTCTCATTATGATGGCATGCAACAAACTGTCGCCTCATCGAGCGTTCAATTTCAGTGCGGAAATCAAAATAGGAAGTGCCATCAATTTGCCCCTAAACGGAAACCCAGCTCCTCCTCTGACCCTCTCTCACTCTCTGTGTGTGTGTGTGTGTGTGTTATCTGCTTGTTTACCATTGCACACCTCATTCCAATTGCAGTTAACTGTGTGTAAAATAATAGATACATTTTCCATATTGAATCCAAATCTAGTTTTATGAAAAATGGGGATATTTGTTCATTTTAAATTTGAATATTTAGCTAAATCAGTATTTTTGAAATGTGTTTTTGAAATGAAGCCAAAACGCTTTTGGTTTTGTAGCTGGATCATTTTAATATGGTTAACAGCATTGGTAATCTGTCTCTGGATGATTACTTGACCGGAATACCCTCCCCCCCCACATGACAATACGTTGGAAATCACGTTGTCAATTTGCTGATTGAAAATTTATTATCATTGTGCTTGGGTTGTCAGCCCTAGTTTTTATGGGCCGCAACATTTCGAGGCAAGTTGCAAGACGCGCCCCCAGCTAACAACTGGCCACTGGCCACCACAGCTCGGCTCAAGTGGTTGCCAGACATCGATGTACACGACAACGACAACGACCATGACCACGCCCACTTGTCTTGAGCCCTCCCCAATGCAAAATGCACTTGATTTATTGAAGCTGCTCGACAGCAATTCAATAATATTGCAATTTTTCCTTGAGCAGGAAATAGTTAATATTTGGTAGTCGTTAGCAAATGGATTTTGGTTAGTCACACGACTTGCCAGAATATAACTCCATATTCCATTTAATAGGATTCCAAATTTCCCTCAATTGTTTGTTCTGCGTCTGCTCCAAATCCTAAATCCTAAGCCAGCAGTTGAAGCTGCAACTGATAAGTGACTCAAGGAATGGAGCAGCCCAGCCAATATGGAATTAAAATAGACTTTGGTCCAATATATGATATGATATGATATATGATTATATTCTGCAGAATGTAAGGGATTTAAGGAACAGCATTTACAGCAAGTTTACCTATGCCACTAAACGGTTCAGGCCCATTCTAGCAGCGGATGAGCAGGCGGGAATGGGTGCAGAGAGGCCCCTTATAGGGCCTGAACCTTTTTGTGGCATAGGCAAACACACAATACGGCTGCAACTCAGGAATGAAGAAAGACAAAGGAGACTGCGGAGCTGGGAGGAAGCACCGGGACTCCGACAGGCCAAATGTCTTTTGAGCGGATATAACCACAAACGATTTAAGCAAGTAATATCCATGGGCAGGAATAGGCTAAGGATACTTGTCGGTCTACTGACAGGACATTGTAGACTAAAAAGCCACCTGTCCAAAATGGGTATCTGTAGCAGCAGTCAATGCAGGTTTTTTCGGAGATCGAGGAGGAGTCTTCAACTCACATCCCAACAAAATGCATCGCCCTTGCCAGGAGAAGATGCAACATCCTAGGGTTGCATGTTATGAATTCTGACATTCGTTCAGGAACTGGGGTTGATGGAGGAGCTTTAAGCTCGGAAGGTGGCACAATAGATCAATTAGGTCGCAGTGCACAAAACCCCAAATAAATAATTCTAATAAGGAACAGCATTTTGTGGCGAAATTCAACAATTTAGTTTGCTTAATCAAAAAATGATTTTATTTAATATTTATAATCGAATTTTGATAGCAAGATATAAAAAATGAACTGTTGGATTTGTTACATATATATATATTTTAATTAATTGTGTTAACTGAAAGCCAATCGGCTGTTTTTATTTAAGCCAAGAAGAGAAATTTGATCAAAGCTATTGGGAAATATTTATGATTTGGCGATTTCACTTTAAGCTGATATATTGTTTGTGCTCTTATGCAGTTGGGGGGGGGGGGGGGGGGTTTGTCTCATTAACTGTTTTCTAGGATATACTAACTGATATATATTTTTTATGTGTGGAATTACTTAGATATTTTGAGCATTTGAGAATATTCATCAGGGATAACATTGAGCGGCTGCTCAGTGGATTCAATTTGGTTGCTTTGTGGTCTCAAGTTCAAAGGTGCTTCAAGCATTTGGGGCCAGCTTAAGGACATCACAACCCCCATCCCCCCTGCATACCCGTGCCCCACCTACATTCAGCATGGACAAATGTGAAAGCAATTTTGCACATTCATTCGGGCGGCTGCACTTCGACAAAGATCAGCTTTTACAGCCGGCCGTTGTGGCTCAAACTGTTAGCCATAATTAAAATATTGGTAACCAATCAAAGATTTTCAATGGGCCGGGTGCTCTCTGTCTCTGTCTATGAAAAGCGCACCCTTGGGGCCAGCCAGCCTCTGCCACTGCGGATGGTACTGGATCTGAGTCTGGGTGTGGATCTGGGTGTGGATGTGGGTTTATGTACAAATATTTGTGCACTCGTGCTGCAAAATTGCGCAAATTGCATGCAGCGAGCAGCATGTGGCAATATAACAGGTAGCAGGGGGGCAGAGGGGGAAACAGTTTGGAGTTCACTGTGTACCATTCAGGTGACATGTCATCGCAATGCATTCGATTGCATACGACAACCAGTCTCTCTCTCTCTCTCTCTCCCCCTCTCTTCCTCTCTCTCTCTCTCTCTTTGCCCGTTTTATGTGCGAGTGTGGATTTGGCCTGGCTTTCAGTTTGTATGGCATGCGGCTTTTATTAGTTTACTTCATCAACTTGACAGTCTGTCAGCCCCTCTGCCCCTCTGTCCTTCAGTCCGCCAGTCAGGCAACCATTTGAGGCGTGTGGAAATTTCATAACGACTACGAGCAGCCCCTGGCTCCTATCATGCTCCCATCCTGCACCTATCCTGCACGCCCCTCATCCCCCCACTCAGCCTGTTCCGCTTTACATGCAATATTCAATTGACATTCAGGAAAGGCATTTCGCGGCATTTTTTTCCATATACTTCATCACTACACCCCCCCCCCCCCCCCCCCACACACACACAATGTAGAACTTCAATATTAACTTTTATATGAGTCGCAGAAATTTTGTTTTGTTTTCCACAACTCTTTTTCAGTTTTGTGTTTACAAGTTGTGAATATAAAAATTGTCTGCTTCCATTTATTGCAAATCGTATTTAATACAGTGCAAAAAAAAAAACCCATAAAAATGGAAATAATAAAATTGTGTTCACTTCAGGCAAAATAATAAAATTCTTAACTTTAAAACATTTAAATAGACAGCAATTTGGAACTGACAAAGTATTTGAGCTGGAATAAAAAATTAATTCCAGTTTTCTCAAGTTGCCAAACTTCACAGCAAAACAGAAAGTGAAAAGATCTGATTTTTATACGCTATATATATATATTTATTTATAGATATAATCAGTTGGTTTAACACATCAGTTATTCAATTATTAAGTTAAACATTTTTTAACAAATTATTTTTCGTTTCGTTTTTTTTTTTTTATTTTCGAGTATTAATTGACGCAAACGGAACAAGAAACTTGACTTTGGTGTCGAGATACTTGAAAACCCAGCGATTTTACATAATGAATATGCTAACTTTATATCAGTATATATATATATATATGAATAAATCGGCGAAACGCAATATTAATGACCTTTGGTTGACATTGAGCTGCGCGTTGCAATTGCTATTAATTACAATTGAAATGATATTTTAAATGCCTCATGATTAATGGATGGTTGCGATTTTCTAATTATACGACTTAATGACAGGGGAAGGGGTGTGGAGCGGGGTTGGGTGCGCTGTCGAGCGGAGGGTTACTAAATATCATTCGAAATTGAAGGGGCTGTGCCAGCGCAAATGAGCCTTCAATTCGTTAAGTAATTTAATTTACAAAGTGCATTAACAATTAACAATTACAATTACTATAGAAAATAACACGTTTTAAAGGTTCTAACACACATTGGATCATTGGACCTTGACATAATGGATATTGCCACTTGCCACAGACTTTGATTCGGCTTCGAAATGCCACTTTAGAAAAACAATATTTTTTTTTTTTTCTTTTTTTTTTTCTAATAATAATAACTAGCACGTCGCATACATCAGTAAATAGACACATACATATATTAATGGGTTCAATTTGTGGCTTGGAAATTACATAAATTTTAGAGAAGTGGTTAATTAAATTTATTATTTACAGATTATTATTATAAGCGATTTTTTAATATATATTTTTCTTTTTTTTTTATGTTGTATTTATAATAAATTTATTATAAATGTATCAACATAAACTTAATTTAAATCTAAATCGTCTGTCGTTTAGGAATATGAACAACAATAATATTATGTATATGTATATATATATATTTATATATATATATATATTTATTGCAACCGAATTATCCCTGAAAACTTCTTCTGTTAGCAGCTAAAGCCTGATTTCAGTTAGTAAAAATGCAAAGTTTATTCATTTATCCGGCTGAACGGTTGGATAAATATCCGATATATATATATATATATAACGGACTAATTCTGGCCTTAGGGAGTTGACTTTATTGGCCAGCAACTGTTCAATTCATGTTTAAAGTTCGGTTTTTTTTTTTTAATTCGTTTGCCACTTTCAGGGGCACTTTCCTCACTATGCGAACGAACACATTGTGTAAGGCTTTAACTTATAAAGGGGCGTGGCATGCGTCAGCCGCAGCAGCCCCATCACAATCTGTGTCAGATGCTGGGCAACTCTCGATTCGCTTTTGGAATTGCCGCACGTCCATTGAGGAATTCCTATTTTGCCTAGGACCGCAGGGCAGCTGCTGTGCTGTGCGGGCACTTGGCATTATTGGCATTTAGGACTTATTAACATTAAATCGCTTTCACTCTTCCAGCACTCCCCACCGCACCGCACCACTTCTCCGTTTTAGTGGCTTTGGCTTTGGGGTGGGTTGGCTTGGCGCCTGTCTGTTGAAATTGGAAATTCCTTCATTAATTCTAATAAGATTATTAGTTGCCGGCGTCGCCAGTGAAATGCCCGAAAAAATGCCAACCAAGTCACACAATCGAAAGCAGCTTCCCAGTTAGGGAGCAATAATCGAATAATTTCGACCAAAGGTCGAACGGCGGTCGATTTTGGCTTGTTTGTATTTTGACACCTCGAAGTCAACTCCAATCAGCGACACTCAGTGTGTGTGTGTGTGTGTGTGTGTGTGCGATGTGGTATTTGTGGTCGAGGCTCGTGTGAAATTCAAATAAATAGATAGCAAAGCAAACCCTCAAATCAACCCCCCAACCGCTGGCCCCTTAGACAAAACTCGTAAATCCAATAAGCATAAGTGTGCGCGATCCCGAGGGATTGGCCTGGGGCACAGGACGAAACGAGTGCGAAATGAATGAAATTAGCGCACGTTAATCATAAACAAACTAAAGACCCACTACACAGGGATGCGTAGTCCTATTGTAATCCTTCGGTGGATGGGACGATGAGCTGATGAGCAACCCTTTGTGGAAAAAAAAAAAACACAGAAACAGTAAGAGAAACAACAGGAAAATCAACAAATTGCAACAGTTCTCACAAAGCATGGAGGGGAAAGGGTGTGTTTTTGGTAGATGTGGCTAGCTAACGGTTAGAAACTGTATATGCTTGCAACTTGCAACCTGCTGTGTGGACACGCGACCAGCCGACGGCTCTGCACTTGCCAATTTGTTGATAACTACTCAAGTGAAAAATCAGAACGACAAACCTGCCTGCCACAGACAATGCTCTCTCCCTCTCTCTCACTCTCACTCTCTCTCTCTCTCTCACACTCACTCTATAAGTCTAAGATGGACTTCGTAATGACAATTGGCAAAGTGTCTCCAGCTGTGAACAACAGCCTGTGGCCAAC
Source organism: Drosophila multiciliata (assembly GCA_037043605.1). Taxonomy (NCBI): domain Eukaryota; kingdom Metazoa; phylum Arthropoda; class Insecta; order Diptera; family Drosophilidae; genus Drosophila; species Drosophila multiciliata. The sequence continues at coordinate 469,855 of JBAMBF010000157.1, forward strand.
AAAGCTAAACATTGGAAGAGCTTAACAAAAAATACTCCTATCTGTATTATGAGGGGGATTACTGAAAGTCCACTTTCCAATAGTTAAAAGCTAATACGAAAAATAGCTAGAATTATGTATGTACATTTATGTAATATCGGAATAACTAGAATTATGTATATACATATATGTAATATCGGAATATCTAGAATTAAGTATATACATATATGTAATATCGGAATATCTAGAATTATGTAATATCGGAACTTATCGAAAAGACTGCATCGATAACAAAATATTATTTTACTTGAAGAAAATTGATATTCCCAATTTCAAGTCTGCAACGTGAAGAAATTTCACAGTCATTTAAGCCCTGGTAAACTTGCAGTATTATAAAAAAAATCCGATTAGTTTTGACAACTAATACAGGCCAAAATCGTATATTTTTTCCGATATTTCTTTTTTTTTTTATATTTGGATGCGTAAACGCTTTCTGCTCTCACTGTGCAAAGCAGCTGCAACTTGAAATATTTACAAGAAATCGGTCAATGATTGATTTAAATGCAATTATATATGCATTTACCTATTCATATGCATATATGTATGTATGTGTGTGTGTGTGTGTGTGTGTGTAAATACTTAATGCCCATCAATCCTGTGTCCGATAATATTAAGTGTGTTTTATCATCAACTCATCAGTGCTGAATGGCTGTTTGACCCAACACAATTGAAGACACAGCTGCAGGTGAGTGTCATTGACAGCGATTCACAGCACTACAAGCAACAACAACAAGCAACAACAACAAGCAACAACAACAACAACAACAACATGAGTGTTGTCAGTGCGTTGTCATCATCATTTTCATTGATGGTAAACCAATCATTTTTCAATTATATTCACCGCTGGATACAAATTGTCTGATTTGCGTGTGCGATTGTCTGCATGTGTGTGTGTGTGTGTGTGAGTGTGTGTGTGTGCGTGTGTGTGTGTGTGAGTGTGTGTGTGCCAGACGCCATGCCACGCCTTTTCGCAACTTGCCCTTACCTGTCTCAGCTTACAAAATTACTTTGCCAAATTTCGGTTTCTTTGGGTATTTTTTTTTTTACTTATTTCTGCTCGTTGAAATTTGTTAAATAAATTATTAAATGTAAACAAAAATAATGTGGATAAATAAACTATTTATTTAGTATGGAGCTGTATTTTTTTTGTTTTAAATTATTTCTTGTTTTAAAAATTTCTGCTCGATCAAAATTTGTTAAGCATTTTTTTGTTAAATAAATTGATAAATTAAAACAAAAATAATTTAGATAAATAAACTATTTATTTATTTTTTTTTTAAATTATCGAGTTCGACAGTGTATAAAAACTTCGTTGCATATATCCTTGAAGGATGTGCTGTCAGTCCTGTTTGAGATTATTTATTTTGTATTTGGTTTTCTTTTTTTTGTTGTTGTCGTGAAATGTTTTCTTTGGCGCGTTTAAACCAATTGAAGTGTCAGACGCAGTCAGAGACGACGCCGCGTGGCGCCACAGAGCCCCCCCCCCCCCCAAAAAAAACAGTTGCAACAGTTGATGAAGTGCACAACTTGGCGCGGATTCGTGTTGGGTTGGGACTGCTCCTGCGGCTGCGGTGGCTGCTCCTGCTGCTCCTGCTCCTGCTCCTGCTACTGCATGCTGTGTGGCCATTATGAAACCATAATTTGTTGACAATTCTTCAATTAAGGGCGCAGGTAGACAAGGCTCATTGCGGCCCCCCCCCCCCACGCCGCAACTCCCCCCCAAAGCACTCGAAATGAATGTTTTCTAATCTATAAAATTAATTTTGTCAAAATCTTGTCGAGTGTTTTGTTTGGTCTTTGCCCAAAACCCAACTCCGCCCACCAGGCAGAGGCGGGGGTAGCGGCAAAAGCTCCCGAGGGACGCGCTCAAGAATTGTAAAATTGTATAATATATTTTCGCTTTGCTTTTCTGCTTGTGTGTGGTGTGTGTGTGTGTGTGTGTGTGTGTTTGTGTTGGGGTGGGGGGTTTTCAGTCTATTTTGTTGGTTGGCTGATTTTCTATTCACCCCACCTTCCCCTCGCAATCGCTTTTACTAATCAGCAGTTTCAAAAGTGCCCTCCCCTCCCCCGCACACCACCCCTCCCCGCCCATGGCTTTGAGCTGTTTGCTTGTTGTTGCAAATTAGCGTGAAACGCGATTTATAATGTCAATTGTATTGGAGCTGCATGAAATGCGGCCAGGGACTTACCGCAGCTTGGCCATAATTGAAAAATATGCTCAATACACGCACACTCTCACACACACACACACATAAATAGGCTGAGAGATGAAAGTGTGGATTAGTTAAACAACCTGCAAAATTGCGTAAGTTTAAAGACTGATTCAGTCTCAGTCTCGGAATGAGTCTCAGTCTCTTCCTCATCAATCAATGCGCTGCAGAAGTTAAACAAAATAAACCGCCCTACCTCCCCCCTTCCCCCTCCCGCTCCACATCCCCACCAACACTCTCACAACATGTTATTGGGCCATCAATCACAGAGGACAGTCGTCTGGCTGAGAACTATTTGCTCTAATTGGATAACATTTTGCCGCGCCTAATTGTCCGCCATGGCACCCACTATCCACTAGCCTACCCTGCTACCCCTCACCCACAGGTAGTAACCCTTTTAGCGTATATTTGTTGTTATTGTTATATTTTGCTGTGTTATTGTTTTTCTAACAAATGGAAAACAGTTTTTACTGGACAAACGGCGGAAGGAAGGAAATTCGTTAGCTGGCACAGAAATGGCTAAAAAGGAGTTGCTGAAAACTGCTGAATGTTCGTTCAGCTTGCTAATGATGTTAATAAGTACAATAATGATGATGATGATGATAATGATGATAATGATGATAATGATGATTTTTGTTGTTAAGTTCGCGAATTGCTGTCTGTTGAATTTTATGCTTTAAATTTAAATATTGTTTCGCAATTCGCATTTTCTTTGCTTTAATCACTTTATATGTACATATATTTATGTTAATATATATATATATATACGTTAATATGGTTTATCTTTTCGTAAATGCTCTTAATTATTTTTAAGTTAAGCTTGTCTCTCATTTCAATTGCTATAATTTTGTCTTTAAATAGAGGTTTTTCTCTCAGTTAAATTCATTAAATTTAACTAAATAAATTTTTATAAAATTAAATCATATTTATACAATAATAAAATAAATTGATAATAAATATAATAAATATAATAAATATATAACTTAAATAATTAAATCAAATAAATACAATAATATAATTTAAATAAACTTCAAATAAATTTGTATTACACTTTTACACATTTTATAAATATTTATGAAATTTATGAAGAAATAATTAAATCAAATAAATACAAAAATATAATAAAAAATAAACTTCAAATAAATTTGTATTACACTTTTACACATTTTATAAATATTTATGAAATTTATGAAGAAATAATTAAATCAAATAAATACAAAAATATAATAAAAAATAAACTTCCAATAAATTTGTATTAGACTTTTACACATTTTATGAATATTTATGAAGTTATTTTTAAATCTGGATACGTTTTCTGTGATAAGAAAAATTTTTTCTTAGAAATGCTATCCTTAAATTATAGTTACACAAAAAGTGGACAAACCAAAATATTTATTATAAAACTGGGATAAACTACTGGCATAATTCCCAAGCTAATTTCAATTAACCACAGATAGAAGAGCTACAAATATATACGGATCTAATTAGGGGGGGGGGGGGGGGGTCACTATAAATGTTTACACAACCGATTACCATTAAAAGATGGACTCAACTTGGTGGCAACTCGCATCGAATGACAAAGAAACCGCAACTTCAATGAGTGACTCCCTTCAATCCTCCAAAATGAATCACCTAAAACAAATGAACAATCGATTTGCCGCTGGCGGGTGGGTTCACTGACTCCCGAGAGCCCCATCTGAGTCACAATATAACGAGCAGTACTAACAATTGTGAATGCGATCGTGAATTGCCCCGATGATCAGTCTAATTAAGCGACTATTTCAAATGTTGGTTAATTTGCAAACAGCCTTTCACTTTTTTTTTCTATTCGCAATAGCTGACAGCTGGTGGGGCAAGGAGTTGGAGTTGGGGGGCAAGTGAAGGGGGTTCTCAAAATACAATTAAAAAGGTGTTATTATATTTTCACGCCTCGACTGCAGCGACGGTAACTGGAAAAATCAACAACAACTGCGACTCATCCACATACATAAATATATATATATATATATATGACATATATATATATATATATATATATATGTGTATATATATAAATACATATATACATATACATATACTAGTCGCACTCGTACTCTATATAAAGCCAAAGATTCAGCGTGCTTCGTCGCTAGGCCGGCAGGGTGAGGGGGGGGACTTGCTAATGGTTGGAGACGGGGGTGCGGGTAGCGGGTAGCGGCCCAAAACGTCAACGACTCTGAATCCGACGAATTATTTGCAGAATCATCAAATTAAAGGTTTGATGTTGATTTCAACAAGCAGCAACTCGGGCGGCCGAGAGACGAGGGGGGCAACTGAAAAATATATGGAACTGGAACTGAAGTTCGAGTTGGACTTGTAGACGGAACAACAACAACAACAACAACAGCAAAATGCATTCACATTGAGAAAGGAAAAAAACTGCTAAGTCATGCAACCAACTGACTATCCCCCCTCTGCCCCTCCCTCCCAACACCATACTGCAGTTAACAGCAGCAATGTGTGTAGTACATCCCCCCCGTGTGGACCCCTCCGCCCGGTCGATGAGCAGCCGCCGAGTGTCTGTATAATTTTCGTTCGGTCTCTCGAATTGGCTGTCATAAGTTTTGAGTAGAAAATTGGTGTGCAACACAGGCAACAAGTACAAAAACAAAAGCACCAACAACAACAACACCAACAACAACAACAACAACAATAAGAGAAGCAGCGAAAATCCCGACGCAGAGCAAGGCAAACAAAATGTTGCATGATGTTGTTGCTCTTGTCAAGTGTCTCACAATGAAGCAGCAGAAGAGAGGCAAAGAGACAAAGAGAAACAGAGACGAAAAAAAAATAAAAAAAAAATATTAAGGATTTCTTGATTGTGATAATGAGTTATATTTAATTTTCAAAGCAAATCGCCAACAGGAGGCGGGCGGATGGGGTGCTGGGAGAGCACAATCGGAACGGCAGCCACTTGAGAGCCAACAAGACAACAAACCCAACATCCTACCTGAGGGTCCAAGTGTCAGGTAAACGCTAACCCACTCTATATATATATATATATCGGGTACATACTTAAATAGTTAAGATTTCGTAGTAGATCTCATCCTCTCAACTGGGAACCACTATAATCCCTCAATCAGAGAGAAGAAAAAGAAGATGAGTAAAAGCTCTCTTTCTAAGAGGGAATGGGTTGGAAATAGGATTGAAGATTGACGATTTACGACGAGTATTAGAAGAATCTCAATCTTAGAACTCAATCAGCGGAAAATCGATATAAACTATAAACTAAACTTACATAATTTTGACTGTATTACAACTTAGATTAATCGATAAAATCTGCCAGGCAATATCAGAATTTGTTGTATTTATTTTTATTATGATTTATTATTATTATTATTATAATTTTAAGGCATTTGCAAATTAAACATTTCAACCGAGTTGCGCCTCTTTTGGATGGGGGGTTTTGCCTAATTGTAAGTCTCGTAAATTGAGATACCTCTCCAAGATGTGAAGAGAGGGGGAGAGATGCATTGATTGAGCTCAATCACATTTCAATTGGTTAATTGGATTGCGGCACAGGAAATCTATTCAGTTAGGTGGCTTTCAGAGTTTCGAATGACTAATTTTGGGTGTCTAAACACTTTGCCAGCATCTTTCTCACACTGCCAAGGCCCCAATCAAATGTGTAATAATAACAACAACAATTTGTGTGCCTCTGTGTGTGTGTGTGTGTGAAAGTGTTTTTGTGGGTGTTGAAAATTGGTGTTGGCTTTTGGATTGAATTTCGTCGTTGCCTGCGTTTCCCAAGCATCTCGAAGATCAGTCGGCGATTTAACGATAATATTTATAGAGTAAATAAACTGAATAAACTGAATCGAACGTTTGATTTGTCATGCGATAATTACGCTTTTCAAAATTCGATAATAGGCCTCATTCAGAAAGGCGGCCCAATTGATTGACCCCCCAACCCATCCTTCCCGCTCTCCCGTTTGCCTGCCGACTTCGATTTATTTGATCAGGCAATAGCTGATTATGACAATGATGTAATTGATGATGATGATGATGATGATGATGATGATGTGAACCATTATGATGTTGATCACTGCACTTTGCACTCTGCTTGGAGAGCAGCTTGTTAGCGTTTGCTCTAATTGTTTGATGAGTTTTAACTTTTAACGACGGGTTTCGAAAAAAAAATATAGGCAAAGTGTATTTTTTACAAAATTAATATCTATTTAACAACAAATAATTGCTAAAATATACGTAATATTTTATATTTGGTCACCTATTTTTGTGCTAAATATATGTTTTTGCCAAAGTGATTTTTATGTGAACTGTAACAAAAAACATATTTTAAAATTTATTTTGAATTACTATCAAACTCTTTGTTATTGTGACATATTTTTTTAAAATATATTTTCATTATTTATAGTTAGATCAGTTATCATTTTTCGCCTATAACTTCTGTAAAATATAATGATTTTAAGCTTCAAATTATAAAATAATAATTAAAACGAGTTTACTTGGGATCTTAGCTAGTTCCAATTAAATGTTTTATATTTTTGGTCACAGAATTTGAAAAAATTTGTTTTTTATGTACATTTAAATATAAAGATTTTTTTAATTTTATTAAATTTACTAGTCATTTTTTTAATTTTTAATGTTGAGTGAAATTATTCGACATTACATAAATTAAGTAAATAAAGTTTCTATACAAAAAATGAATTTAAGTTTGTTCACACCTTAAAATAGTTTTCGTTGACATTCGAATATTTGTTTTACTTGACTAATTATCGTTCGATTGTAATTGATAACAATTTCGATAGGAATTTCCACATGAATGCATATGCGTCGGCTAGGTACACTCCATTGGCCAATGACGCCGACGCCGACGCCCCCGACCCGCCCCGCAAAACTCATCGACCCATACGAAATTCCATTTGTGCCATCAGCTGAAGCGTTAAGTGTTTAACAAGCTACTTTCCCACTTCAAAGCATCAAAAAAAAAAGTAGCAAAAATCTCACAAGAAAGAAAAAAAAACAAAAAATGGATATAAAAAAAAAATATGAAGCAAAAGCAAAGCGAACGAAATTTTTGGCTGATGAGATCTAAATGAGTCTGCGCACTGTGCTCATTTACCGCTAATAAGTCTATAAAAGCAACGGCGACCGCAACAAATACAACAACAATGAACAACCTGAAAAGGCAACAACAACTACAACTACAACAACAAGGGGAATGAACAAATTTGGTGCGTGTCGAGCGCTTCTCGCGTGGGTTTTATGGGTTTTTCTGGAATCGTTTGTTACTTTCCTTTTGCATGTATTTTTTTTTTTCCATTTTTTTCTGTTGCTGCGCAAAAATCATTATCTTTGAGGCTGGCTAGCGCTGGCATCAGAACGAGGCTAAGGTCACGTTTTCGCGCTGTGGGTGGCAAGTGCGACTGGCAGTTCCCTTCTTGAAATAAACAACAAACAAAAAGCAGCAAATTTATAATAACCAGCAACAAACAGCCGGACAACAGCCGAACCCAATCCAATTCAATCCAATCCAATCCAACTCTGCCACCCCACTTTGTGCCTCTATTCTCTAGCCGTCGCCCAACTCCAGATGAGCGGAGCGTTGTTGTCGCCGCTAACAGTCGGGTAATTGCGACAATGTTGCTGCACTTACACGTGTCATCGTCATCATCATTATGATCATCATCATTATGAGCATTAGCAGCCTCATCAGTGAGTGACAGTAACTTGTTACACACTTATCCAAGCAATTGCAACCCTTAGCGCTGATACCCAAAACGCTCGAAAGCCCATCCAAACACAAACATAAACCCAACCCAATCCCAACCCAATCCCAGGCCAAGCCCAACCCTGCTGCTTAGTCAAACCACAGTGCAACACATTGTTCTCGATGACTTTTACATGTGTGCCCAGACCAGAACAACACCCAAACCCACTCGTCCTATTTGTTGTTGTTGTTGTTGTTTTTATTTTATTTTATTTTTTTTTCTTGTTGCTGTTGGTTATTAGATGATATTATGAGACTTAACGAGCTCATGCAACAGCTTCCTTATGCAAATATTGAAAGCTGATCCAAATGATTTTCTACCTCTCATTAAGAGGACAATCGATGGACATACAGTTAACTTGGGTATAATTAAACCTGTTTAAGGCACTATAATATCCATATCACAGACAAATAGGATTCAAGTATGTAAATCGCTTGAGTTTGGTCGTTGTCCAAATGGGCAAGGGATATTTTTATATCATGTTTAAATAAAGCAATGACAAAAAAGGATTAATTAATTATAATTTAAGAATATAAATAAAATTGAATCAAAATTATTGCAGCTGATTATTGATTGGCTGGTTGCACATTTGCAATCTAAACTTTAAAATTTCAATATTCAACCATCGGTGTTAATTCCAGTTCCATTTCCAGTTCGAGTTGCAATTCAATTGGATTCGGAGCCACCCACTTGCTGTCGCATTTCCGTTGCATTTTTTTTCCCCAGAATTTTAAGTATAGAAAATTAAAAACCACTTATGCCTACAGCTTGCCACAGCTCCACGCAGGGTTGACATCTATCGAGAGAGAGAGAGAGAGGGGGAGAGTGGAAGGGGCTGCGTAGGTAACACAATACGACAGGCAGCCGCAGCAGCAACTACTTAAAAATGCAATTATATGCATTATTTGGCTGTTGTACGCGTATTTTTATACAAAAATACGCAGAATATTTAAAAAAAAGAAAAAAACAAAAAAGGAAAAAAATAAAAATAAAAATGGAAGACGATGATGGCAACCGCCAAGTATTTAAATGCCCACCTCAGCTACTAATTATTACCAGGAAAAACTCTTGAAATTGACGTTTCATTTTGGTGCAGCGGGGCACGTCAACACCAACACAACACCAGACGCGGCAAGCGAGGGGAGTAGTGGTAGTCTGGTTAGTTCTTTGGTCAGAGAAGTAGTGCAGGGAGAAGGGGTGTGGGGTAGGTAGGTAGGTATTCTGCTACTTCTACACCTCTGCAAAGGCAGCGAGGCTCTCCCCGTCTGTTTTCACTCAAAGCAATGAAAAAAAAACAAGAAAAAAATAAAAGAGAAAAGAAAAGAAGAAGAAGATGCGCGTCGGTGTCGTGATTATGCACAACCGCCGAAACCGAAGACAAGACGAAGACGAAAACGAAGACGAAGACGAAGTCTAGACAAAGACGAGGCGATGCGAGACGCAGCGAAGACAAATCGAAGACGAAAACGAAGAGTAGGCAAAGACGAGGCGAGGCGAGGCGAGACGCAGCGAAGACAAAACGAAGACGAAGACGAAAACGAAGACGAAGACGAAGACGAAGAGTAGGCAAAGGCATGGCGAGGCGAGGCGAGACGCAGCGAAGACAAATCGAAGACGAAAACGAAGACGAAGACGAAGAGTAGGCAAAGGCATGGCGAGGCGAGGCGAGACGCAGCGAAGACAAATCGAAGACGAAGACGAAGAGTAGGCAAAGGCATGGCGAGGCGAGGCGAGACGCAGCGAAGACAAAACGAAGACGAAACGATCGACTGCAAGGGCCCCGGGTCCGAGCCACTCACTCAAGCAGCAACTCTTCAACAGATTAACGCACTCGAGAAATTATAAAAAAATAATATTTTTCTTAGAATTGATACCATTTTAAACGAATTGGTACTCGAGTCGCCGTGCCACATGCAACAAAATGAAGAAGTCCGACGATCATTATAATCATCATGATTATCAGAATCAAAGATTCATAAAGCGAATGCCTGAGAAAATGCCCAAGAGCGTTGACAACCTGATTGACTGAGAGAGAATAAGAGAGAGAGAGAAGGAGAGAGAAAGAGAGTGTGTGGGGCAAAATAGTATTACGATCGCCGGCGGCCGAACGCAGCAGACGGCATTGCGTCAAGTGGCAGCATCGGCGAGTCGACTTGTCTGCCACCAGTCTGGTGGCTGGTGCCCAACCCAGCTGGTTCATCCGAACGAACGCTTGGATGCAGCTAAGGATTGGTTCCCATGGCCAGCGCGTTTCGAAGCTGCCAATCGGGTCACAGCTACTCCAAAACTCCAATGACGATTGCACATTTCATTTTTTATTTCTGTTCTGTTTTTTCTTTTTTTTTGAAAGCTTCATTCGGCCTCCAAGCAGCCATTGTGGAGTGCATCGATGTTGTTGTTGTTGTTGTTGTTGCCGATTGGTCTGCCCCACGTTGCGTCGGCACTTGAGTAAATTAGTTTCGTAGAACTTGTAGGCTGGCCTTTAATGAAATTAGTTGAACGGCCACAGACTTTCAAAAGAACACGACTGACTGATTGACTGATTGACTGACTGATTGACTGACTGACTGACTGATTGACTGACTGATTGACTGACTGACTGACTGACTGACTGACTAGATATGCCTGCCTGCTTCGTATTCAAACTGTTTGCTGCTGAGCTGAGCATATTTTACACTCCAGCAAAATCGTCCTGCATATTCGAAATTCTCCAAAACTTTTGGTTTTATAATCCAGAAAGATATACGTCTAATAATCAGAGTTTCTCGATTGCTTCTTTTCTTATTCTGCATTTTAAAATGGTTTTTTTTTTAAGATAAAATAATAATTAAAAATAAAGTTGGTCTGTTTCAGAAATTTTCTATTTAATATTTAATATTTATTTCAAAAAGTAAGAAAATTGTTCTTGTTCTTGGTGCGATTTCATTATGAAGCTATTTTCAAATATTTTGAATGCATAAATGCTGAATAAATAAATGTTGAAATCGCACTAAGCATTAGTTAATAACTCAAAGAATCTATATATCTATATCTATATTTATATATATATCTATATCTTTATTTATAACTTTATCTGTATTTATAGCTATATCTCTATCTATATCTTTATCTATATATATATCTATATCTATATCTATATCTTTATCTATATCTATATCTATATCTTTATCAATAACTCTATCTATATCTTTATATATATCTATCTATATATCTATATCTATATGTATATCTATATCTATATCTATATCTCTATCTATATCTTTATCTATATCTTTATCTATATCTATATCTATATCTCTATCTATATTGCTATCTATATCTTTATCTATATCTTTATCTATATCTTTATCTATATCTTTATCTATATCTTTATCTATAACTTTATATCTATCTATATTTATAGCTATATCTTTATCTATATCTTTATCTATATATATATCTATATCTATATCTATATCTTTATCTATATCTATATCTATATCTTTATCAATAACTCTATCTATATCTTTATATATATCTATCTATATATCTATATCTATATGTATATCTATATCTATATCTATATCTTTATCTATATCTATATCTATATCTTTATCAATAACTCTATCTATATCTTTATATATATCTATCTATATATCTATATGTATATCTATATCTATATCTATATCTATATATATATCTATATCTTTATCTATATTGCTATCTATATCTTTATCTATATCTTTATCTATATCTTTATCTATATCTTTATCTATCACTTTATATCTATCTATATTTATAGCTATATCTTTATCTATATCTTTATCTATATATATATCTATATCTATATCTATATCTTTATCTATATCTATATCTATATCTTTATCAATAACTCTATCTATATCTTTATATATATCTATCTATATATCTATATCTATATGTATATCTATATCTATATCTATATCTATATCTATATCTATATCTATATCTATATCTATATCTATATCTTTATCTATATCTCTATCTATATTGCTATCTATATTGCTATCTATATCTTTATCTATATCTTTATCTATATCTATATCTATATCTATATCTATATCTTTATCTATATTCATATCTATATCTTTATCTATATCTATATATATCTACATCTATATGTATATCTATATCTATATCTTTATCTATATCTATAACTTTATCTCTATCTATATTTATAGCTATATCTCTATCTATAACTTTATCCATATCTTTGTATATATCTATATCTATATCTATATCTATATCTATATATTTCACATTAACTATTTTTTATAAACAAATAGTGGAAAAAAAACTGTAATATAGAGAAATTCTAGCAAAAAAATATCTTTTGCATAAAAACTATAAAAATTAACGTGAGTTGAATTTCCGCTCGATGAAAATTTAATGTTGAAGCTCAGTTTTAAAAGCCCAAAATCGGATGGAAATGAATATTTTGCCATGAGTTTTGGTCTACGCTGCGGGGTTGGAAATTATTCACACACAATTGTGTAATTACCCAGCCACAGAACACAGCAGCAGCAACAAAAACAACAACAACATCAGCATACTAACTAACACACACACACACACATACATATACACACACACACTCGCCAGCAGTTGTAAAATTGGCAGTACACAAAAAGTTCACTTGGCAAAAGGTTGAAGAGCTGTGCCACCGCCATACGTGTGTGTGTGTGTGTGTGTGTGTGCGTGAGTGTGTGTGTGTTTATGTGTGTATGTGTATGTGTGCTAGCTAGGGGCGTGGCTGGTGCTTCCACTGCTGCTGCCACTGGCATGGAAAATTAACAATTTTTCAATTAAAATCAATACTGAGTGCTTTTTTTGGGTTCAACTGCAAATGTGGGTGGCAATGGAGGCGTGTAAGCTGCATCTGCACATGATAATTCCGTATGTGTGTGTGTGTGTGTGTGTCTGTCTGTCTATGTGCAAGTGTGTGTGTGTGCGTGTGTGTGTGAGTGCCTGTTTGTTGTTGTGCACATTTCAGGCAAATAGCTTAAGTGCCTGAAAATATGCACCACATGCGACAGGCAAGCAAGCTTTTCTCTCTGTGTGTGTGTGTGTGTGTGTGTGCTGAGTTGGTGTTGTGTCTGTGTGTGTGTGTGTGCGCCTGTGTGTTGTTAGTTTTTTTGGGCTCCTTCATTGCCATCAAGTCAATTTCAAAAGTTTTTTTTTTTTGTGAAAATTCACACACATACAAATAGTGCCGTTATTTTGCATGACATTCGCAGGCAACACACACACACGCACAGCAAATGTGTAAATGTGTGTGTGTGTGTGTGTTTAGGGTCGTATTCTACTCCTCTGCTGCGTGGCGGTCGTTTGCTCTTTAGAGTATTTTGTGGCTTTCTAAGCGTTAGTTTGGCTGTGTAGACACAACACCCACATTCCTGTAAGCAACACTAGCTCTACACACACACACACACGCACACACATATATATATATATATATATATATATATATATAGAGAGAGACAGTCGTTGACTATTTGCGGGCACCGCAAACAACGTTAAATGCAAATTTACGCCAAGCAGCATTGCCCATAACCATCAGCTTCAGTGCCCTCCATGGCAACACCCCCCCCCCTCCCCCTCTCCTGTTTCACATCCTAACAACAGTTACACACAAAATGGCCGTACTTTGGCGCCATTGCCTCAGTTGTTGTTGCTGCTGCTGATGACTATTGCCGTTATTGCCAAGTAACTGAAGGGAGCACGGCCAGTGCGTAAAAGCCACTGAGAGAGAGAGAGAGAGAGAGAGACAGAGGCGGGGACTGAGACAGCAAGAGTGCGGGGAGCCAGAGAGAATAAGGCATTCGAGTCGACTCTGGGCCAGAATTGAAGTGTTAGTTGTAATGCCACTAATTGGACTCGCTTTTAGCAACGCTTCATGTGTCCCCAAGCAAGCCAACAGCAAAACTCCTTCAAAGTGCCCATTCATACATACATGCTTTACTATAACTGTGTATGTGTGTGTGTGTGTGTGTGTGTGTGTGTGCTGCTTCAAAGTCTATAATTGGAAAATTTTACACACTCGAAATTCAATTTGCAACTAGAAGTTGAGGCTGTTGTGGATGCCATCGTTGAAACTATGGGCTAAGTAAGTGAGTATTAGCAACCGAATGTTAGAGGGGTATACCAGGCAGTGGGGGGGGGGGGGAGAGAGAGAGGTAGGTTGGCTTATGAACTTGCTGACAATGAGAGCAAGCAAGGACGCTATCGCAGCAATGCTCAGTGGTGTTGCCGCAAAGGATTTGGTATTGGTTAGTATGTTAATAATGTTAACAGGATTCAACTAAATAGCAACTGTAAATCGATACTTATAATTATGCACTTTCCATGGGATAGTTGGCCTATCAATGCAGATTGAACAACCAATTAGGAGAGAGTTAACATTTTCCAACTGGGCTTATCGGATGGATATGACTGAGTTATATATTGGGCTGCAAAACTAGGAATTATTAATTATTAACTCTATTTACAGATTATCATTCTATATATATATTTGCAAATATATATATATATATATTGAACCCGTTTCAGATAGCACATCCGAATGAGTAGCCATAAAAAGTGCTTTAATTTGCCATTTATCGATTGGTTTTTTGTTTAAAATTCCAGCACAAGCGATTTCTTTCGATGCCGTAATCTCAGCCAGTCGCAGTCTCCAGTTTCTTGAGCACCAAGACGGGTCGTCAGCTTGGCTTGAGCTAAGTGCCTGGCCACTTGAGCCAGCTCCCAGCCATTAGCATTGGGTTTGAGAGGACAATGAGAACGAGGACGTACCGTCTGTAGCCCGTCCCAGTTTCTGCTCAGAGAGAGAGAGAGAGAGAGAGGGAGAGGGAGAGATAGGCGCATTTAATGCGGGTAAAAGGGCAAAAGGCGCTATGTGGTCGACGGAGAGGGAGTGACAGGGGGCTGCATAATCACACAATTTTTATTTATCGTTTTTTTTTTCCTTTTTTTTCTTTTTTTTTTTTAATTTCTTCTGCTAATCAAACACAATGCGAGAGAGCGCATGAAATTTGTGTGCTTTTTAAGGGTGGCAATTTGGTGGCGTTCAAGTTCACTCGATAAAAGCACATACACACACACACGCACACACACACACATTCTCAATTAGACTCACCCTTTTTCTCTCACCCGATGTTGTGCTCTGTTTCACTCGCACTGCTGCTGCTGCTGCTGCTGACATTTGGCTAGAACAATAACGGCCATTAAAATGCTTAATTATAAATTCGCAAACGTGGCTGATTTTTTTCTTCAGTAGCCCCACCGCAATTCTCCGTTCTTCCCCGCTCTCTCTCTCTCTCTCTCTCTCCAGCAAATGGCAACTCGCTGACGTGGTCGGCCCATTGGGTTTTGCACAAGGAACGGAACTCTGTGCAAGGACTCTACACATGCAGTTATTTTGAGCGGCTGTTGGAGCTGCACTTGAGCTGCTCCTGAGTTGGATTGCCTATTGCGAGGACCACAACTGATGTTGACAATGATGATGATGAAGATGTGCCGTGCCTCCTGCATACACAATGAAGGTGTGAAAAATCAGCGCACAAAAATCCAAACAAAGACAATGAGATGACAGAAAGGAAATGCAAATTCTGTACGCCTACCCCTTCAACTCCCCCCTTGTCCAACATGCAGAGCAAAAGACTTGTCTTCGTTGTTGTTGAAGTTGTTGTTATCTGTTTTGCCAACAGGTAACACCTTCAGAAGCAACTGAACGGCGGATGTAATTAGTTTGTTAATTCATTTGGGATAGATCCGCAGCCGCTGAGGAGAACAATGGGCATAATATCCAATTACCCCGTACTGATGCCTCATTCATTTTTATTCTCTCTCTCCATTCTGTAGTGTGTGTGACTCACCTGTATACGATCCTCGGGCAGTTCCGTTTTCAGTGACAGCATCTCGCGAGCATAGACATCGGGATAATGCGCCTCTTTGAAGGCTTCCTCCAGCTTCTCCAGCTGATAGCTTGTAAATATTGTGCGGCTGTGGCGACGCTTCTTTTTCTTCTTCTTGCTATTTGGGCCAACACCAAAACCGTTCAAGCCATCCATGCCAAAGTCCTTGGCAGCCAATGAGCCTGTAAATAATTAAATAGAATAAATCTTGTTTCATAAATTTGTTTATCTGAAAATTTTAGTAAATATTTAATGGCCTAATAATTGCAAATATTCATTAAAAACTACATTTAAATTCGCATAAATAGAAAAACTACGACTGCAAATAAATAGAGTTAAAAAATAAATTTGAAAATAATTTTACAGCTATCAGAAACCAACAGATAATAACGATAATTGAATGAATTTGATAGGCAAGGCAAATACGAAAACTGAAATTACAAAAATGAAATTATAATCTCTGAGATCCGCGAATTTATGCTGATGATTCTGATCAAGAAAATAAGAAAAAATAAATTATGGAGTCGGAGTTGTTTTTACTATTTGAATGGTTAAATTTTACTGCGAACGCAATTCGAAAACGGCAACGAAATAAATTTAAAAAATGAATAATACAAGAAAAACACAGAAAAATACAAACTCAATATTAATTTACCAACTCAACAACGAAATTTGCGACTTGTAAAAATTTAATTTTATTTTTAATACTTTCTGTGATTTTAGTAATTAAAGACAGGCGGACTTATTTAGTAATTTAGTTCAGATAACTAAATATTTACTATTTTGCAAATAATTTAAAGTTAATTTGCTACTTGTATAATAAATATGAATAAATTGTATGACTAGCACAATATATATATGATATCATTTTTGATTCAACTTCAATTTAAATTTCAATTTTAATTTTATTTTCGCCGTTTTTGTCATACTCCCTCTCCCATTCCCACTCCCTCTCTCTAACTCTATCTCTCTCTCTCTCTCTCTGTCGCCACTTCCTTATCAAAATTGGTTCACAGCATTTTCAACGGTGCTCCCATGACCTACACAATGAAAACCTTACTACACTATCCCCCACCGCCCTTCCTCCGTTATTCCAGCAGCAACGGCAAATAGCCCCAATGCGCAACTGAATCAAGCACATGTCAAGTTTTAGTCGGCGCTGAAGCGCGACTTTAAGTGGATTTTTTTGTTGTTATATTTAGTTTGTTGTTGTTCGTTTTGCTCTTTTGTTGTTCTTTCCACTGGGCTGGTCTGGCAATCAGCTGGGGTTGTCTGTTATTTTAAATATTTAATAATTGTATCTAGTTTCTCACTTCCCTATTTTCTTTTTTTTTTTGCTGCTCTTTCAAGGAAAACTCCACTTGACATTATCATGACCCGCTCAAATGGGGGAAAGTGAAAGCGGCTGACGAGTGTTTGAGGAATCCGAGGAGGATGAGACGCCGATGACGGCGGCAATAATGACGAGCGTTGACAGACCCACATAGAGGTGGCTGTTAATGTTGTTTTTTTTTTTCATATTTATTTTGTTTGTTGCCAGCGCCAAGTGTTCACAAGCAGAAGGAGGAGGATCAAATCTCGTCTCGTCGCTGATCAGCGCTCGAGAAAAAAAACAAAAAAAAAAACGCCACTTGGCTGAAGCCGGCAAATTGTGGCTGCCTTTCAATAGGCAAATCGAAGACTGAAGCACCCGGAAAACAAATGTTGTTCGAACAGCAACGCGAATACAGCGAAATCCACGGATCCCAGAGACAGAGAGGCAGTGAGAGAGAGAGAGTGAGAGAGAGAGCGAGTGAGAGGGGAAGAAAAGCAACAACAGCAACGATTTGTCAGCGGCACTTACAGGTTTTGGGAAAGTACAAAAACAAGAGGAACAACAACAATACAGAAGAAGCCGTAGCAGCAGCAGCAGGAGGAGCAGCAGCAGCAGCAGCAGCAGCAGCACCAGGCTTGCCGCATACTTGCCGCATACTCATGTGCGGCAAGTCTACCAAACCAATTCGCATTGAAATTCGATATGAAAATTAAGTAGAAGCATTTTTTTTTTTTTTTTTATTTTCGCTGCTGTTGTCCCTGTCGAGTTGTTCAAGTGAAGCGCTGACGAGTATCCATCCTTCTCATCTATTGTTGTTGCTCTTCTTATTTGTGTACTTTTATACCCTGAACCCACTAAAACATTGAGTAAACAGTGTATAATCGCTTTGTGCAACAGTATGTGACAGGCAGAATTCCACAAATAATATTTATTCTAGTTTTCTATTTCATATATTTCAATCGATATGAATCAAAATTGGTTAAACAGTCGCAGCTAATCGTTTAAAAAATATAGATTCATAACGATTTCAGATGATAATTAAATACAAAATTATAAAGACCCTCTTTAATCTTTAATCTAATTAGAAACACCCAATTTCTACCATATCAGTATGACTTAATAAAGCGAATTTTGTGAAGGCAACTAGAAAATGTTTAACAGCTGCGTTCAAGGTATATTGGAGTCGAGCTCACTCGAATGCAGCATTCTTACTTGCGTTGCTTGGGAAGGGCCAGAGCAATTCGACGCATATTTTCCACTAAATGTGCGTAAAAAAGAGTCGCATTTTGTTTGTGGAATCGTGTAATGAATGCGATTTTGGCCGTCTTGAATTACCATCGAAACGCGGCAAAGGCAATTTACCAAATACCCAAAGACAATAAAATTATTAAACGTGTGTGTTGTACACGTATGTATTATGTATGTACGCAGAAGGTTTCAATTAAAAATTAAGCATTTTAAGCCAATTAATATTCGTATTTCAGTGCTCCCTAAGTTAGTAAAAATAAGAACTCAATTTACTATTTACTTTTAGTCTTGTAAAATCGGTAATTATTAATTATTAATATTATTAATATTAATAGAATTCAAGCCAATGAGTATCCATATTTAATTACTTGCTAAGTAGATAAAATAAATGCATAAATTACTTATAGCTGTTAAATCGTGAAGTATTTCACAAGTAATTTCCATTTATGTCCAACATTAATTAATTGATAATAATTATTAATAATAATAATTTTTTAATAAACATGAACTAGTCGGCAACAAATTGAATTGAATTTAAATTCAGTTGCGGTTGAACTTATATTATATATGACAGCTTGACGCTAATCATACTGATGATGTTTATGTGTTGTATAAATCTAATTATACAATTATAATTATGATGATGAGCAAATGTGCGAAATTAGTTAATTCTGTGCGCACAAAAGTAGGCAACATTAATTTTGTTTTTGTAGGTTGCCACTTGCGTCAGCGCACTTTTAATGAGCTCACACATACGTGGACACATACGAAAGACGCGCACACACCCACACACATACACACACACACACAGCTTTATTATTGAAAGTTTTGCCAACATAAAAGTCGAGGGTGGCCAATGCCACATACAAACAGAGTACAACATGCCAACATGCGTACTAACACACACACACACACACACGGACACACACACGGACACACACACAGACACACACGCACATGCATCACAACATATTAGCAATTAAAATTTTCTTAGTTAATTACTTTAAGCAGACGACGACACGAAAATTCCAGAGCGAAAAATGTCGCAGCAAATGAAAGGCGACAACACTGAAAGAAAATGCGAGGAAGGAGAGCTTAGAATGGGACGTTTGGACGTTTGGGCGGAGGACGAAGGGAATTTTATGAAATTTATGCGCATTTCACTAGAAAATTTAATTAGGAAATCTAATTTGCTCAAAAGCGCATAAAAAATGTCGCCCAACGTTGACTGCTCGCTCCCAGCTCGGGCGGATGCTTTGGATGCTGCTCGAGCGCCATTTTTGTTTCAGCTACACAAAGTCTTCCTGTGTGTATGTTTGTGTGTGTGGGTGTGTGTGCGTTTGTTGTCAGTGCTGGCTGCATGGGGTGGGAGCAGGCGTAGCAGAGACATGCATCAAGTAACCAACAAAATGACTAATTCGTGGCTCATGTGTGAGTGCGAGTGTATGTGCGTGTGTGTGTGTGTGTGTGCCGCATAAACAGTTGCATGGCAAAATACGCTAATAAAGTGGCTGAGTTGCTGGCTGCGTCGCCAGCAGCAGCAGCAGCAGCAGAGAAGTCGTCAACATTTTTGTTTCGGGGGGATTCGCAATTTGCATTAGCGTCAAAGTGGCTGCGTTTTTGTGCAAGTGTTGGTGAGTGTGTGTGCGTGTGTGTATGCTGTGTGTTGTGTGTGGCTGCTGCCAAAGTCACTTTGTCCATCTCACTCTCAGTCTGTGTTCGCATTTGCATTTGTTGACGTTTTGCTAGCGTTTTTTTCTTATACCAATTATAAATTAAATTGAATTATTTGCTTGAGAAATCAAAAAACGAAATCACCAAAAACAAAAGCAAAAGCAGAACCAACAAAAAGCGAGGGTTGCGTTAACAAGTACAAAGTAAAAGCTAGAGCTAAACGAAACGCTTGTAGCCCTCGATTAACTCAGGGCTTCAGATTCCCAGTAATCATCCTAGGCAAAGTTTACCAGAAGTTATGACTACGTTTCCGGTTTTCAAAAAAAAAAACTCTCACTATATTTTTTGATTTATTTAACTTTCTTTTTTTTATCGAATTCAATACTAGTTTAATAATTTACATTGTTAGTTTTGGTATTAGTTTATATCTCAACATCGTCGCTTTGCGAGTGAAAAAAATCCATTATTATTTTATATTTTTGAAATTCCGATTCCGATTCTGGTTCGATTTTTTCTAGCTTTTTTGCTGTATTTGATTACGCATTACGTATAAATATTTTGCAAAATAAAGTGAGATGGTTGGAAACATTGAAAACTAAAAATAACATCGAACCAATACATAAATAATATGTCGTCGATGGTTTCATAGATTTATAATGAAATAAGGCAGGTCGACTAAGGTCAACGGGTGTCGGGTATCTGGGAATGCGACTATTTGTTGTATCCCGAACCCAATTTAAATGGACCTTAATTAAGTTGGACAAAAGTATGTGATGGATTGTAGGAAGTGGTTTTGTTTTGGTATGGTTTTTTTTTTTGGGAAAATTGATATCAATTTCGGTCTTTGGAATATTAATTTCGGATCTGATTTCGAATTCGGTTTCTGTTTCACAAATTGCTTTATAAATTAAAGTATTTAAATTGAGCGATTTTATACTACTAAAAAACCAAAGCACTGATGACGATAATCCCAACCTATAACCTATCCGATTTAGCATTAACTATATACAAAATGGAAAAACCCGGTTTTACTGTAAACTTCCTTTGATGTTCCGAGATGCGTGCCAAAAAATAATAATATTTGTATATATAAATTAAATTGGTTGTCTGACGTCATTCAGAGAGTGGCTGTTCCCTAATTGCTGCTGCACACAGCTCCCCAGTTTTAGAACTACCCCTCCTCCACTCCACCCGATCCCGATGCCGCCACCACACATCATGCGACTCTATCCTCGAGTCGAGGCTGTGTCTGGTGTTGCCGTCGTTTGGGTGTTCGTCGTAATTTGCGCACTCAATGGAAAATTGTTAATTAGATTCCTTGCTTGCCGTGTGACTTTGTCTTCTTTACCACGTCGTCGTCGTCGTCGTCGTCATCCTCGTCGGCCATTGTTATGCACCCCTACACTTCACCACCCTGCCCCATCACCTGTTCTGTACCATACCTCAACTCAGTGAGACCCCCCTTCCACCCCGCCATTGGAGCATGCCCCTCGGCAGGAGC
Source organism: Drosophila multiciliata (assembly GCA_037043605.1). Classification (NCBI taxonomy): domain Eukaryota; kingdom Metazoa; phylum Arthropoda; class Insecta; order Diptera; family Drosophilidae; genus Drosophila; species Drosophila multiciliata. The sequence continues at coordinate 491,544 of JBAMBF010000157.1, forward strand.
GTTTTAGCCTGGGCTTTGTGTCAAAGTTGGTTAACGTGATTGCTGTTGGCTCCATCCCTCCATCCCTCCATTCCTCCTCTTTTCCTGACCACTGGCGGTGCCCCCCTTTCAACTAGCAATTGCTTGAAACCACCTTTCCGCTTCACCGACTCAGCGAACTCAACGAACTTTAAGTGCAAACCATTCTACAACAACAACAGCAAGAACAGCAACAACAACAGCAACAACAACAGCAACAACAACAACAACAACATCAACTAAAACAACAAAAAAGAGCGCAATTTTTGCACTAAACTTTTTGCTCTTTCATTTTTTAGCAGTCGCCAAATGAGTGTGTTATATTTGTGTTGTGTGTGCTTGTGTGTTCGGGTGTTGGTGTGTTGCAGTGTGGCTCCGGTTTCGGTTTAGTGAAATCTTGCAACGGTAACTTGTGCAGGAAATAACACGGATGCGGTGAACATCCGGAAATGCAAACGAAACGGACCGATCACTGGATGAGGGGCAGCGTTACCTAAGGGAGGAGGAGTTTGTTGAGGGGAGGGGGGGTGCTATTAGATTGGTAAACGTTTTAACATTGGCTGCTAAGCCAACCAATTCAATTTTTTTATTGAGACTCATAATTAAATTACTTTCTGCATTCAAAGATGAAACAAAGATGTATTTTTGCGAGGAGAGTTTTCGGCCTTGAAAGATATTGAACAAGTTAATATAAATTATGCAAAACAGACTTTTAGTTGGTTGGCAACGTGAGTGACTCTTTCCCTTTCATTCGTCTTTCCCCCGCAGCTCGGAGGCAATTCAAAGATTCACTCAACTGGTGCGAAGCCAAATGCGATTGGTTCCACACATGTGCTCTATGTGCGTGGATGTGTGTGTGTGTGTGTGTGTGTGGGTTGTGTGTTTGTTTCAATTAAGCAGCCTTGCGGGGGCAGACAGATGCATTCGCCATGGCCAGCAAATAAAACTTAGACACGCTCCATGGCAATGGCGAGCTCTGAGCAGAGCAGAGCAGCAAGGAAAGGGTTAAGGGCTGGAATCCCATTCACTGCACCGCCCCCCCCCCCCCCTTCCGTAGCTGCGCAGCAAAATACGAAAAAATGCCAATTAAAATCTTAGCCGAGACAAGTGCACCATCAGGCAGACAAGACAAAGCAAAAAGAGGCTGCAACAAACAACAACAACAAAAATAAAAAAATAAAAAAAAAAACGGGGAAGAAAGCACTGTGGAGCAGAGGCAATGCAGGCGGGGGTCGCAGTTGGGAATCCTACTGGCACTGGAGTCTTGGGTTCTCTGATCTGGGTTCTGCTTGGGCCGGTTGGCGGATTGCTCAACTCGAGTCGAGTCATGGGAAATTGCCCCACTTGTGAAGCTCGTCGTGCTATCCGCTCGCAAATGGAGCAAAAGTGGCTGCTTTTCTTTATTATTATTGTTGTTGTTGTTGTTGTTGTAGCTGTTTCTGTTGTTCTTCTTATTGCTGCTGCTGCTGTTGCAAGTGGAGAATGCAAGCGTCGAGTGGCTGCTACTAAAATACTTCAGCAGCGCACTTGAGGCCTTCATAAAAACAGAATAGCCAAGAATGCGCTGCCAAGTGGCCAAGTTTGTGTTGCTCAGAGATTAGAGATTAGACCCAAGTGCGAGCTCAACAAAAAGGCAATTAACTAGGCTAAGACAGCAGCAACAAAAGCAGTAACTGAAACTTAAACTGGCCAAAAGCAAAAAAAAAAAAAAAAAACATTTGTTAATGATTGTAAATATTTTTAATTAAAACGGATCCGAAATTGGGATTTTTAGTTCCTAATTTAACATTTGTTAATGATTGTAAATAAGGATTCGAAAAAGTAGTTTTCAGGGAATTTCATAATTCAGCAGGCTTCATATTACTAATCTTCCGTTATTGGTTAACCGTTAGACACTTATCAGTTTTGTTACCTCTTTTATTTCTAGGCTAAAAACGCTTAACAATATTTGGTCTTTTCTTGGCAAATAAACTTTGGGAAATTTGCATTCAAAAAATGTCTTTAGTTTTGATATCCATTATTTTATTTTTCTTTTAAATTATTAATTATATTTTATGTTATGTTATATTATTCTAATAAATAAAAAACTAAAGCCTTTAAAAGAATAAATAAATAAATTACTAATTCTTATATCAAATAGATTCAGATTAATTATTAATCTTGGAGAATTATGAAAACTTGAGTTTTTAAATTTAAAATGCAGATCTATAGAATTTCACACAAAGTATTTGTTTTAAAAATGTACACCGAAAAAATATTCGTTCATTAAAATAATTCCAAAAAACCGCAATTTGCTCGTAATTCGATTTCTGTGTATTTTTTGTTTTAATTGAATTAAACGGATTAATTTGCTAAGGACTCCTTGTAGACGAATCCCGACGGGACTCGAAATGTATTGGAGTCAAAATTAAAAATCATTTGAACAGTAAACAAAATATTTGAGAAAATTCATTAATTACATTAATTTATGCTAATTATTGGCAAAAGGATATGTAGAATATGTTTATGTCGGAGTTTTTTTTTATAAGTATTTCCAATGCAAAAATTATCATTATCATAATTTAATTTGTATTTCTAATTAAAACTTAAAAATTATTTATTATTATTTTTGCTTAATATATTTTTTACTTTGTATATTTCAGTTATAAATAAATGTATATTCACCTGAAAATAACGAAAAACATATTTAAATTATGAATAAAGTCAGCAAACAATAATATTAAAAATATATAATAAATGTAAGCAACTCTCAGATATAATTTTAATTAAAAGATGTAAATTTAATTGGAATTGTAATTTTTTTTTTAATAAGATTATAAAACTATTGGCAAACCGTAATTTTGGTTGAAATGTAAATTTTACTATTTTCGACACGATTAACGATTGGGGAAGAAGCACATTGCCAATGCCAACTGAGAAAATGTAGCAATTCAATTTGTACTGAACACTACTCCGCCTCTCTGCCACACCCTAAACTTACCCCTCACCCTGACAAATGATATTTGCCACCCTTTCAATTGGTTTTTGTGTCTCTTATTAGACAAGTTTATGTGCGCCTCTCAATTCTTTGGCGTTTTTTGTTGTTGTTGTTTTTTTTCGGGCATGTGTGTCTGCCAAAAAGGGTTAGGTAACACACACAGGCACATGTGCATGTGTGTGACGAGCAGTAGATGTATTTGCGTGTAAATTGCGTATAAAAGCGTATGTTGAAAATATTTATTGCCCGTTGCGAATGCAACAAAATGAAATGAAAATTTCATTAGTTGACTTTTGTCGGCATTCGCATTTAAGCACACACATGTGTTGTATGTGTGTGTGTGTGTGTGTGTGTTTTTTACGTTTCTGTTGCTTGTTTTAAGCTAAATTGTTTATTTTATTAGCAATTTGAGAAATTTATGTGCTTGCCAGGACCTTTTACCGAGCCGCCGAGCATCGAGTAACCGATTCGAAATGAAGCGCTGGAATGCCCATTAATTAGCGTGTACACACACAGATGCAAATCTAAATATATATATATATATATATATATATATAGAGAGAGAGAGGTGTGTGCAAGTGCGAGTGCTGCCCTCTGTTGGGCAACGCAAAAAGTCTTTGGCTGTGTTTAAGTTTGCAAGGATTCCATTTGAGCCTGATTATTGCCTACCTTTGGGCGAATTATTTAATTCAATTTGTTAGCTTACCAGGTAAACATGTTCCACTGCCAGCAAAGTTCTTCAGCTGCGGAAATCCTGCGGGGAAGAGACAAAGAATAGCAATGATAATGCATTAACTAATCACTGTTTCAGTTTGTTTGTTATCAATACGGCTAAGAGGGATATTTATATAAAATCATTATAAGGATATATAAAGATTTCCATATTTATATATATATTCAAAACCATTACAATTTTCATATCGAATAAGCTATAATTACATTCAATCATTATAAGGATATATAAAGATTTCCATTTATATATATATATGCAAATCCATATCAATTTTCATATCGAAAAAAATAAATAAAGATTCCCATATATATATCTATATATATATACATATGCATATCAATTTTCCTGAGCTTGTTGTGATCCATGCATAATTCACGCATTAAATTAAATCTTTTACAAAAATGCTTATTGTTTTCATTTAATTTTTAATTTAATTTTAAATTTTTTTTATTTTTTATTAATACTTATTCAATTTAACCTTAAGTGAAACTTCTTAATGTTTATGTATTTAAGCCTATTAGGTACATTAAATTGAAGCTTCACTGTTATCCACTGCATTCACTCAGATTTCTCTTGGATGTTTGTTTGTTGGTTTGTCATTTTGCACATCACACGCCGAATTTATTAGCGTTATAAATACAGTCGACCGTTTCGACCTGACCCTGACCGCGTCTTACTTCTTTCATCCCTTACCCCTAACCCTACCCCTACCCCCACTCCTACTAACCGCTCTGCATATTGCAGGCCGCAAATGAATTCAAGACCAGCGTCAGAAATGCAAATTGAGTGGCTCAGCTCAGTTCTGCTCTGCTCAGCTCAGTTCTGCTCTGCTTTGCTCCGCTCTGCTCTGCTCCGCTCTGCTCAGCTCCGTCTCGGAGCCTCCAAGTGACATATCAAAGCAAAATCAAATTTGACAGACAACCCCGCTAATTTCTGGTCGATGTTTCATTGTTTCAAGGCGTTCGCTTTGCGGTCGCTTAAGCGGACAGCGCAGCGTGCCAGGGGTTGTGGAGGGAATCCAAGTGATGATGGTGGTGGGTGGAGAAGGGGTGCGGCGGGGCGGGGTCTTGAGAGGGGGTTGCCTTTCAATTGTTGATGATGCTGACGCATTACGAAAAATGCGGCAAACACAATATGCGCACAACTCGAGCGAGTGTGTGCGAGTGTGTGCGAGTGTGTGTGTGTGTGTGTGTCTGCTTGTGTGTGTCAAGCTCACTGCTCCTAACCGGCTCGCGCTACATGATGTGAATGAGCGGAGGCAGTCAACAATCAGCACACACATCAAACTGAAAACTTCATTTATTAGCTTTCGCCTCGTTACCAAGCCCCTAAAATAAAAACCATACCCTCCACACCCCCCCTTATCACCCAACCCACTGAACTCCTTGGTTCTCAGTGCGCTGCTGTGGCATGTCAACGGCAATCAGTGGCAGCAACAGCAGCAGCAGCAGCAGCCCCTGTTGCCATTGCTGATTTAACAAGAATTCTATAAATTGAGAAATTCGATACTGCGCGAAATTTATGTATAGAATTGTGAGTATGTGCATATGTGTGTGTGTGTGTGTAAGTGTGTGTGTGTGTGTGCTTGTACGTGGAAACGCACAGCTCTATAGAAATGCAAGTGACGATGTATTTATAAACTGATTAACGCTAAACAATAGCTGATATGGGTCGGACACAAACCGACTTGCCCCTTCTTGGGGCACTCCCCCCACTCCGTACGCTCCGCATACTCGCAGTTGTAGTTGCCTTTACTTTCTGCGCTAAGCGTTTTGGGCTTTTGTCGATTTGTAGAGAAAACTTTCAGCACACATTTTTCTAATCGGACGACCACACAAAGTGTGCCCCATGTGGCCCCTAAAAAAGTCGCGTAGTCGTCAGCTATCGCTCTCTCTCTCTCTCTCTCTCTCTCTCTCTCTCTGACACACTCTAGCAGCAGATAGCAAATGGCCACACAAAGTAGCCGCTTCAGTGTCCATCAAACAACAACAAGCTGCAAATTCTTCAAGTGTTTCGCGCGATGCGCTGCACAAGTGAATAAATGAATGGGAAAATGCTGTTTCGAGTACTCGACTCGAATGCATTCATCCCATCAACTTGTCTGCAATCTGCAGTCTTTAATCTGAAATCTGCAATCGCAATGAGTCATGAGTATTTGCTCTAAATGTGTTTGGTAAATATACAAAAAAAAAAAAAAAAAAAAAAAAATGAAGAAAATCTATTTTTGTCATTAGAGTAAATAAATTTGAAATTAATATTTTGGAGTCAACTCATAATTGTGATTTTGATATTCATCCAGCGAAATTCATAAAATTCTGGAATTTTACATAAGCAGTTTTGATGGGATTTTAATTACAATATTAATAATAAAAATGTATACTTATATTTACACATTTAATGTACAAATATTTGTTTTAAATTCTGACATTTTTTACAATATTTAAAATATGCCCATATGGTGCACATATTACAATATTAATAATAAAAAAAATATATATAATAATTAAATATTTAATGTAAAAAAAATCGCTTTTAAGTATTGCATTAATTTCTGACATTTTTTATATTATTTGAAATATACTCATTAGCCATAAAATATGCCCATATCAATGTTCTACAAGTGCTGCATTGAGGATTTAAAATTATAATTTGTGAAAGTGTTAAATAAATAATAAAACTTTGACTAGAAATATTCAAACCTTATGGAGTAAATGAATATTAAATGAAATTTAAATAAGCCCTTTTTGTGATAACCAAATGATTCACCAGTAGTTTTCCCTGGATTGTAATTACAATTTATAAATTAGTTTTTTTTTCTGTAAATAAATTGGACGACGTATATATATATAGAATTATGGAATTGGGGTTATTTACTTTGGAGAAAGTGCGTGCGACAACAAGTATTTTAATGTTTCATGTGATGCGGAAGCAAGTAAAATATTAAATAAATATTACAAATGATTGACTCCAAATGATTGATCAAGTGAATACACTCACTTATGCATCGAAACCGAGCAGCTCTGTAACTACAAATACAAATACAAATACATATACAAACATACACTTAATATTTGCTGTATCTTGCTCAAATCGCTGAATGGTCACTTCAAATGAATAAACGCATGAATATGAATGAAAATGCGCTGCATAATTAGCAGTCATCGACGGCAAAACAGTGAAAGCCGATAAAAATAGCCAACGGAAAAAAAATCAAAACAAAATAAATACAACAAAAAATAAAAATAATAAATAAAAAATAAACCAGCAAAAAGTGAGTACATTCAAAGTGAATTGAAAACCGCTGAAGAAGCGAAGCAACCAAAGAGATTCACAAGGAGGCTCAAGTGGCAAATCGTGTTTATTTGCGCTATAAAATTAGCGCAGCGTCAAGCTCAAGCTGTCTACCTATAGCTACAGAAGTGTATCTCTATCTCAACAGCGATGTGCCTATATCTGTAACTGTATCTGTAACTGTATCTGTAACCGTATCTGTATCCGTATCTGTGTGAGCTGTTTCTGTGCGCCGCATCTGTTAGCTGTGCTTTTGGGCACGATTGCCCCGCTGATTACCATGTGACGCAGCATATATATATATATATATATATATATAAATATAACAAAAATACGCATATAAACATATACACAATTAACTGCTTTTATTACACATAGAAAAACATTTTGAACTGAATTTTTGAACATTTTTATAAATCTGGCTTCACAGACAACAACTAATTATTCAGAAAGTATATTGCTAATGTCTTTCTAAAAATCAGCACTTTTCTCTTCTTAATTCCAGGAACAATTTTCTAAAATTTAATTTTACGTAGCTTGTTGCTCATATTATTAAAAAATAGTATTTTAAGACTTCACATTTTAAATAGTTTATAAAATAGCTAATTTTTGCCAAGTTGGTTGACTTTCAACTGAGCTATTTTGTCTCAAATTAGTTACTCTCTTATTATTTTCTTAAAATCAGAAAGCATTTTTTCTTAGTTCAATTATCTTAATAATAATCGAATCTTTCTAATCATTCCTTTTTTCGTATATATAGAAATAATTGCTAAAAGCACAAAAATCTTTTTTTAGTTTTCAATGCAAATAAAATAAAGTGTAATTTTTTTTTCAAGTGCATACATATGGCATATGTATAAATCTGTCTATGTATATGTATGCAAAATTATCAGCTATTATTATATTTATTATTATTGGGGAGATTTGTAATTATTTGTGAATTTTGTACATTTATTAAATTTAATTGCGGCTAATTCTTTTTAATGTCAAATGTGACTCAACTTTTAGGGCTGCACATACTTAAACAAACACACACACAATCACACTTACACTCACACTCGCACACACACACACACACACTCACACACAGCAAATTAACCCATTGAGTGGCACTCAGATTCGTTTGTCAAGTTGCTTTAATTGACTTTTAAATTTGCTGCAAAAAGAAATTCACAAAAATCAAAGCGACAAACTGTGACCGACTGAGTACGTTGGCGGGGCGGCGGGGAGTGTGTAGGACGGTCGAGGCTGACGACTAAAGTGCAGCAGCAGCAGCAGCATCAACAACAACAACAATTGCACTCGTGTTGGCAACGTCGTCATAAAAATGTTCACACCTCAGACAATGCACACAAGTGGCATGCGGCAAGGCAAGGCAATGCTAGATGAGGTGAGGCAAGCGCCAGCGGGCGGCCGGGCAACGCGTTTGGGGCACTTGACTGGACGCGAACACGTCAACGGTCGGGGGGGCGGTGGGCGCGAAGGCAGTTCGCTCACACGCCTCAGTGGAGGGCGGTAAAAAAAAAAAACGGTGAAATATTTTTTATGTTGTTTGTGTATTTTGTTGTGTGTTGTTTTTCCTTTCGATCTTTAATTTTTTTTTTTTCTGAATTTACGTCAACGCAAAATCAAAGCAAAGTCAAAGCAAATATGTCGTCTCAGGGTCTGGTGTCTATATAGCTGTAGTCTATATAGAGACACCAGACCGCACACATTGAGCACGCACACAATTAAGAATATTTCTATCAGTCAAACAGGCAACATTCGCGGCGGGGGCGTGGAGTGCACTGGCCAGTGGATGGGGGGGGGGGGGGGGCAGGCAGAAGCAGAGGCTATTAGCAAACAGGCTCAAATATCAAAGGGCAGTCGCAGCAACTTGCCGCCTGATGGACAGAAACTGCGTTTGCCTCACTCAACCAATGACACGCAGCAATTAGCAGCGGTGCCCCCGATAATTATGGCTAAATTATTGCAACATTACTGCAAGGCTATATCTAGTATCGAAATATGTCTGGAACTGGAATCTAAATCGAAACTGCATTCAGACAGATTCCAGTTCAGCATCAGAATCCGAACGGATATTAATTGTCCCGAAAAGGGAGTATCGGAACCAAACTTTCCAGCGGAACTTAATTATATTATATATATAAGTTTTTTGATAAGTAAGCAATTTGCATGGCTCCAATTAATTTGGCTTTTTAATTTATCTAATTTTTTTAATATATAATTATTAATTATAATTTTGAAAATTATATGTATTTATCTTGATTGAATTGCAAGCAATTTCTTTCTTTGCGTATGATTTTCGAAATTGTTAAAAATTATTTTGCGAAAGCCGTCAACGTTTTTTTTATCAAATATCACAAGCATATCAACTATATCTAAATGGTTAATTTAAGTTGGACATATATTAAAATATATTTATGTATATATTCAAAACACAACAACAACACATTTGTGCATGTGTCAATGCCACCAGGTGGCGCCTTCAAAGTTAAAAGGCCGCCATAAAAGTGTGTGTGTGTGCGTGTGTGTGTGTGTGTTGTGGTTTTATACACATCAAAACAAATGTCACAGCAAATAGGGAATTGAGTCGAAGTGAAAATTGTCAATTAAATACAAAACAAAAAAATAACACTATTTAGGTGCACAAATAAATACATGTATTTGCATAGGCACGTGTACATTGATATGTATGTCATTTTCATATTTTTAATTTTCCGATTTGGTTTTATCTTTCAGCGCGTCTGTCTGGCTGTCTATGTGTCTCTATGTAAAAGATCAAAGGCACTTAATGGCCTGGTTAAGTGTGACCGTTTTTTTTGGGGGGGGGGGGAGGTCGGGAGAGGGTGGTTGGAACTAGCGCTGGTGTTGACTGGGTGGCTTTGCTGCAGGAAATCCGTTTGGGCTTTTGGCCCCAAACTTGACGCGACTTTAATTGACGAAAGGGGCAAATGGGAAAAATCAACAAAATTGTACAGAATCAGCGAGAGACAAACAGAAAAAAAGAAGGCAAACGCAGAGCGTAGCAGCAACGGCGGTAACAATAATATGCAAAATTAAATAAGATGACGCGAGTAAAAAGCGCCAACAATAACAGTAACCAGTAACCAACGGCAAAAGCTGTGCCAAAAGTTCTTTCTCACATTTATTAAACAAATTACACGAACCGAGGCGCAGAGTAGACAAAATATGCGATAAATAAATACACACAGACACTTATACAAACATATTTATGTATATGTGTATATATATTTATAAATAAGTAAATACGTAAATACACATGCATGTGTACAATTAATAAATGAACCAAACCAAATAATAACAACAGCAATGCAGAAAGAAAAGAGAAAGCTAGCAAATGCAAAAGAAATATCGCCCGGAAGTTCTTAACAAACACAGAGAGTGATAGAGCGGGAGTGTGAGTGGGAGGGAGTAAGGTGAAGCTTCAATTTAGGCTGACAACAATTTGGCACAGTGAAACAGTAACAACAATGCGAGTGATGACGATGACATTTTAACGCTAATTAAAATAATAATAACAATAATAACAATAACAGATGGCACTTCAAGCAGCCAGATTATCTGTCGGCTTATGTATTTGTGGATGTGTGCGTGTCTGTGAGTCAATTGTTGTGCGAGCTTCAGTCGCTGCTTGCTGCTGTTTGTTGTTGTTGTTGTCCGTCTCGTTGCGGTGATATTGCCACTTGCCACTTGCTCAACTCAAGCTCTCGCACACACACTCTCTCTCTCTCTCTCCCCCTCACTTTGCCTCTTGCTGCTCGCTTAACCCAAAGATTTTTTCTGTCGTTGATCCGCAGACAAAATCGTTTTTACAGTGAGGCAAAATTGGGTGAAATTTAGAAAAAATTATTTTTTTTATGTTTGATCGAGATGGGGGTACTGAGTTTATCTTAATGCAAATTAATTTATTTTTAATACGCAAACAATTTGGTTTTATTTTAAAAAAATATGGAAAATTGTCTATAATTTAAAATAAGAAAGGTGAATTTGGATTTATGGAAAGAAAAACTACGTTAACAAAACGAGTTCCAAGATAACAAATGTTTAATTTTCTGTTCCACTGTTGTCAATGCTCTTGCACACACATACACGCATATATATACATACACTTATACATGCATTTGAGTTTAGCAATTGCCATTGCAATTAGCAGCTCAACTTGAGTGGAGGTGGAGTGAAGTGCCTGAAAAGCCGAAGCCGACGTCGAAGCCGAAGCCGAAGCTATTGCTTGAGCACTACTCACTGTTGCCGTGTGTGTGTGTGTGCTTGCTGGGCTTGTCGATAGCTCGTTGATTAATTTATTTTTTATGCAAACTAAGCGGCTCTCGTTTCGTTTCGTTTCTTTTCGTTTCGTTTCGATACGCTTTGTCTCTGTTCCCGTTCTTGTCACTGTTTGTCGCTCTGTTCGCACTCATTGAGCGAGGTGACAAAAAAACAGTTGCCGATTGCTAATTGCGTTGCACTCAACTCTTAAGCTAACTGTAAATGTAACTGCAACTGAACTCTAACTGTGGCGACAATTGTTTGTGGTGGGGGATTGGCTTACCTTGTGCAGCATGCAGCAGCGGGTGGTGCGGTGACATTTGCATTGCTGACGGCGGCGGCGGTGGCTGTTGTTGTTGTTGTTGATGCTGTTGTTGTGCATGAAGCGAATGCGGATGCGAATGCGGATGTGGGTGGTGGTGCGGATGTGGATGATGCGAATGCGGATGTGGATGCGAATGCGAATGTGGATGGGAATGCGGATGGTGATGATGGTGATGCACTGCAGCAGCCAGCTGATGGGGCATAAAGGCAGCGGCAACCGCTGCATGTGCATTAAAATACGCCATTCGCGAGGCAGCAGCCATTGTTAGTTGTTGTTGCTGCTGTTGTTGTTGTTGTTGTTGCCGGTGATCTCTAAATTGTTGTTGTGGTTCAATTGCCGCCAAGCTGACTGCTGCCGTTGCTGCTGCTGTTGTTGCATCTGCGTTGTTGTTGTTGTTGCTGTTGTAGTGCGCAGTGCTTGCTGCTGCCACATTTGCTGTTGTTGTTGTTGTTATTGTTGCTTGTGTTGCTGTTGTTAAATCGGTTGGCGCCTCTGAACCAGCTGATGTTGTTGCCGCTGTTGTTGTTATTGCAGCAGCAGCAGCCGCAGTTGTTGCTGTTGTTGTTGTTGCTGCTGATGTTGCTGCCACAACGGCTAGGCCGAGCAGCTCTTGTATGGCAAACGGCGAACGCTGCGGCATTTCGCTACCTCTCTCGCTCGCTCGCTCGCTCGCACTCTCTCCCTCTCTCTCTCTCGCTCGCTCTTAATTGCTTGTCGAAAGTGAACTGAACTGTTTAGTTCGAAAATGTCTAATTATTGTTGCTGCTGCTATTGTTATCTGCTCTCTCTCTCTCGCTCGCTCGCTCTCTATTTTGATCAGTCATTAAAAATTAGAACACATTCGAGTTCGAGTTCGAAAGCGTAAACGTTGCAAGCGAATTTTTTGTTTTTTTTTAACTGTTTCCCCAAATGTTTTTCGCAGAATATTTCAGCAGAGTAAAAAGTTAGCGATTTTTTTTGTTTGCTATTATTGCCTTAAATTAAACGATTTTTAATGCTCTCTCTCCCCCTCTCTCGCTCTCACGGCATGCTGTGTCTTTCTCGCTGTTTGGCTAATATGCCGGCCGCTTGTTTACACACAATTATCTATGTGTGAGTGTGTGTGTGAGATTGTTGGCCGGAAAGAATAACTGCACTTAACAGAATACGGAACACTAAAAAAATGATTGTTGTTGTTGCTGGCGATATTTATGTTATTTTTGTTTGCGCTGCTGCAACTTAGTGAAAAATACGGTCGCGTGCGTTTGCCACGCGTTTTTCTGTCGCGCCTGTCGCCTGTCGCAAAAGCACACAACAAATTCGCAATAATTTCCACGTTAAACTGTTGCCTGACTTAATGTGCAGCTGGAGTTTTGTCGTCGTCATCATCGCCATCGCCATAGCCATCGTCGTCGTCGTTGTCGTCGTCGTCGTCTACGTCGATGCCTGCCCCAGCTTTGGTGGTTGCGACTTGGCCAGAGTGTCTCTCATCCAACGGTAACAGCAAACGGCAACGGCTACTTGCACGGGCAGCGGCAACGGCAACGGCAACGGCAAATGGCAACGGGATTTTGTTGCCTGACTTTGTCCTCGCTGGCTTCATCGTCGTCGTCTCTGTCGCAGCGACGCTGCTGCGCTGTTGGCGTCGCTGCCACGCAACGGTATATTGACGCCAGCATTGAGGGGCGGCGTCAGTCGGTTGCTGCCGTTGCGCTAGCTGCACTGCTCGCACACACAAACACTCAGAGCGAACGCTAGCCAGCAAATTTCCCCTGCACAGCGCAGCGTGAGATCCCAATATGGCGCATGTGCGCAACACATGTTGTGTGCGTGCGAGAGCGGCACAGCTGATGTGCACCGGTGAGTGGCTAGCTGAACGGCTCTAACACACACAATACTTCCAGTACGCTGGAAGCATTCCAGTCGTTCAATGTCGTTCGTTGGTATGCGTGCCGCGAACTGCACTCGTAGTGGTGATTCTTTGCTTGTATGTGTGTAGTGCCCATTTTGTATTGTTCGCGATACGCGCTGCCTGCTGCCTGCTGCTTTCTGTATCGTTGGGGTGGAGCGAGGGGGATTGGTTCTGCGTTGCTTTGCGTTGCACTCGTTCAATGAAGGACGCCAATTTATAGCCTTAAAAACAAGCCGAGACTCACTTAGAGTTGTAAAAACTATGCTCTGCAGTTGTTGTTTTCTTGTTTCTTTTTATGTTTGTTTATGTGTTGTTGTTGTTGTTGTTGTTGATGCTGTTTTTGTAGTCAGATTTGTTTTGGGCGCGAAAGGCAAACAATGAGACAGCAGTCGTGCCACTAAAAAAGCAGTCTAATTAAAATGTCGCATTAAAAATTCTCAAAATTGGCATTTAAATTTTACAGTGCGCGCTGGAAAAAAAAAACAGCCAGAATAGAAGAAAAATTTTAAATATTGCCCGCTAACAATTAAAACGAATTTAAAATAGATATTTAGTTAATTTATATGTAATACATTTTTTACGTGCACAAAAATTATGAGATGATTAATTTTTAGTAAAAATTGCAATACAAAAACCTTGCAAAATCGGATCAAAAACAATTTCGGAAAATTATTTTAGCCAGTGCTGGAATGCTGATAGACTGGAAAGCGGCGAGAACTAGAAATCACTTGCCAAATAACTGTGCTCTTTGATCGCAATCCACTCACCTGCAACGGTTTTTCTCACGCCCACCCGCGGCATGGAAGTGGAGGACGCAAGAGCAACTGATGGAACGGGAGCCCACGCGAGAGTTTGTCTGCCGCAAAACAATAGAAATTCCAAAGGCTAAAAATACCAACAACAATTCGTAGTTTAGTACCCAGTGGCGAAAAGAGCGCAATACGAACTCAATTCGTAGTCGATACTGTGTAGGAGCATTTAATTCGCATTACTTTTGCATAAGTAAAGTAAGGTTATTATTGAAATGTTGATTAAACATAAACATACAAATAAATAAATAAACAAATTGCATAAAATACACTTTTTGAGGTAAAGAATAACATTGTTTGCATGCACAGAATGCATTCGGTCATTTGAAAGTCATTCGCTAGTTCGCTGCTGGGTAGTTAAGTAGTGAGTATTTACGCGCTCTCACGACAACTTCGCCGCCGTCGTCGTTGTCGTCGTCGTCGCCGTCTTTTTGTCTGCCTTCGCAGTTGCCACGCAGTCTGGAGACGTTTTAAGTGTTTAGAGTGTGAGTGGGAGCGTGACAGAGAAAGGGAGAGAAAGAGATAGAAACACAAAAAGAGAGAGAGTGAGAGAGAGATGGCTTGTGCTCAGATGAATGCATTTAATCTGCCTGAAGCAGAGGAAGAGCGCTAGAGTGAGTGATCGCATCGCAATTGCGTAGCAGAAGAATGCGGATTGGTGTAATCTGATATTTTTACTCTTGCGCAGGTTGGAATGGAGAACTGGGGGAATGATTCATGCTGTGAGCATTTTTAATGCGAATTTTCACATTTCATTGATTTTTATTGTTAATTAACTTGCAATTACTGCGACCAGCAAGACAATGCCAATAATAATAACAATAAAAATAAAAATAAAAAAAACAAAACAAAACAAAACAGGCAAATAACAAAAACTGAGAATCTAAATCTCGTCCTGTCAAAATAAATATTGTATTTCGTCTAAGCGCTAAGTAATCAGCGTAATGAGCATAGTGAGTAAATTAATGATCATTATGGGCATAATGATGATACCTGGAAATTTGATATGTTCGCATAGTTCAGTCGCATTTGGCATACGAATTTTTCAGCTGGCGATCATTTGGCTACAGTCTTGGACATAAGCAGCAAATACATAAATACATACATACATAAATACATACATATGTACAGACCTGCAGATATGTCCTTTAGCTGTTTGTCCTTCAACTTGCAGCTTTGTTTTGCAAATATTTTGACGTGTGATTCTCATGCACATACCTGAGAAAGCTGCTGAATTTTGTTTGAATATTTTCGTCTGTTCTTATTTTTTATACACACTTTATTTTATATTTTTTTTTTGTTAATGTACAAGATACAGGGTGCCTTAACTTGTCCGAATTCTGGTAGTTGACAAGCCGACAAATGATTTAATTATCGCTTTAACGCTCAAGTGGCTCGCGTCGAGTGCGAAAGTTGCACAAAAGACAAAAAAATAAAAACAAACAAATAAAAACCTAGCAGAAGGAGTTCGACTTTGAGTTCGAGTTTTGAGTTTCGAGTTTCGGATTACCCAAAAAAAGAGCTGCGACTGTCAATTATGTGTCGAGATTTATTTACTTAACTATAAAGAGTACGCACACAAATCCATTTTCAATTCCAATTCGACAAACTTAATTATGAACAATTAAAGTTCAGTTAGATTTATTTCATTGTTGCTTTTTTTATTTTTGGGCAATAGCTTCAAAAGTACCAAAGCCCCAAAAAAGAAGAGCTGTCAAACACAAAACAAAAAAAACAAACAAATAACAAATACAAAAACTGAAGAGCCGTTGTAAAACTTGCCAAAATGCCATTGTTCAAATGTTGTTTATTGTTGCTGTTGTTGTTGTTTCTATTGTTGTGTAATTAAGTTGTTTCGCTGTCGGACATATGAGCATATAATGAACGCATCTCTTGTATCTTCAAAATCAGCTGCCGTCCATTTTGGTGTTAGCCATCAAAAAAAAAATACGACAGCAATAATAAGAAAAACAACAACAAAACAATATTATTGTCACACAATTGTTGTTATTACTGTTATTGTTGTTGTCTAATGATTAGTTGAAACTTTAATTGCCGCACAATGGCAGCTTAATAATCATCATCATTATAATAATACATAAGCATGTTAAACGGTAATCGGCGAAATCATTAATAATTGAATAATCAATCAAATAATGTTCACAACGAGGCAGCATTATACACATTTCAACACTCATTATACACTATAAAATATATATACCCTTTATATAATTCTATTAAAATCTACACTTAGCGGCGACTTAAAGTAAATACTATTTTTATGCCTGAATGATATTATTTGTACCGAAAAAAACATCGTATAAAAGTTTCCCTTTTGGAAGTCCCCAGTCTCTGAGAAATAAAAATACCGATTGAGCTATATATATATATAATATATATGTTCGATTTTGATAATTTTGTTTCTCACGTGCAATAAGTTTTCTTTGTGTAAAATCACGTAACTGTATACTGTCTAAAAGTTTGCCAAAATACCAAAATCTTTACCAGAATTTTAATACTTTTTGCACCACAATCGGAATTAAATTTTGTTATTTTGTGCAACAGTTTAAAAGTGGTTCACATGACAATTCGAAAATACTTGCCTAAAGGCATACTGCAACAAGTATTTAATATGCTGCAACGTTGAAGGGTATACACATTTCAGTTACTGTGCAAATATGAAAGTAGAGGACATTTTGTATTAGCCGTTAATTGAGGTTCGACAATTATGTCGAGATTTGATTTTCCAATAATTTAATTGAACGTGAGAAAATTAATTTTGCCATTTGCAAAGGTGATTGAATCGGAGTTCAACGTATTATGGGCTATTTTTTTTTAACAAAGTGTGCGATAGAATAAAGAGCAAGTTTGTTGGATCTCAAAATTAATTAAAACCAAAAAATGTATTCTTAATACTAATGTATAAAATCACAAGTGTTCAGCTGGGTAAAAATTGTTGGCCAATTAATTTATTTTTAAATTACCGAAAGAAGAATCTTAAATTAAGCTTGTTGCTATTTAATTCATATGATTTGAGACTGCAGATGTTAATTAAATAAATCTTCTTGTTTTTTCGCCTTAATTGATAGGCGATAAAATCATTAAATGATTAAATGATTTTGTGTATTTTAACGATAAGGCGCAGTTTGTCAATAGTTTATTATATATTGGAGCAGTTCTTAATTTGATTTTTTTTTCTAGAACAAGTCTTTTCATACAAATAGGTCTTATTAATATATAAATTGACTCAAAATTTTGGTCCTTTATTTTGTATCCGGGCGCACAGATGGCGCCACTGAGTCGTTTATAGCTAATTTTGCGGTTGGTTCGTGTCTCGACTAACGATTGCCTGTGCCAAAAGTTAATTAAAAACTTTGCATTGTTTTCAATTAACAGCCAATTAGCAGATTTAAGCTTTCTGCTCTCTGTATAAATAAAATTAAGTATTTGGAATTCATTATCTCAGTTAGATTAAAGATCTGATCAGATGAGTTGCGCAGATTTCTTTGTAAATTAATATTATTTGTTGCAAAACGCTTTCCGCTAATTTCTACTTTGGAGTGTTTGCTTTGCACAGATTATAAATAATTATATATTGTAGGTGTTGCTCCTCGGTTATTACTGATATTTCTCTACTCTAATCATGACCATCGTTATGAAGACCGTTCAATAGTGTGTTAATAGGATTATCGGCACTAAAGTTTTTCGACCATAATCAAAATGTGGCAATGGGGCTAAAAATGATTTATCATCTGATAACACTTGAGTCTGATGTAGAGCTGACAAGGGTTCTCTTTGCCCCTATCTATGTGTGTGTGTGTGTGTTTGCTACCGAAGTGGCTGAAGTGTGTGTGCTTAATACAATGACGAGGAACCAATTTGAAGGGACAGTTCGAACCGGCGGACACAGTTCACAGTTTAGTTCTGTTCAGCGGGGCGCGGAGCGGAGCGGAGCGGCAACACTTGAGTGCAAACCAATTGCAAACAGTGTTGCAGCTTATGGCGAAAGGGAGGCGGAGGGCGAGTGGTTGGGAGTTGGTGGCAAATTAGAAAATAGGCAACAACAAAGAGTAGCAAACAAAAGTGGCAGCCACGGAGTGGGGGGTGAAAAATTTGGTGATTGGGCACAGGGGTGTGAAAAATTAGTTCAGCAGCAGACACAACACTAATACACTAACACACACACACACACACATAGCCAAAATGGCCGCTTTGACGCTCTTGAATTACAATTGAAGTGTAACAGGAGAAGTGCCCGACAGCGGGCAGTGCTATTGCTGAGGGATGGGGTGTAGGGGGGGTTGGGTGGGGGGTGTGAGAAGCTATGGTTCAGCTGATGATGATGATGGAAGTTTCGCGCCGTGTGTTAATCAAATATTGTGCCCGCCCAGGGAGCGCGCTTCAAGCGGCGAATTATGCAAAGCAGCAGCAGCAGCATCAGCGGCAGCAACTTCAATTAGATGAGGCACAGCTGTCAGCGGGGGGAGTGGCTGATGTAGTGGCAGAGGCTGAGGCAGAGGCTGAGACTGAGGCTGAGCCAGAGGCTGGGTGGCGGTTGCAGCAGCAGCAATGGCCAACCAAAAAAGGGGCGCAGCTCAAAAGGCAGCCATAAAAAACATGGCAGGCAGAATGGAACAATTGCCATAGCAGAGGCAGCAGTCAGCAGCAGTCAGCAGTCAGTGGCAGCAACTTGAGGTTGCACAAAGCTGAAGCAGTTGGAGGACGAGGAGAAGGAGGAGCAGGAGGAGGAGGCGCCCGCCAGCGGCAGCCACTTTCAATTGTGGCAAATTGCAGGCGTTTCCGGCTGCCATCATTACTTGAGTTTTATTCAGCTCGCATCTCTCTCTCTCTCTCTCTCTCTCTCTCTCTCTCTGTCTTTCTCTTTCGCTCTCTGGCGAACTGCGTATCTTTTGTTGCTCATTGAAATACATTTTTTTGTGGCATTTTATTTGTTAATTTACAAATCAACACTTTTGAAGAATGCGACATGACGCAAATTTGATTATTGCGCTTTCAAGCTGTGAATAGCAACTGGCCAAAGCATGGCGGCGGAGAGGGGGGGGGGGGTGGTAGGACTGGAGGAGGGGAGGAGGAGGAGTTGACTAGGTACTTACAGGCTTGAGCTTGAGGGTTGGCCCAGCTTTTGTGCAAAGTTCGCTGAGAGTATTTTTTTTTTTTTTTTTTTTGCTTTTTTCTGTTAATGGGCCATTGATGGACATAATTTGCAAAGATTTGCATACATTGTGCAAATCGAATTAATTTCCAAATGCAAAACATAACAATAAAATACATAATGAGAACATTTACCATTAATAGAAATAAGCATTTCCTTGGGAAGCAGATCTACAACTAAAATTAGACATTTTATGAAATGAATAAAAAATAGCATTTAAGAGTTAAAAGTTGAATTTGTAGCAATCTGTAAATGTTCAGATCTTTTTTGATGTTGTTAAAAATAAGCATGTAAGTTGAATATTCTAATTGAAATTAACAATGTAACAATTTACTTTCTGAATAATAATTTAAAAAAATTTTAGCTCTTTTCCTTTTTTATCTATTTCTATTTGCATGCACAATTTGCAGCTGGATTTTAGCCAAGTCTTATAAATTTCCCATTTAAACTATTTGTTTTTAACAATGACTTGATCAGTGTTAGTAACTAAGTATTAAACTAAAGTTGATAACGAAACATTTGCATTAACCCTCACTTTTATATGGAAAACAACTGCACTTAATT
Source organism: Drosophila multiciliata (assembly GCA_037043605.1). NCBI lineage: Eukaryota > Metazoa > Arthropoda > Insecta > Diptera > Drosophilidae > Drosophila > Drosophila multiciliata. Next base: position 511,612 of record JBAMBF010000157.1, read on the forward strand.
TCAGTTCCCTCAACTTTGTCCCTTTGAAATTTGACGAGTGGTGTAAAAATATGCAAATTGATTGCTTTTCGTTGCGGAAAAAAATAAAATAATAAAACACCGAAGAATAAAAACGAGAAAAGAAATTAAGCTGCAGTTCACACAAAAATCACAACAAACAAAACAATATGCATTTGCAGAAGGGCAAAGGTTTTTTTTCGGCACAGGTCCTTGGTCCTCGGTCCTTGATTGCGGGGCGACCGAACACAGAAATTAATCAGAAATGCACAGCAAAAATGCGAAATTGAAAAAAAAATTGGAAAGAAAAGGCCGACGGACAGGTTCGGGCCCAACTTGCCTGTCGGTAGGCTTGCCAAATCACGCCCACTTGTGGGTGGTTTTCCAATCCAATCTCGCCTTCCAGTTCTCCATTCACATTCACCGTTCGCCGCTTGCAGATCACATTTTCTCTCATCCAAATCTCATTTCTTGGGCTTTTTTTTATTGTTTTTTGAATTCTATAATAATTGCCAGAATTCTGTTTTTGTAATTTTTTTCTTTCCCCTCACAACAGGTGTTTGACAGATGTGCAACAAAGGTCAAGGGTCATGACAAAAACTGCAGCTAATTGCAAAGTTTGATTTTTAACTTGATTTTTTTGTTAGTCCATTTTAGAAAAGATTTTTGCTTATTTTTCACATTTTTTTTTACCATGTGAATATAAGAAAATTCCATCTAATATTCGTTTCCGTTGCGTCTCCTTCGAATTTCTGTTTTTTTTTTTTTTTTTTTGCATAGTTTTAAGTACAAATGGCAACAAATGGAAATAGCTTGCAACAACAGCCACAAAATATTTAATATGATTGAAAATACTCAAACACTTTAATAATTATTATTGTAAACAGTTCCAATTTAATTTGATATTATTCACACTTCAAGAATTTAATTCTTAATTATAGTTTAATTAGATCTCTAAAACGATCTCTTCTGCAATATTTAATTTTTATTTTCCAAATGATTAGCAATGATTTTTGGTCAATAATTTATTGAGAATTTACCAAATAATTAATGAACAATTTTAGTTAATTAGTAATAAGTAATAATAATAATATTACTGTAAAAGAATTGTCTATAAAATTTATTTTATATTTTATAAACATTAAATTATTTAATAAACACTCTTATTTTGCGGGTCTGTCTAAAAATGTGTTTATTGATTTGGCTTGTGAAATGAGCAAATGAGAAAACTGAAGACTTGTAATGCATTTAGGGGGAGGGGGGGGGGACGGAAGGGAAGAGAAATACTCGCAATGCGCAGAGTTGTCAACTGTCGCCGGTTGCCTCCCGCCTCCCTCCTCACCCCAACCCGCATCCCACACGTGCTGCATTTTCACTTCACTGCGGACCTTCTGCGGAATTTGTGGTATAAATGAAGCTGCCTTTGCCACAACTGCCGCGACCCCACCTCCCCCTGTGGGCCCACTCTCTGCACTGATAATGATAATGATAATGATGAGGCTGATTTAGCCCCAACACACAGCGCACACTCGCAAATGTTGCTGCTGTTGCTGTTGCTGTTGCTGTTGCTGCTGGTGTTGCTGTTGCTGCTGTTGCTGCTGTTGCTGCTGTTGCTGTTGCTGTTGCTGGTGTGAATTTTCATTTCAATTATGCAAATGCGACAAGTGAGTAGAACAAAGCGACACGCCTACCAAGCCTGCTTAGCGTGCCCATCCATCCTAATCCCACATAGCCAACCCCCTTGCGCTACCTTTTTGCCCACAACCTGCTGCAAGGGGTAGGGGTGGGGGAAGGGTTTGCTGCCTCACGCCATTTTGTGTAACAATGGGAAAATGCAGGCTAAAAACCGCAGCAATTTGTGGCTGCTGCGCGTTGACTGCAACAACAAGAATACTCACAAAAACACACACACGCACACACACACACACACACCCACACACACCCACACACACCCACACACACATGTGAGATGACTGCCTGCCGCGGAATTTTGCAATTTATGCATAATAATCATGATCATAATAATCGCACTCAGAGCAGCAAAAACACAAACATAAAAACACACACACAAACACACACACACACTCTCTTTCTGCCACACACACACATATACGGATGTGTGTATATTCTGCCCCTGGGGCCAGGGCGTTGGCGTTTGGGCAAAAAATGAGAAAAGCTAAGAAAAACAGAATTGTTTGCAAAATGCGGCAGAATTTAAAAAAAAAATATATATGTATATATATGTATATATATATAATTTTTTTTTATACATATGTATATTTTTTTATACATATATATGTATATATATATTTATGTATGGAAACAGTTGAGCCCACCTGCAAGATATCCTACACAGCAGCATTAAGATATAGCAATAAAAAATAAATAAATAAGTTTAACATTTCCAAATTTATTTAAAACCCAAATACAAAAAAACTAAGTTTATTTATAACTTATCGAACAAATCGTATAGGAACACAATGATGCTCGAAATCGGCTGTAGATCACTAATCTATATATTATATGAGATATTTCTGGGAATTTGATCATTTATTTTGTGCTCAAAAATTGATTGAAATATTTTGCACCCGTCTGAGGCTCTTACTTATTTTAACTATTATTAAAAAATTTGTATTGTGTACTTATGTTTATTTATTATTTATATTTTAATTTAGTCAACATAATCTGAATCGGAATCGGAACATAAATTCGACACTCCTCCAACATTGCGTAATATTTTGAGGAGGCTTCGTTGAAATTGCAAATTTATGCTTCTCAGGAAGAATTAAGCTCTTAAAGTTGTTGGCACTCCCTGTTAACTTTTATTGAATTTACAGGGTATACAGGACTTAATGCGAGGATGTGTGGGATTCTTATGTGAAAAGGCGTGGCAGTTTGTGGTTGTGCGGCTTCTGTTATATGTCTGGTTAATTGCGGTGGTTGGTTGGACTTGCTGGCAAACCCAAAATAAAAAAAGGGAAGTTAAAAAAAAAAAAAAAAAACTAGTGGGAGCGAGTTAACACAGGACTAGGGGACAGGGGGGCGAGCGGGTGAGGTGGGGCGGCCGCATCCTGTTTCCCACTTGTGTGAATTGTGCAATTTTCAATTATTTCTTGTAATTTTTTTCAGGCGGTGTGCCTAAGCGGGAGAATGTGGATGCAGTGGAGGGGAAAGCTGGTTGGGTGGGGGGGGGGAAAGCTGGAGCTGGGCGGCAGCCGGTTGGGGATTGGTGAGTGAGCGAAGTGGTTGCTATTCTGGCAGACTTTGCATAATTATAAGCTGCAATTGCAATTCCAATTGCGATTCCGATTGCGATTGCGATTCCAGGCTCTCCCAGCCATAAATCATAATTGCAGTGTGTGTGCGCCAAAAATTATGCAATGGTCTGATTATACAGTTGCAGTCAGTTTTACAGTTAGACAGACTTGCCACACCACATAGTTCGTTAGAGTGATTAAAAAATGCATTACATGAAAATTTATTTGCCCAGTTCAACAATTCCCGCAAAAAAAAAGGCATTTTTTTATTTTAAGGTTTGCTACAAATTTATAATTAATAAGTTAAACATTATGAATAATTATTTATTATATATTTATAATAATATATTTATTATGTACATTTTTCTTTACTAGACAAATGAAAGACAATAAAAGAATAACTCATTCTTTATCAAATATTTAATTTAGAATCTTTTAACAAAATAATTTTATATTATTTAGAGAAATTTTAGAGTTTTATATTATAGAATAATCACAAAAAGCTGTAAAAATTGCTATTAATCAATATTTTTTATTTTATGTTTGCTACAAATCTATAATTAATAAGTTAAACATTATGAATAATTTTTAATAATATATTTATGATATGCATTTTTCTTTACTAGACAAATGAAAGATAATAAAAGAATAGCTCATTCTATATCAAATATTTAATTTAGAATTATTTTATTTTATTTAGAGAAATTCATCGTTTTATATTATAAAATAATCACAAAAAGCAGTTAAAATTGCTATTTATTAATATTTGTATTTTGGCTAACATTAAAGAAAAAACCTTTATTTTCAGACGAATTCCATTTTGAAATCTAGCCAATGAAAATACATTTTAAATGATTTGTGCTACACAAATTTTGAACGACTGGCATTTTTTTTTTCAAATTGGAATTGTTCGCTTTTGTTTTGGCCGAATATGAGCAACAAATCACAACAAACAAATCAGTTAACAACAAACAAACAAAGTGCTGCAAATGAATTTCCAAATGAAAGATCAAAGACATGTTTCAATTGTTGCCATTTGCCGGCGGCGCCCAGCGCCAAAGTAATCTACGGACAAGGGGGGTGGTGGGGGGATGTAGGGGGTTGGTTGGTGTAATGGGGGTTGTGTGGCATAAACTGCTTAATACGAAATGTAGCAATTATGTGTTTTTGCATTGCATTTCAACACCACTGCCACAAGCCGCTTTCCATATTTATTTATTCATTTTTTCATTTTTTCATTTACACATTTTTAATTTTAATTCTGAGCCAAAGCGGCCAAACCCAAACCAAGTCCAAGTCCAACCCTTCCCAGTACCCCCTTAGGCAACCACCAACCAATTCCAACAACAACAGTTTCCCAGCCACCTTCATACCACTTCCATGTGTCCACCCCCCACCACCACCCCGCCAACCCCTTTTTACCTCATTTTCTACAACAATGGCGCTGCTCTGATGCGTTATACAAGCCATGGTCCAAACCCAACACCCCCCGTAACCCCCTTACCCCTACTCCTCATATTCCCTTACATTACGTGTACTTAGCATTTCCTCAGTTTTTTGCTCAGTTGCTTTATATGGAAATCAACACACACTTCAAGTTTTGTTGTTGTCGCTGTTGCTGTTGATTTTTAATGAAGTACTTTTTCATTATATGTATATTACTTGTCTAAGCACCCACACACACACATACACTCATCTATGCACTTATATATATATATGTATATACCATATTTGCCTCTGTGCTGTGTAATTTCTTTTCATTTCCGTTTCTCGTGTGAGGCTGCACTTTGTTTTTTATTCTCTTGCATTTCTCTTAATTTCTATTTTAGTTGTCTTTTCATGCAAATGCTGCCTAAGTGTGTACATGTGTGTGTGTGTGTGTGGTTGTATCTGTGGACCCTTCATAAATGCAAATGTATGTGCAACGCATTGCTCCAATTGTCGCTAAGTGAAAGAGTGCAACAAAAGCCGATGCCAAAGATTCGCTCAACGTAAAAGTTAAAATAATCTGAGTAGAAATTCCAGAAGAGTCGACTCAGTTCAATATTATTATCTACCAGATATTCAAATAAGACGAAAAGTGTTTTGACTTTTTTCAAATGCCTTATTACTGCCATTATTATAATTAAGGCGTTTTAGCCCTGAATTTGGACTCAAATAATATAAATCATTCGGCAGTAGAAATATAAAAAAAAAATAAATTATTTCTTCCAGTTCATTAAAATATTTAGACAAAATTATTATTATAAATATATTGTTTTAAATAGAAATAATCTATTATTCTGCATTCGTTTTAAAATTTTGTTAATACGAATGTCGAATAATAGATTATTTATATTATAATTAATAATAATAATAAAAGATTTTATAAAAAATTATAATAATTCAATAAATTATCATTCTATATTGGTATTAATAAAATTTAATATTAAATAATAATAATAATAAAAAAATTATAATAATTAAATTTTACGCTTTGAATGTTTCAATTGTTATTAAATTAAATGCGACTTTTGCTCATTCTTAAAAATTGTTTTAAATTGTTTTAAATTGTTTTAAATTGTTTTCTCACAGCGATCCACAGATGATCCACTGCATTCGTTGGTGGATCTGTTTCGGGCTTCCTGTGTGAGTGAGTCATTCGGGATAGTCGGGATGTTGCTGCTGCTGCTGTTCCATTGGATTTGTTCTTCCTGCGCAGTCGTTTGTTTTGCAAAAAAAAAAAGAAAAAAATAACAAAAAGGGAAGAAAGAAAAGAAGCAGGCAAAGAGAACAGGGAAGATTTTTGGCATTCTTCTGTCAAAATATTTACACAACAGTTGTCAGCTGGATGTGTGAACAACAGGCAGACGAAGGTGAACAAGCGCACTGCGATTCCAGGACATTCCAGTCTGTCCATTGTGAGCAGGGCTCTCACCAAATGGGATCATCTTCATCTTCATCATCGGCTTCGCCTTCGTCATCGTCATCATCATCTTCATATTCAGTGACTGTCAATTACTTGTAATTATATTATTTGGCGAGCAAACATTGAACTCAAGGTGTGCTAATGATTTTTGCCATGCCACGCCCCCCACACAGCATTTACGCCTTTGCCTTTTCCTGCCTAATCCTCTGCCAAGAAGTGGCAATGTAAATAAATAGATCGTTGGGCTGCGGACGCAGTGGACATTAGCCAGAACGAGATTAGCAGAACTGAATCTGGCTAACAGCTACCAAATGGTCAGCGTTAAGTGGCAGCCACAAAAAAAAAACAAAACTGGCCACAACAAGAACAACAGTTGCACGGCCAGCACAAACAATGATAGGCAGAAGATAGGGGCGGGGGATGAGGCTGAGGATGCGGATCAGAATAAGGATACGAAACTGAAACTGAACCTGAACCTGATCCTTAAACTGAAGATGTGCCTGAAGTGTGCAATTGACATTTTTAAGGGTTTTTGCACTGTGCAGCTGAAATTATTGTAAAACCTGAGAAACACAACAGAAATTTGAAAGCAATAAAATAATCCTTTTATATCTAATTAAAAAATTGAAAATAAATATTAACCATCTCGAATCTCTGTCGAAGATTGGACACAAAGAAACATAAAAATTAAATAAATTAAGTAAAAAAATATTAAATATGATCTATGCATCGATGAGATTATTTTTAATTAGAAGCCAATAAAATGCTTGGCTGCGAAAATCAACTATTTTAATGGCGAATGTTTTAAATGTATTTGTTGGAAATTTAACATTATAAAATTTATATTATATTAGCAGATTTTGTAAAATTAGTACAAAAAATAGAATTTTAAATTAAGAAAGTGTTTGTTTTATTGGGATTTAAATGCACTTGAATCGAGCACTTTTTGAGCTACTTTCAGCTGCTGAATCTGTCCATAATATGAAAAATGTAGACATTAATTTGTTTCCAAGTATTGTAAAAACCATAATTAATAGTAATAGGCCAAAGCAGTCTCATCTATATATCTCTCCCTATCCCCCCCTCTCTCTCTCTCCATCTAACTTTCTTTGCCTATTGCCAGGATGCAATTCATCTGGTGTTTCTTCTGCACTTATCGATAGTCATTCTCATAGCCCAATTAATTGCATGATTAACGTCAATCTGCAGCCGGCTGAGCGGTGCCAGATACAAGATACAAGATACAAGATACGAGTAGAAGATACTCCATCCATTAGGGCAGCCAGCGGCGTGAAGAGTGACGCCTGTCGATGAGGCACTTGAAAATGTTCACTTATACAAAAAAGAGCAGCCCGAGATGAGGCACTGTGGCACAGCGAATACAGGTGCCAGATCCATGGCTCTGCACGTTTTTTTTTTCTATGAACAATTTTGTTGTTTGCGGCACACACACACACACACACACACATATGTATGTAGAAGAAGTTGGCGTTGTTTTTTCCTGGCAAGCCGAACAATCCAACATTTTGCCAAAGAGTCAAGTGGTTCAGGAGCTGTGGAAGCGGGTTCTGGTTCGGTTTGTTCTTAAGCGTGACTAAAGCGTTTCGCCTAACAAGCCGTTAACGAGCTGCTGCAGAGGCAAGTTTACATTTTCACACAGTCACATGTGGCAGCAACAGCAACAACAACAACAACAACAACGGCAGCTTCCTGGCAATCGCATTTAATTGGTAAATGGTTCATTTAGCAGTCAGAACCAATTATGAGGCAGCAGCACACACACACACACACACACACACACTCGCTGCCGCTGTAAAAACAATTGCAAACAGTTTTTCACCTTTTCTTTTCTCCATTTTATTATTATTTTTATTTCATTTTTTTCCTTTTTTTGTTCACCTTTTTTTTATTCTTTTTGTGTGCAAGTCAAAACGAGCCGCAAAAATTGTTTTCAAGTGGCTTCAAATTAAAAATGTTTTGTGGCCATCGAGCCGCGACTCTTGGGACACTCAGCCACACCCACACCTGAACAACCGACAACCGACATCCCGAGAAACAGATGAAAACCCATTGTGAAGTCCACAAATTGGGCAGCAATTTGCTTCATTTGATTGGCCGAGCAACGAGCTCCGAGCTACGAAAGATCTGCTCCACAAAAAAATGTTAATTAAATGAGCCTAAAATATATGCACAATTTTTAAGATTATTGCAATCGCTGATAATATTTAAATATATATATATATAATATAAAATAATATTATTAGCACCTGACAAATGATTTTGACTTGGAGACTTACTTCAAAAATCATAAAAATTATTAATCCATTAATTTATATGATACTAAAAAATTCCCAAAACTCTTTAAATTTAGACACGTAAATTCGTAAACATAAAAATATCAGTTTTCTGCTTAAAACTTAATTTTCTTCAATACACATTTCGAAATATGATAGAATTAGTTAAATGTTGTTGTTTGTTAAAAAAAAAGTGAATTAATTAAGTTAAAATTTTATTATATTTCTTGCACAAAATATTTCCTAAAAACAAAATGGGATTAGAGCAATTTTCTCTGCTAGTTTCAATGTGATTTAAGTGCAGCTTGGATAGTTCCAAAATATATATTTATATATGATATGTTACTGAAGGATCTGAACAGCTTATGGTAAGCGTTGTGGGCGTGGTGGGCGTTGTGGGCGTGGTTTTTTTTAGTTTCATTTTGCGCGACTTGAGAATTTGGTCATAAAATGCAGCGTAATTGGTAGGCAACAAATGTTGAATGTGGCACGGGTCATGGGGCATGGTGCATGGGGCAGGTGCCAGGTGGCAGGTGGCATGTGGGGCATTCATTAGAATTATTTTCCAAATGGGTTGCAAACTGCGCTCTCGCGCCTCTCAAAGGAAATCAACATATTTTAACATTAATTTGGATGCGAAGACTGTGCTGCGCGGTGTGGCAAGGCAACGCACGCGGAAGACGAGGGGCAAACGAGTTAAAAGTTGCCCGCATTAATATGCAAAAAAAAGAGGAAAAATGGAAAAATGGAAAAAAAAAATAGAAAATGTTGAAAAATGTAAACGGATAAAGTGCATGGGGCAAGAGGTGGGGGGAAGGCAACAACTGCGAGTATGTGCTCGTCGAGTTGGCGAAATATAATAATGAGGGCACACACACACACGCACACACACACACACATTGACATGCAGACAAACCAACACACGCATCTCGTTAGCGACGACGCCGACGCACCTGCACCGAAATGGAGTATTAAAAATTATGCAAATGAATTCGCGGATTCGCATTCGCCGCTTGTCAGGACATGCCTCTGGCAGGCGGCGGCGGCGGCGGGGGCGAGCGGGCGGGCGGTTAGCTTGTTGTCCTTCAGCGCCACACCCACAAAATGCGGAAATTAAGCGCATGTACAACAAGAAGGCGAAGGAGCAGAGGAAGGCAAAGGAGGCACCAGTACCAGGATGAGCAAAGGAAGCAGCTGAGTTGCAGACATTATGAATGTTGTAAATTAATTTCTAGCGTGCTGTTTTTCTCTTTTTTTTGCCGCCCCCCGCTTTCTGCCGCTGCCTCTTCTTGCAAAAGACACGAGTCGAGCTAAGCAAAGTTGGCCGCGAGGTGTATACACAAAAATAAAAATAATAAAAAATAAAAAAAAAAAAATAAAATAATAAAAAAAGGGGCGGGCTGTCAGTGGACAAATGCGTAAAAACAATTACGCTTTAATTGCAATGATTTCCCCTGGAAACGCCACAGAGCCCCAATGCTAAACGAAAATTGAGCTAAAAAACGAGCAAACGAGTTGAAGGGGGGGTGGGGACAAGGGGCTTCCTGGCGTTGGTAGTAGATGTGCTGCCTTACAGATCTGTTGGAGCTGCGCTGCGCTGATTCTACTCACAATGCAGGTGCCAAATACAGTGGACAACGAGCCAAAAAAAAAAATAAAAATAATAAAAGCAAAACTTGTACTGGCAGTTATCAGGCATATATATAAAATATATCAGTAAGGTAAGTAAAAAAAAACAAACAACAACAACAAATATTATGCAATGGAAAGTTGAATGATTTATTTAAATATAAACAAAGAAAATTAAAGTTTGCTCGCAAAAAAAAGGAAATTAAACAAAAAATATTTATTATTATTTTTCATGATTTTGTGAACGAATTAAAATAGACTCTTTTTTTTACCATACTTCGAGCTGAGGTCAAAATCAAATGATTCGTCTTTGATGTGGCCAAAACTATTTATAAATATTTTGCAGCGCAATTAACGGATTTCTGCCCATTGTGGTCCAAATGCCTTATGGCAATTTTAATTTCGCTTAACGAATTATTAAATCCTTATGAGCAGTGAGTGTGCTGTGATGGGTGTTAATGTGTGTGTGTTTGTGTGTGTGTGTGTGTGTGGTTGAAAATCATATTCACATTCATGCTTGAATGAGTTTTTTCCTGCACACAGGGCACTTGCCCTGATCAAAGGACGACACTCTTGAGAAATTATCATAAAAGGATTTGCGGGCAGCGTCGCCGTCGACTGTTCCATTCCAATTCCAATCCCATTTCCATTTCCATATAACAATTTTTGAATAGAGAGCCTCGTCTATTGTTTTAAACATTCTTCTTCTTCTTTTTTCATCGTGTTTTTTTCTTTCATTCAAAATTGCAAAATTTGAATAATGCGCAAGTGGCGTGAAAACAACAAAAAATAAAGAAAGGAATATTCATATTCATCATTCATAATTCATCATTCATTCAGTCATTCAGTCATTCATTCACTCAGTCATTCAGCCATCTAGTGATTTAAATGAGGAGGCGCGTTCGCTGATTGCATAATAGGCCGCTCACATGGCCAATGTTGATCCCATGCAACCGTTTGAGCTGCATGTCCTTGCTGCCCCGACTGCCCCGACTGTCCTAACTGTTCTGGCGGATTGCAATTAGAGGCCAAAATGGCAAGTGGCAAGTGTCGAGTGCCGTGTGCCGTCTGCATTTACAATACAAGACAATCACAATTGGGGGGAAATTGGAAAAATGCTAAATAAGTAATCAAGCGGCTCTTAAATTGTTAAGCTCCAGAGTTCGACATTTGGAACCCGCTTTGAAGTGCATTTAACGCCCGATTTTTATGACTGGCTGAATGACTCACATTTGCACTTTGAAGTGGCTGCTGCACTTCAATGCATCTTCCAGCATCTGTGCTGTGTTCTCCACACTCAATTCCCACACACAATGGAACCCCCCTTTAAACAAAATATAATTTATAGCCGTCTAATTGGTTACAAATTACCCAATCATATCGAATAATTATTCGAATTCATCGGGTTTTTATTTATTCCATCATTAAAACTATGCATGATCACTAAAAAAAAAACAATTTGTTATTCAATTTGTACTCATACTAAATAATTAAAATTGTTTATCAATTAAATTAATCTACTTAACATTTTATTAACTGTATTTCAATGAGCCAGACTTTTTTTTGCGACGTTTGCATCAGCCAGAAAATTTGCATACAAATATGATAAATATATTTATATATATAATAATAGTTAAAGTATCCAAAGAAAATAAAAGTTTAAATTGAAATGAAGTTAAGTTAGCAGATTATTTATTAATTTTAAATATTTTAATTAATCTAATCAATTTTGTATTAGCTTGAAATATTTGAAAGCCCTAATTAAGGGCTCTGTCATGTGATGTATTTTGCAATATTAGTGTCCAAAAGAATAGTGCCAATTTCAAGTCAATTAGCAGTACTAAATTTTTTAATTTAATATGATTATAAAATGAGACGCATTAATTTGTTTAGAGGAAAACCGATCTTTAGTCCGCATAAAATGTAGCGGAAACTTTACGAAATTTTGCTGCAAAGGGTTCAAGTCCTGGATAAGTGCCGAGCGCGACAAAAGTTTGCGAAGCGGCGACAGCTTTCAGGTGTCAACAGAGCTTTTTTGCGTGCCCAAAAAGGGTTGACGAAACACACACACACACACACACGCTTAAGCATGTGCATATGTGTGTGTGTGTGTGTGTGTGTTGCCATTGCGCCTGACTGTGAATTTGGAGGCGAACGCTGCGTATGCGTCATGTGTGATTTCAAGACTGGTTGCAGATAAAACGCCTTTTTTAATCTGGTAAATGACTCAATTTCGATAATTTATCAAAGCCGTGGGCGTGGCACCAGCCACTGATCAATTTCGCTTGGTTTTTTTTTGTGTTGCATTTAGCAATTTTCTCGATACACAAGCAAAAGCGATAAATTAAATTACACTCTGACCAGAGGACACACAACTAACAATACAAAGAACAGCAACAACAGCAACAACAACAACAATTGCAGATGTGTCACAGACAGTGGCCGGTCAACGACTGAGTCCCGCCCCTTGCGCCGCCCCTGCAACGCTCTGCCAGCTTCAGTTAGTTTGTTTAAGTGGTTGGCCCAAAGTGTATTTAAGCTAAGAGCTTTGGACTCTACTTGACAATCTGCCAAGTTGTTGTTGTTGTTCTTCTTCTTCTTCTTGTTCTTCTCACCCTTCTTCATCTTGTTATTTCTGTTGTCGTGTTGCTTTTGTTGTTATTGTTATAGTTGTCTGTCTATTGTAAACAGGCTGCTGCGTCCTGTTTGTGTGTTGACATTTCGGCCAGCCTCTAATCCGTCGTCGGTAGTGACTCCCCTTGCCCATCGGCGCAAATGGGGCAACCTCTTGTTTGGCCCAAGGCTGGACTCAAGATTTATTTTTGCAGTCAAGCGTTCGACGGCCAAAGCGGGGGGGATAAGTGGCGCAAAATAATATTGTTGTTAGTTTAAAGTGAGCGAATCGAATTTGTCTAATGAACCAATTAAATAAACAAACGATAACAATTAACCATTAAATCTAATTGTGTATCGATAACATTTACATTTTGTCATTTATGTTATTTGTTTTTAAATATTTTATATTAACAATAACTCTGTCAATTTATCTGTTTTATATTACATATTTATTATTTTTATTTTATACATATTTATTTTATTTATACTTGAATACTTGAAACCCAGATTCAACTCGACGGCTTATTGGTAAATCTACGAAGTATTTTCCATAATACCTCAACTAAAATTTGTTATTTATCTCAGTTAAATGAAATCCTCACTTTGTGTGCATTCCAAGAGCAAAGCTGAGCTGACAGGACATCCTTGTTTGAGCCAAAAAATATATTTGGCTTAATATTTGTGAGCAATCGAATAAAAATTGCTTAATCGCAATTTATAGAAAATACAGAAAATCTGTAAATGAATTAATATCAGCGTACACAAAGAGGCACAAACGATGCTGAATTTGCAACAAGTGCAAAGACGATTTAAAAAAGGTGTGTGGAGGGGTGGGGAGGGGGTTGGGAGTTAGGTCTTTTCACTCTCCTTAGCCATGTAAATGGCAAACGGAAAATTTTTGCTTATGCCGCAAAAAAGTGATACGCCGTTCCGCAGCCACACTCCTTCCCCCTGCGTCTTGTCGTGCACCTGGCTGAGCCATATTTCCTTTTCGAGAATAAATTTAGAAGGTGCACAAGAGGAAGAGTCGAGTGTTTTTGTTTTTATCTCTGGCTATTCCTCGAATTTGCCTAAAAAAAAAAAAAAAAACTTAGTTAAGGAGAAAAAAAAATATTGTTTGAAAAGCGAGTTGAACAACAAATGCAACATCTGTCGCCAAATAAAGTAGCGCCTATACATATTTCACACACACACACACACACACGCATTGTCCTTTGCGTATCTCACAGATACATTTTCCTGTGCGTATCTCAAGGATACAATGGCCTTTTATCGCCATCGACGACAGGCGAGACTGACAAAAGGATGAAGTGCAAACATTGCGCATCAACGACTGACTGACAACATGAGGCACGAAGCCGGGGGAATGACAAAAAAAAAGAAGGGGGAATCATAACTATAGCAAACATGTCAACCAATTCAAAATTTTTGACAGGTTGCCCCTGAAGTGGCACAACACGACGGCTGAGCAAAGCCAATGGCAATGAGGGTGATTATCATCAGCGCAACAATGATAATTATAATTATTTATGAAGTGTGTGTGCGTGTGTGTGTGTGTGTGTGTGTGTTGATCAAGCGGGCTGCGCAAGGGCTGCGGGGCTATTATTGGTTTATCATCATTTAAATCATCCCATCCCCGCCAGACTGTACCATCCACAGCTGTAGTTCTATGTTGCAATTGAGTGTTAACATGGCTATAAATGAATACAAAAAAAAATATGGCGAAACTTTAATATATATATAGACATCTCTGATAGAAATGTGAAAGTTGTATTTTCTGTTTAATATCTGAAAACATGGATTTAATCAATATTCGATTTTGATTTTGAAATTTTGTTTATCAACTTATCAAAGTAAATAGAGAGCCAAAGTAAATACAAGTAAATCACTAGAAATTTCAAAGCAACAGGTTGTTAGGCAAGTTGTTGCCACTCCCCCCGCTTCCCCCCCCCCCTTTGTTGGTTAGTAAACACATGCAACTTAACAGCTAAGCAATGGATTTGAAATGTTCGATTGCCGCCTCAGAAAATGTATTCCAGTTGCATTTGACAAGTTTGCAGCTAAAGCTATTTGCTCGACAATGGCAACACAGTGCCCCCTTCCCCTCCCCTCCCCCCCTTCCATCGTCATAAATAAGTTGTTGCCACAGCAACTAAACATGGCAAATATTGGCAGCACTCGAAGTGCTGAAGTCAAGTTAAATGCAGCTCGCAAGTGCCAGCAAACAGTTGAAATGTGGCAAGTATGCGACTAACAGATACTCTGTATTTTCGCAGAATCAAATAGAGAAACGGAATTTCCACATCATTGTATTGCAAACTTCAACAAAATCAATCAATCATAAATTGTAGTTTAAATTGTAAATTTAATTTTTTACATTTACATTTACATTTTTTTACGCCGAAGCAACCCGATTATTGACGCTACAGGGTATAACGACGCGTCTTGCGATTTGCCGTTAGTTGTGTGTGTGTGTTTGACAGGAGTTATTAAATCGAATCAACTTTTAACTGACGTCTGATGTCTGGCAACAATTTACGATTTACGCACAGCCAACTCACCCCTTGTCCCATGTAACCCCCCCCCCCCCCACACACCCATCGTCCTCTTTCTGTGTGTTCAGGTGCAAGTTCGCTGCTTGCGCCATATTTATTGTGAAATCATAATAACAATATAAATGTATTGTGGACAAACGGAGGATGCTGCTGCTGCTGCTGCTGTTGACAGCATCCTTGAACGTTGCCTCAATGTGTTGCAAGTTGCAACTAAACGATTTTCTATTTGCGATGTTGACTATTTGCCTGTTGATACTGCTCTTGGAATTGAAATTTAGCCTCTCTCTTGCACCCACCAAGCCGTGCTTGTTCATGTTGCAGGCAGAAAGAATCATTTCTAATCCCATAAGGAATTTTTTTTCCGAGTCGAGCTAGCCATGAGTTGAAAATTTCGATTCTTGTTCAGCGATTATTTTAAATTAATATATATATATATATATATTTTTATATATTATTTATATTTATATATTTTTTTTTATCTTTGTGGATTAACTTGTAAAACATGACAGAAACTTTTTTTTAACAAGTGAGTCGAAAAATCAATGCTTGATTTAAATAAAATAACTGATGGGATTATTTGTTGCGTCTTTTCGAATGAGAGATCAATTTCAAAATAGTAGACAATATTATTTCATTAAGTAAATTACAAAATTTAAATTACATTCGAAATTAATTTACCTATTTTGAAATACCAATACAGAATCTGATCCTTTTTAGTTGTTTCTGTATAAAAGTCAGATCAAAAAAAAAAAACAAAAAAAAGACTTGAAATCCACATTAAAATCATATTCGCAGTTTAGAAAATTTGATTTACTTTTAGATAGATTATTAAGAAGATAAACTAAAAAGCAAAAGTAGATTTAAAAATTAAAAAATAACTAAACGATTTCTATAGACGATTTAATGAGTTTAATATGCGAAAATTAGAAAATTTCGAAATAATTCAATTAGTGCCAACAAAAGCAAGGCGAACAACAACAACGACAACAACAACAACAACAACAACAATAACAAAAAGAGGCGTAGGAAAAAAGTGACTGTAATTCATCATTGCAGTTGCGCACCATAATGACTTCCTGGGCCCA
Source organism: Drosophila multiciliata (assembly GCA_037043605.1). NCBI lineage: Eukaryota > Metazoa > Arthropoda > Insecta > Diptera > Drosophilidae > Drosophila > Drosophila multiciliata. The sequence continues at coordinate 527,953 of JBAMBF010000157.1, forward strand.
GCCCAGTCCCACACCCAGGAGGCACAAACACACCCACAACGACAACAACAACAACAACAACAACAACAACAACAACGAGTGCCAAAAGGAAGGTTGTTTTAAAAGGAGGCTGCGGCCGTCCTGGCAGGCAGCCATTAGCGAAATTTGAGCACCAGTGGCAACAACAAGAACAACAGCGGCAGCAACAAAAGGGGGCACCCAAAGCGAATCAAAACGATGAGCGCATCGGTTGCAGCCAGAGTGGGTGGCTTTTGGCTTTCGCTCTTTGCCCGAAGGGGGTAGGTGCCACGAGCGTATAATGAATTAAGCTGCATAATTTACACAACCCCCTTGCAAAATGCACTTAAGAGCTTTACAATGGAGAAAAAATAACAAAAAAAAAAAAAAAAAAAAAACATAGGAAAAAAAATGAGAAAAAAAGAAGAAGAAAATTATAATATAAGAAAATATTTCGTTTCATTTTGAAGCGCTCTGCAACTGGCATCCGTTGTCGCATCCTGCAACCCCCCCCCCCCCCCCCTCATTCCAATCTACACTAGCTTACCGATTCGCCTGCCAATAGAAAATTGCGTTTTCTGAACTGACTGACTAACTGACTAACTGACTGCCTGACTGACTGCCTGAGTGGATGACAGAGTCTGCCTGCAATTGTCTGCCTGGTTGAATGGGCATTGCTTGGATGGCGCATCGGTTATTGCTGGGTTATATGGTCGTGGGGCGTGATTCGGTTGGGTATTGGGGTTTCCAGGTAGCTACCCAGTCAAGTGTGTTATCAATTGAAAACTTAACGCTTCGCTCTGCTTCGATTAATCCCGGTTACTCTGCACAGACACTCAACAGCAACAATTCAGTTCGATATTTTCTATCCCCAACAAAATTTTTATATTTAAAATTTACTTCAACTGAATATAATAAAATAATGTAGTAAGCCAAATGTATTTAAATATTTTTCAAAATTACGTTTAAAAATTTTACAATTATAGATTTAAGGTAAATTCATATTAATCGTTCTCAAATTTATTTTGTTTCATCTCTAATTTTTACCAAAATCGTTCAAATTATTTTCCAGATTGCAATAAGGACTAAAATATTTTCAATTGTTTATCGTTTTTATTTGTTAAACATAGTTTTTGTATTTAATATTTTAACACTTTTAATTTAATATTTCACTTTAAAAGAAATGAAATTTTGTAATAATCTCGTTTTTATATTAATATTTGTTTAAAGATTGTTTTACCTTATTTTTCTCTGTATCTCTCTAACTCTGTATAGATCTCTCTCTCTCTCTCTCTCTCTCTCTTTATCTCGCTTCACTAAATTTTTGATATAGTTTTTAAGAGAGAATTTTGATAAAGAACTTTTTTTCTTGCTCACCTTTTTCGGTGAAGGGTATAACTCAAGTCGTGCTTGCCAAAACCAATTGAATATTTTTGAGATTTTTTTTTCCCTTACACTGCTTTTCGCTAATGACGTTGATGAGTTGACGAGGTAGGTTAGGTTTTGCCAGGATATTAACGCAGCTCAGTGACAAGAAGGATGGGGAGGACGGGGACGGGGACGAGGACGAGGACGACGTCAACGTAGCGTTAATGAGGACGATTATAATGTCGCTGATTTTGCGTTCAAACTAACAGCAACTGAAGCGTTGCGAACATGCCTTGCCCCCATTGCCTGCTTAGCGACGACTCCCCGTTGCATTTGACTCTTACCCCTCTTCCCCCTCCACCCACCAATTCGACGCTGTTGTTATATCCATTATGTCAAGAGTCGAGCACGCCGAACGGTTGGCATATTTCTTGACTAAATGAGGTTGAGTTTTGAGTTTTATTGCGCAAACAATGCCGCAACTGTTGTCAGCAGTACCCCCAATCCCCAATCCCCAATCTCAACCCTCTCTCCCCTCTGCCACTCTTGTGATCTACGTCGCGCTGGTTGGTTGCTTGTTTGTTGAGCACCAAAGCCGTGCGACCGCCCATTGAATTCAAATTCAAATTTGCTGCGTTGCCTGAATACAATTGTGGATGGGATTGATGCAGTGCAAAGGGTGTTCCAAAGATGTGGACGTGAATGATGATGATGTTGATGCTGATGCTGATAACTGATGACTACTTCACTTAATGCAAATTTTCGAAGAAAAAAAAAATGAAGAAGAAAAATGTGATGAGTGCTCAACGTAGCCGCGGGTGAAAATCAAAGGAGTCCCCCTTGCCCAAGCAATCGGTGGCACTCCAAACGAGGCCATAATACTGCGAATCGTCGTATAATGAATGAGTAAAGCACCCCAAGCTCCTAGCAGTTTCGGACTTAGCCGGCAACTCGTTAGCCGTAACTAAAGCCCGTACTCATACAAACACAGAAACCGTAGTTGCTCGGCTCGAGTGCACTTCAAATGGGTGCGAAATGGGGGGGGGGGGGGGGCGTGAGTGTGGATCAAACCTTAGCTGCAGCACTTTATACATTTGAAATTAATATGTCATTGTGCAAAAGTATTTTGCCACCAAGTTGCAAAATTCAATTTGTACATTTTTCTCCCGTTTCGTTGCATTCGAGAGACGCTAACGACGAATCCAACGACGAATCTAACGAGATTTGCATATGGATGCAAGTCACAGCTTCCTCTTTTGCCACATACTCATACACACACACACACACACATACATGCATACGTATTTCACGCATCATAATTCCCAAACTCAATTCCCACAACGCCATAATCAACTGACTCTTGCGCCAAAGATGGGGCAAGGAAAAAAATACAAATAAAAAAAAACGTCGCAAATTTTCTACAAAATTAAAATGAAAATGCCATGAAAAGTATAAAAATGTCGAAATCAGCAAAGCAAATGAAGCAGCAACTCAATGCCACAGAAATTAGTGGAATGGGGAATTTCGAGTTTTGTCGTTTGCGATTTGTGTTTGATTTCTTCTTTTTTCTACTCGTTAACTGTCACTAGAGATTTCTCGCTGTTTGTATTGAGAATTCATTTCTGAGTCGGTCATTATTTGGTTTTTACTTTGCCATTCACGAGTTCCATTTGCATGCTTAGCTTGTTTAATTAGCCCAAGTTTAATTATGCCATAATTATTAAAATTTTCCTCAAACCAAACCTTTTCTCCAAACTTAAAAGTGTTGAAACATTTTACGAAATTAACTTTTATTTGACTATAATTTACATATATTTGCATATCGTTATCGTTATTATTTTTCCCAGCATATGCCACGCCCAACTCCATAAATCCAAATTTTAAAGATACGATAATCGTAACTCCTCTAAAAGATTGTTCAAAACCAAACTCCCAAATCCAATTTTGGCTGTTTTCGTAAATCGCTTAGTTAATTTCACACAATTTGACAGCTAGAGTTGAAAATTTTGGAAATTTGGAAGGAATATTGCTGATAATACCTTGAAAAAATGCAACAACAAAAATGAAGACCATGCCCAAAATCTATATATATAGATATAGTTTACAAACATATTACTCTGAACCTTCTCTATAATTTGTTTCTATATCTATCGCAATTTTAAAGGCAAACTTGGAGGAATTACTAGGAATCGCACATTAATTAAATATTATTAAATATTAATTATATTCTAGATCAGAATGAAGAAATCGGGTGACTGTCTGTAAGAGCACATGGATCTCGTAGGCGATAATTTGCTATCGTTTAATGATATATCGATTTTGTCTAGTAATCAAAACTACAATTTCCAAGGCAGATCCGTTCAATATATCATTATCTTTGACATATATCCGCTCAACTGGACAAATTTCATTGGGATCAATTGAAAAAACACATCTTCTTGAAATGGTGATTTTTTTGCGATTTCTTTAAATATTATTATTATTATTAATTTCGTAAAAATGAAAAGTGTGTTTTAATTAATTTAATATCCTAGTCGAGCTCTCTCAACTACAGCATTCTTATTTGTTTATGCTTGGCTTATTAATCCCGATTTTATTTATTTATTAAGCTTGACTATTATCAATTGCAGACGGCTCCAGCCTCCCCCCTTATCGTTGTCCTGTGCTCGGTTTGATGGGTGCTCATGCTAATTGCACGCAGACCGCAGAGATGCCTCATTAAAAGTGATTGTGATATGCCTTATTAGGAGTGCATAAAATCAACCCATACGGAGGCGGATCGGAGGCGGCACATGCATGGATAACTGTTGATTCGATGTGATTTGATTTGAGTTGATTTGATTCGATTCGATTTCGACTGCAATTGAAATTGAATTGATTTCAAGCCGCGATTACTGTTTACCAGTGCTATGAAGAGTAAGAGTAACTGAATCCAAGCCCCCAATCCCTAGCCGAATCCCAAGCACAAGCATCATTATATGCCGTCAATATTTCCAATCTAATATCCGTTTCGATGGTGCCCAGTCCAGTCAAAGCGGCAACAGCAACAGCCAACCAACCAAAACCCAATCAGGGTCAGCACTGCCAGCGAGACCAGAGGCTGCAGCGGGCGGCGAGGGAGGGCGGTAAGGGGGGGCTAGTTGTATTTTGTATTTTGAGCGGAGGGCAGCGGGAGCTGTTGAGATGGCGCTGTGGCTGTCACTTTTGCACCCACGTATGGCGACTGGTGGTTGTTTCTGCTGCTGCTGCTGCTGCTGCTGCTTCTTCTTCCCAGCAGCAGTGAGTGGCCTTGCGGCTAAACAGGCAGCAACCCCAGGTGCCGTACGCCAACTACCCCCACCCCAAATCACTCAGCTACCAATATATTTATTATTTTTTTTTTTTTAGACCGCTTTGTTCATAGTCTCTGCTGATTTTTGCTATCATCCTTTATAGGACTTTTCCTTTCTTGGCTCTGTGTGTGTGTGTGCCTCTGTGTGTGTGTGTGTCTTTGTGTGTCTCTGTGTGTCTCTGTGTGTCGCATGCCCCTCCCAGTTAATTTGTTTGCTCTCGCTCACGCTGCCTGTGTCAGCCTAATCTAACAACTCTCTTGCTCTCTCGCTTGCTCTCTCTCTCTCACTCTGTTTCGCTCTCTCTCTCTTTCTCTCTTGCGCTATCTGTGATGCGCTCTCTCGCTCGCTCGCTTGCTCTCTCGCGCCTTTTTGCTCAGCATTCATTCATTCATTTTCATTTTATGAATTGCATTTGCGCTCAGCCCTCGCGCTCTCTCGCTCGCACTCGAGCGTTGGGCGGCAAGTGCCTGCTGTCTCGTTCGCACCACGTCCTCTCCATGTCCTTCCTGTCCATTCACCATGTGCCAGGCATTCACCATGAGTAGGAAGCCATTATAAAATTGTCCTCTTGCTCAGGGCTGAGCATTTATTAAAAAAGCGGTGATTACTCGATTTGCACACCCTTGCCAAAAAGGGGAGGCGAAGGCTGTTGTTTAACATTTGTCCTTGGTTCGGTGGTGGCAGCTTTTCGTTTGGGCCACTACCAGCACTATATTGGCAGCAAAAGAACTAATTCATGCCCCATTCACAGGTGCCCGCCAGCTCCCGCTGCCGTTAGTTTCTGGGCACGGTCCTCTCCTTGGCCCAAGTCCCAGTCTAATCGCTGTCAGCCAATGGCACACTTCAACTGCCCCACACCCTTCCTAATGTGCCACTCTCGGCTAATGTCGTCTCAACCAATTGCAACAAACTAAAAACTTGACACATTTTGCACTTTTCAAATTCACAAATCACAAAACGAAAACTAAGTGAAAATGCTTTGGATTTTCATCAAATGTTATTTTATGAATATGATTAAAATATTTATACATTTTTATTTAAATATTTATGTTTTAGTGTTGGAAATAATGGCTTATAAAGCCAACTTTAACAATTATAAAAATAATCTTTATTAAGACATTAGGCAAATAAAATTCGAAAGTAAGAAAGACGAAAAAGTTCGCATAAGAAAAACTCTTCTTTTCTAAGTCGTGCACCTCTTAACTATTTAAATCAGGATATATATATATCTAAGGTTGCTCCTCTTATTTCTATCGTTAATCGATTTATATTGATGTTGGGCACAACGCTGATAGTTGATGTAAATTATATATTATTATTATTATATAAATTATACTCTAATAAAAACTAATATTAAAAATTAAAAATTTGTAGCTCTGATAATCTCTGAAAATTAGTGCATTATCAAGAACTGAGATCGGAAAAACTTCCATTTGACTTTTACATGATGTTTGCTAAATTAATTTTTCCCCTGGTTAAGGCTAAAAAGCAATCCCACAATTCTAAGTATCAGAATTTATATTTTGAGTGATAGTTCCTATATTGACGAAGTTCGATTTGGCGATTAAGATTTGACGACCAATTGAATACTTTCAGCAAAGTTATAAGTGGAACAAGAACTAAAAATACTTCCTGAAAAAGAGTTAATCCCTTGAATTATCATAGCTATAATCGTCTATCAAGAATCTGAATTACATTGATGGGTTTTTTAAATGTGGAATGAGTACTTCTAGGGATTTTAGTTTTATTTTATGCCATGTCTGAATTCACTTTAAATCTTTGAAGTACGTGAAAAGCTGTTGGCTCTGGTAAAAGGACAACACTATTTGGAAAGAGGGGAGGGAAAGTTTGCCTATGAGTTTGTAGAAAACGGACTTGAGGATGTCCACAAAGGTAAAGAAAGTCGGAGCAGTGATTTGAGTTATTCACACGGATCCTTGGAGCATATTAATGCAAATGCAAATTATAAAGCAGTCGCTGCCGTTGCCAGCCACAAAGGATGACAGGCGAGAGAAAATAAAATGGAGCCATAGAGACGATTCTGACTAGGCTGTGGGATTGGGAACGGGGATTTGGTGAGCTGGCGGTTGCGCTTGGTTGGTTCGTTATTCGGTTACATTTCATTATGACTGCCGCAGTGGGGGAGGTGGGTGGCGGAGGAGGAGGACGTCGTATGAGTGTGTGTGTGTGGCGGAAATTTAATTTCTTCCAGTTTCATGCATATTCACAAGATGACAACAACGACGACGACGACGAGGACTCTCGGAGCAGAAGAACTCAAACGCACTGCAGCCGCGGCGCACACTTTTATAAATTAAGGATAACGACCGACGTGTTTGTGAATATGAATATGAATATCACTCGGGTGGCTCTATAATGAGACGCCCCACCAGACTCTCATGGTGCCCCTGTGCCCCCGTGCCCATACCCATGCGGATATCCGTGGCTGCTTTGCATAATGTGCAACCGACGTTTGCATCCCGCTGCATTTGGATGCCATTCAACTTGGCTTGCCATAATTGTTATATATGTTTGCGTTTTCAGAGACATTCGCCTTATTCAGCATATTGAAAACAAATTGCTAAAACACCATAAACAATTATTTTGCATTTTACTTCGAGACACACATCCCAACTCGAGGACCACCCTTAGGACCCACACGTGCCCAGTCCCTTCTGCATCCCATTGCACATTTTATTTTGCATGGTACCTAAAAAAAAAATTAAAATTAAAGCGCTTTCATTCCATTCCGAACTACTTATAAATATGATGATGAAGTTGATAATGATCATTATTCAAAATGTATCAAATTCACTGATTGTCTAACTTAGTATTGGAATAGATATTAATTTTTTTCTTAGTAATTAAAAAAAATAGAGCTATTGATAATTATTTATTTTTAGGGAATTTTAATAATAAAATTACTCACATTATAATAAATACAGTAAGAGAGAAAGTTGTGCTCTGATACCAAAAAATATCAAACTATCCGATAACAGTTGCCACAGAACATTGTGGGTTTTCCCAAGGATTACCGATATATGAAGGGGTTTCCGGTAGTCAATCCTCAAATTGTGCCTTTAAAATTGCGATTTATATAGCATGTTCTAGTTCAAGTATGGTTTTAGTAATCTTCCCTCCATGTTTGGTAAATATGTCTCTTAAGTTGCGGGAATCATAGGGAGTGGAATTGGTTTCCGGATTATTTCCGGATTCATGAAGGATATCACTGGCAATATACTTTTCAAATTTGGTGTAGCTTTTAAAATGTATTTAAGATATATTATCATATGCCGATCTTAAAAAAACCTAGCACACAAATTTGGTGGCTGTACCGAATTGTGGTTATTGATTTTATCGATTTCTTAGCCCTCCATTTTGACTGATTAAAGAGTCTTAATTTTCTCTGCCTCGATCGTTCTGGCTGTGGCTTGTTTTGGAGTTGGGAATGGATACTTTTTTATGGTCGGGTTGCTATGCACATTGAGTCAACTTTTCATTTAAACTTGGCGGCGAAGCGAAAAACTTTTCACTCGTCATTCAAATCTTTACATTTTTGTCGGCTGGCTGCAGACTGAAGAAAGTTGCACAATTACAAAGGCGAATGGCAAAAGACGCATCGCTTAAGCATTTCATATGCATGAACCAATCTCTTTTGAAGTCCACAAATTATGTGATTGCTGGTGCGGATGCGAATGCGGATGCGGATGCGAATGCGGATATGAATGGGAATGTGAATGCGAATGCGACACCAGTGCGAATTGGGCGGCGTCCATTGCAAAAAGAAAACAAGAATGAATGACCATTGAAAGCGCACAGCATATTGGATACCCTTCCCAGCCGGAGCTAACTGGATAAATAAAGATAAATATATGAAATCGATCCATGGATTCCATGGCACTTATATGGAATAGCGATCGGATCTTTTAACCTCAAAATACATGTGTGAAGTATTCCAAGTTTCAGCAAAATAGCTTTAACTCTGAGCAATTCAACTAGTGATGCTGATCAAGAATATAAATGTATATGTATTTATATATATATGTATATATATTTTTTATATTTTTTTTATTATTTTTTATTATTTTATATATTATTTTTATTATATATATATTTTTTTTATGATATAATCTGCTAAAGTAAAAGCATTTAATTCAATATTTAACTTTTGATTTTTGGTACCACATATAACAAGATAAATTTTTAAATTAATTAAATTAATTAATAATTAATTAAAAATTAAATTAATGCTTTGCAATTTAATACAAGGCTTCTCGCTGTCTTCTTGCACATTTACCAGCAAGTTAAGATATGCATTTAACTATAGGGTATAAAAAAATATATAAAAATAAATGAAAAATGTGCTGGGAAGAAAAAAATGAAGCGGCGCTCGAGTGGCGTTGAACAAACAGTTGCGATGATGGCGGAGGTTTTTCTTTTACTTAAAATTTGAATTTGAATTTAAATTTGAATTTTGGACTTGCGTTTGGAATTGAGAGTTTGCATTTGCATTTCAAAGGGCCCCTTGACGACCGCCCACAAGAGCAGCAACAATGGCGCCTTTTCGACCCGGCCAAGAAGTGCACAAAACTCGCTGACGCCCTTTGTATATATATATATATATATATATATATATATTTTTTTTTTTTTTATATTTTTGGCTTCTTTACAGTCAAATCAAACAATAAACTGCACTCGAGCACGGGTCGTGGGGCTGTCAAAGGGCGAGGGGGGGCCCTGGCTGCGGCAAGTGCAGCAGCACGTAAAGTGGGGAGAGGGGGGCTGTGGGGCATTCGGAGCAAGTTGGCCATATTTAGACGCCATGCTGTGCCTTAATTCGATCAAAAGGTGCTGCAGGCCGTGATGGCTGCATGTGTTGCCCTCCACTCGACGCACTTCCCCGTTCCCTCCCCAACCCCTGCGGCTGGTGCAGCCAGCATGAATGGCGCTTGGCACGCCCCCCGTCGCTGTAAGTTTTAACCCTTAACGAGACCGGTTAAATGCAGAGTGCGAAATCTGAGCTAGCTGGATAGCTGAGGACCTTGTTGAAATTATAAGAATTGTTGCCTAAATGATTTCTAATGGGGTCTAAAGGGTTGCTTGCCAAGACGACCCTTCTGCTCCTCGGTCCGCTAGAGTGGCAACGCCCCAGGTGGCATCACTGCAACTGAAGTGCATCTGCAAGCAGCCCCTCACATCCCAGCTTATGCAAATTAAGTGCGTTGCCAACAACCAAGAATCTTTGCAGAGTTCCTCAACATGTCATCTAATAATAAAATATTATATTAATAATAATAATCTTAAAAATGTTAAGTTTTTAAGTAAAAATAAATATTTCTGTTAAAAAGAAAAAATGCATTTAAGTTGTTGCTATTTAGGGAAAATACTTAAAATGAGTATTATTATTATTATTATAGCAAAGAGTGAATTTTACTGGGAATGTAGAACTTTTAAAATTTCTAACGGTAACATATGGCATATATAATCAAATTATTAACATATTTGATACACATCCGTTTGTAATAATCACTTGGGAAGTGCCATCGGCTGCTGTTAATTGTGCTAGATTCGCCGCTATTCACTTGGATCGATCAATAGTTACCCAGTCTGATTGCCACTTCCTGTGCTTAAGCGACGCCATTTTGACCATTTTGCTAACTCTCTGCAGCCGTCCCGCCCTTCCGTGCCCCGATCCCATTGAGAAGCGCGCGCGTCTGGCGACCCAATCAAACAATCGACATCAATCATAATTTTCGCTATTTTCTTGTTACATTGATTACATTTATTCTCTGCCTTCTTTCTTGCTGCCTTCTGCTTTCCGCTCTCTGCTCTCCGCCCTCCACCCTCCGCTCTCCACTCTGCTGTTGTCTGTTTCCTCTATTTATTCTTTCCATTTTTTTTCATTTTTTTTTTTTGGTTTTTTTTCTTCTGTTGGCTTTTTACAAATTTTGTTCATTTTCTCGGTCTGTTGTTGCTCGGCAGTTTTCCATGGAATTTTCTTGTGCCGCCGTTGTGTCGCGCTGATGTCCTTAATCCTTGTCAACACACACACTCCACAGCTAACAATGGGCTCTGGGTCCTGCGGCTGCTCCTTTCGCCTCGTCGCCTCGTCGCATGTCAGATTTCGCGCTCATTTGTGGTGGGAAAATTGTCATAATCTTTTGACGTGCGCAACCCCCCCACCACACATTCCCCTACCCCTATTTCTTTTGTGTTTTTTCCTCCGTTCTCTTAGTTTTTTTTTTTGTTCATTTTCCTTTTTTTTTTGCTTTCTTTCTTTCTATCTCAGCGCCCACGCGCTGCTCAGTTGTTCAGTTGTTGAGTTGTTCAGTTGCTTAGTTCTCCTTTGATACTTAATAAGAAATCTGTGTTGTTTGCCTTTAGTGGGTTGACAAGGCATTAAGTTCGCCTTCATTTGCATGTCACACTCCCTCCCCCACTACTCCCATCCCATCACATTGTCCTCACTCAAAAGGCATATCAATTTACCAGTCATTAAAATTTCATGGCTGACTTTTCGCCCGACACCAAAGAGCGCCAAGCAATTAGCGCAATTAGCGCTCATGCCGACAAAATTAAGATTAAAGACATTGACTATCATAATGATAATGATAATGATATCCGTTTTTATCTCTCTCTCTATCTCTCTCTATCTCTCCTTTACTTTTCTTTTCTTTTTTTTATTTTTTCTTACGCCATTTCGGATTCATTTGAAAGCAATTCAATTCCAAGCAGTTCATATGAACTGCAATTGAATTCCAACTCGTCCAACTCGGTTTGCCTCCGCCCCAGAATTCAATTTGCGTCAAGTGTCGGATAAATGTGAAAATGAAAATGGAGTGCCAAATGGAGTGTACAAAAATAAATGAGCAAATTACGGGCTATGGCACAAATTGAGCTGCAAATTGGGCAGGATGTGATGTGAAGTGAGTGCGGAATAGGACAGCATCCAACAACAGAGAATCCACAAAGATGCAGCTGCTGTTGTGAGTCCAAAGACAACTCAACTCAAGTCTATCAAAAAGAGTCTCTATAGCCAACAAAATTGTATTTAACTTTAAGTGTATTTCTATAGGTTAATCCGGTCTCCAAATAGTCTGGGATCATCCCTTAAATAATATTTGTGTTTATAAATATATTATTATTATTAAATTTGATCAAAACTGGAATCCCGAATCAATTAAATAAATAAAATTAATTTTATAATACTGGGCATAAACTAAATATTTGATGTATGTCCATAAAAGATAGCATCGAGATAAGTTTGCCAGTTATCTCCAATATAAAATCCCACATATATATTCCAAAAATTCTGCCTTCTTGCTGTGAAGGATAAATCTGAATAATGAGGAACAATCTGAAGGACATTTGGACTTGTTGTAAACTACTTTGCATAAATATTGCACTGATTTGAATTATGTATTGAATCATCACAAAACTCATTGCTTATGGCCGACTGAGCAATGGAATGGAAATCAGACAAATATTCTCATATTTGTTTTTTTTTTTTGTTTTTTTTTTGGATTCCTTTCTTGTTGCACGCTTCGGTGCTCAAATCACCTGCGCAAATTTATGCAAATATTCATTGGTGTATTTAACGTTAATAGGCATAAAAATATAATGATTGCATAATGTGCTCACAAAGGGTGGGGTGGGGTGGTGTGGGTGGTGGCTGGAGGGATATTATGCGAACCGATTGGAGTGGAAAACGAGTTCGGATTTAAATTTAAATCGAGATTCGGATTTGGTGCCCCTTTGTTTTGTTGTCACTGAGGTGCTGATGGCGGCAAGCGAATTAATAGGATATCGCTGGCTCCAAATACTACTAAAAAAATAAATAAAACACACACACACTTAGTCGAAATTTAACGAGCCCGCCATTTTGGCCAAGGAATTGGGCTGAATGTTGCAGCAGCTTCGAAGGATGTTGGGTAACCGTTGACTGGCTGGTTGCGCTCTCTAATTGCATGGGGCACATCAAACGGGCTGTCAAAACACGCAAAATGTCACTTGAAATTAGAGCTGCGAATTGGAATTGGACGATGCTGTGGGGGGGAGGGAGGGAGGGAGACTAGGGCATGGGTTGTGAGTACCCCTTTTGTTGGCAACGCGGCTGCTGCAATTTTCAAGATGGCGCATTTGATATCCATTTTGATTATTGTGGCTGGCAGGCAGCGAGTCACTTGACGTAATTAAAACCAACAACGACAACAACAACAACAGCAACAACAACAGCAACAACAACAGCAAAGGCTTTGTCCTTGCCCTGGACGAATGACATTTGCGTCAGGAAGCGGCAATTGAATTGGTTTTGTACATTTTTTTTTTTTTTTTTGAATCGGAGCTGTCGTTTGGTTTTCGCTAGATTCAGCAGAGTTGGAGGCTGGCTCCAGTCGCACTTCCTTTTGTAATTGATATCCCGATCAGCATTCATGACACGGGCAATCCGCAGTCATCCCTTTGACTCCCCCCATTGTCATTATCCTGCCAGGCCGTATTCGGCTCGGTTTGCTCTGCACGCAATTTAATCAACTTGACGCGTTTCCTTTCTCTCCTCCCCTCCTTCCCACCACCACCCCCACTCAACTAAACACTTTATCCCAATCCGACATTGTGCTGGTATCAATTACCAAATGTTTTGACAGCAATTGTCTAAATAGGTTCTCGCTTATCTTTCCCGAATGAGTCCTTCTGTGAATCGAGACGCGTCCCGCAAATCCTTTTTCTCGCACACAAAAAACAACCTTGAAAAGCAGCAGTAAAAATTTAGCTAAACTTCTCCGCACAATCGAGAAATTAATTATTTAATCATATTTTTATGCTAAAAATAACTAACAAATTAAAAACAATAATAAAAAAAACAGGCTACTCGTCAATACATTTTTTTTTACTTTAACTTTTTTTTATATCGATAGTTTTTTATTTACTAAATATTAATAACATTTTTTTTTAATTTAATGTTTGTTTTTATTAATAATAAAAATAAATAAATGGTTCTTTCTACTTGTATCAATTGATCACATCATCAATGACCATAAAGTGCCCAACTTGTCAAACAAATTGCACAATTGCTCTCCTCTCAGAACACCTCTTGACATACTTGCCACAACTTGCCACTTGCCACCTGCTACCTGTGATATCTTTGGGGCAAAGTGTGTGTCAAATGTTCCCACTTAATATCCATTATTTGGTGACCATGTCGAAATAATGCCGTGGCAAATGTAATATTATCAAATAATCGAGATAAATGAAATAATGGCTAAAATGTGCCGCAAGATTCAATCATTTTTCCAATCAATCAAATCAGCAAAGCCGCAGCAAGAAAATGCTTTGGATTGTGTGGAGGGGGGGCGAGGCAGTTGGTGATGAAGCAATCAATAGTGTTGATGTGGCAGGAAATCATGTTGTTGTTGTTGTTGTTGTTGTTGTTGTTAATGCTGTTGTTATTATTAGTAAGTAAAAATAAAAACAATTTGAGGCTTGTTGAAGTTGACACTTTCATTAAGTTGGTCAACAAATTGGAATAATTTCTTGTCTGGCGCGGCTTAAAAGGCGTTAATGAGCACAACAACAGCAACTAAAGGAGGAGGGATTTGGAGGGCATTGAAATTTGATGAGACATGAACAAATAAAATAAGTGACAAATTAAAAGTCAAAGCTGCAGCCGAAGCGCCTCGAGGGTTGCTGCTACTCCAAGGGGTGTGTAAGTGTGTGTGTGCGTGTGTGTGTGTGTATTTTTTTGTTTCTGCTAACAAATTGTGTCAAATGTCAAAATAAACAACCCAACTAAAGTGAACCATCCGGCGACCCCCCCTCACCTGCTGCGCCGCTGGCATTGAGCAACATCCAATTAAATGGCATACAATTTGAGTAAATGCGGGATGCGAGAAGTGAGAAGCGAGCAGCGGCACGACTGGCATCATGCCACCAATTAAACTAATGATAAGTCAAAACAGCACTCGTTATGGCTGCGGGATGGGGTGGGGTGTGTGTTGTGGCAAGCTATTGATTTGTGCGATTTTCACAGACAAAATTGTGTGGCATGCCATTTACGTATGCAGCATGCAGCAGCAGCAGCAGCTCATCATTATCAAGCTCATAAACCAACCCAATATCTCGTCGCTGACAAGCTTGCAACTTGGGCAAACTAACGGTTCTTGCACCATGGCACGCTTCATGCCTCAGAGAGACGTGCGAAATTGCTTGTTATCAAGTTTATTTGGTTGGCACATGTCAAAAAGTATGCTACAAAATTCAGTTGCGTGTCTCTGTGCTGCACACACACACACACACACGCACACATGCCACATGCAAAACTGTTGCCTAGTGTGCACACACACACACACACACATCGCTTAAGTGGCATCATTTTGAAATAAAGTTGATTCAATCAGTTTTGGTGCCATTCATTTGCAATGCGACGCCAAAGGATACACTCATTTCTCTGAGTGTGTGTGTGTGTGTGTGGTTGTAGTGGTGCCATCTGTCACGCATACATCCAATGATGGCATCATCAGCCATCAGTCAACCATCCACAATATATTTTTGGCCATTTTACTGCTCGTCACTCTTGAAGCGCGTTACTTGAATAAATTTTCCTTTGGAGCAGCTAAAATATGTGTAAATAAAAGAGAAGTTGAGAAATTTTAGATAACTTAAAGCATTTTTAGATATAGCCTCTTAAATTGATATACCTGTTATCGATTAGTATTTGTGATTTCTCTTCTTGTATTACCAAAATATATATTTAATAATTTACTTACCTGCCTAAAAAGTGTAAAATGGAATTATCAAAATTTGTATCATTTATATTTTTGATCAGCATTAGTAGTAATTTTTATGGAATTTATAGAATAGTCGTAAAATTATGTTTGTTTTTAGTTTTTACAACTCTTCTAAACATATTTGGAACAAATTGTTTTGTGTGTTGCAAGTCTGCTTGCAGCATCAAAAATGTTTTGTTTTTATAATTCATTTTAGTTTTAACAACATTTAACAACGATAATTTTATCATAATTAAAAAATTATTAAATTTAGATTCTGATTACGAAGCTAAGCTTAAATCGACGCCGATTTCTACAACAGTCATAAAAGTAAATATATATATATATATATATATATATATATGTATACTATCGGCTAATGATGCCCATCAAGTATCTGTTTATATATCTATATATGCATACATCGATGATCAGATTAAGGACAAATTCTTCTGGCAATAATATCAAGCTTTTTGCCAAAACACTCGCACAGCATAAAAGCTTTTCGGGCTTGTTTTGCTTATAGCAGCTCCCTCAAAGCTCGAAGGAAAAGCTTTCAGCGTTCGGCTGCCGTCGCTTTACTGAATATGCTGCAAGGCTATGTTTGCACAGTGGCGCCATCTGGCGAAACGCTCTAAACGCGCGCCATAAACAGCTGCCATAAATATTATGCACAGAGTTCAAAAATTGCTTGCATCACAAAATAAAAATTGTTGCGAAGTTTCTTTAATTTTATTTGTTGCAATTTTCTCCTTTTTTTGCTGCACGCTTTGGCTTTTTTTTTGATGTATTAATTTGTGGCACATGTGCAAAGTTGTGACAATATTGTGATGCCGCTCAGCTGCTGTCCTCTAATCCTTGAAAGAGAAGAAATGAAAAATTGAAAAAAATATGTATATATATATATATAAATAAGGGGCAGACACATTGACAGCTTTGGTCATTGCATTAGTTGTTTATGTGTATGGGTGCGTGTGTGTGTATTTTAATTGAAAAATTCCGAAATGGCATAATTGAGGCAGCGCCATCTGGCGGTCGCTGTGCCCACATCATACCAAGCTTCACAATTAAGAAATTTAATCCGAAACATGAATACAAAATAAATATATAAAAAATAAAAAAAAATGTAATTATAAATACATTTTTCTTTAACTTTTGCATCTGTAAAACTTGGCTTGGTCAATACAAAAAGCCACGTTAACAGAATGTGAGTAGACTGACAGAAGCTTTCTCCCCTAGCATAGGAGGGGGGGGGGAGTCTAGAGGGGGGCCGCCCCCAGCCAACCAACCCATTGCTTGACGCTTTTGAAGTGCTGTTGCTGCTCATTTAGGCGCAATGGCTGCCCGGCAACAACAAAGAAGACAACCCCATAATTATATACAGCCAACAACCCCCTCCTCCCCCCCCCCTACACCACATATACACTAAAAGCGCTTTTCATGTTGCAATTCATTTGGTTTTTGAGATTAATTTTGAATTAAGCGCGTTTTGAATTCCATTTAAATGTTTTTCAATGCGTCGCAGATTTCAATGCGAAACATGGATGTAATTGAAAAAAAAAAACCGCTTAATACGACTAATGCTTAATGAGCTCAGAGCTGGTAGGATAAGTATATATGGGGGGGGAGGGAAGCATCTAAGACTGCAGAATATGCTTTTTATCTGATTTCATAATTATGAATATGTACAGACTGGAGACAGGAGAAAGGAGACAGGAGAAAGGAGACAGGAGTAAGGAGAGTGTGGGAAATGGACAAAGGGACGACTCTATGGGTTAGGAGTTTTTTTGCTAAATGGCCATGGGCGAAAGTCGGAAAATTATATGATTAGGATAAAGGTTAATATGAGAGCAAAGTTTCGCACAGATTTTGACAAAATAAATATTTCATGGAAATTGTAATGAAAAATAATGATAAAAATTAAATTGAATATGTTGCTTGATATTTAATTGCATATGAATTTAAGCATTAATTATTATTTTTATGGAAGAGTTTCTTTTAATTATATAATTAATACGAATCTTCGCAATATTCAAGAGTCACGAAACACATGTTTCACAGGAGCAGCAGCCCCCGGATTTAAGAAATGCAACCCTTAAGCAAAGAAATCACAGAAATACACAATTACAAGCATTATAGAATGATGGGAGGGGGAAGAGGGGGGGTGGTGTTGGTGTGGTAAGGACTCACTAGAGCCCATGGAGTGGGAAGAAGGCGATGCAGAAGGAGCGGGAGCAACAGCAGAAGTTGACCAATTATATAAACCACTTAAGTTGCAACACAGCGGGGCAAGTCAAACGGAGTAACAAATTACCACCACCAACACACACACACAGACCCACACACACACGGACACACACACGCACACACACACACAGAAAGGCCACAAAATAAATAAAACTGAAAACGAAAACACGTCAATGCGATAATTATTAATAATTATCCACTCGTCCTTATTCTGCCCCAGTCGCTGTTCAGCTCCTCTTGTCGCACACACACACACACACACACACACACACACACACTCCAGTCCCTCTCCAGCTCTCGTTCCCTCTCGTCCCGCTTTGCCCCACCACAGTCGAGGCCACTTGGCTCTTTGTCGTTGCTGTGGCTGGTGCTGATTTCTCGCTGAGTGGCGTTGCAACAAAGGCAGCCGTCTTCAACGTTGTTGTTGTTGTTGTTGCTGTTGCTGTTGCTGTTTTTCCTCTTATTCTTTTTGTTGCTGTTGCTGTTGCTGTCGCTGTGGTGGCCTGTGCTTGCTAATGGACGAGCAAAACTAAATTATGGCCAAAATGGTGTTGGCTTTCTGGCTGGCTGCCACTTATGTGCCACTCACACTCACACGCAGAGGCACACTCGCACACACACACGCACACACACACACACTCACACACACATACTCACAACAAGCCCGCTCTGGTGTCGCCCATTTTGGCCATATACTCGCAGCTTGTGCATGAAACATGTAATTATGAAATTAACGATTTCCAAGTGGCTCAAAGCAACGCAGCCATCGCCCATTGCCAACCAAATGCAGCCTGACATCGTGGCCAGCGGCAGGCAGTTGGGGCATAGAGTGGGAAAGTTTACGGAGGCGGCGGAAGGGGCACAGAGGACCTGGCTGGGGCATATGTGTCTAGCAGAAACGGCGCACAGTGTGTGGCAAACCAGTTCAGCTTCTTGTGCCACTCAAAAACTTCTTTTGTTACCATTTATTAAATTTAACATCACATAACCAACTACAACTCCCCCACCCCCCTTCCTCCCTCCACCCCTACGACCATGAGCTGCTTAAACTCCGTCTGCAGTTTTGGGTTCATTTCAAATTTCCACACAGCATTTCGGGTTCGTGCCCCCAAAAGAGAAGCAGAAACAAACACTTCTTTTGATCAGCCAGAAATAAATAAAGTATTAAAACTGCAACTAAAAAAAAAGTATATATATAATTTTGCACACTTTGCTTAAAAAATAGCGAATATTTTCAAATCGATTGTGTCTAGAAAAATGGTATTTCTTAGGCACACAAAAGATGAAATATTTTTTTAAACTGGAGTCAAGTGACTTTTGTGTGTTTGTATCAAATTCTACATTTCTGTAACAATTTGAATATTGATTTAACCTATTCTAGCTATATAATATAATGGTCAGATCCGCTCGAAATAGACACAGATGTGAACATATGCCAAGGATCAATTCTGGATAAGTTCTGATTATTTACAAAAAAATGGGAGAAATACACATGGTAATAATAATAATAGTAGTAATAATAATAATAATAGTAATAATAGTAATAGTAACGGAAAATTAAGTTAGCTAAGAAATAGAAAATTTTAATAATTCTAACCAATAAATAGACATGTTTCCCCCTACTGAAAGAGGCATCAAAAGTCAGTACTAAAATTAAAACTTATTTTTTTATCAAAAGCTACACATAAAACTTGTTTTTTAGATATAAAAAATTTAATAATTTGAACCCACTTAAAGGGCACAAAAAGGCTAAAATGGTTATGTGTAGAAGTGTGTAAAAGTTCTTCTAAATCCCAAATCAAATTAATAATCAGTCTCTTAACTTGGGATATCATTGATTAAGATCGCATTGGAAACATCCATAAGAAATTATGTTGACTTCAAATTTATGGAAAACAATATTTGATCACTTTAATTCAAATACAAATTATTCAAAAGTAGCTCGATTTATGTTGGATTTTACACAAAACTTAGAATGGAAAAATATTCATAATGGGAAAATAATCTATTCAATTGGGTTTCTCTTAAATTTTGTGTAATATATTAATGTAATTGCCATTGGGGAGCTGCATCTTTAACCATTAGGTGAATGACAATATACTGGCAGAAGATGATGCCCATTAGCCTGGGAAATCTGGGAAACAATTAGACAAAAACCAACACAAAAACAAAGGCGCGAATCCGTTGAGCACCTTTTGGCTAAGCAAAAACAAAAGCAGCCAGCACGATGTGGGCAATAAGAGTAATCGAAATGCGGCCAAGTTGAAGAGAAAGGCATTTGTTTGGCTAATATGCGAGTGGTGTGAAACCAAGCCATCGAACTGCAATTCAAATCCAGTTGCAGTCCCCTGGGAACAGCGCATAAAAGTGAGCAAAAACAATTGTAAAAAAGAGCCCAAAACTGGCAGATGTCAGCGCGGTGACATCCTAATTAGTTGGCCAACAAATGCAAATATGCTTTTAGTCTAATGACAGCCACAAATGGCAAAAACACAAAGAAATGCAGCGTATTTTCAATGGCGAACCAATTGGTGACGAGTGGCAAGTAGCGAGTGGCGAGTAGCGAGTAGCGCGTAACGTGTGACGAGCTGACAAATAGAGAAAACCTAACGGATTCATTAACAACGAGTGAGGATAGTATGAGCAGACGTGGCCCAACCAGTCAATTAACAACGAGTGGCAAGTAACGAGTGGCGAGTGCAACGAGTGCAACGCCCAACGGCAGATCAAAGGATCAATCAAATATGAACATATTGAAAATAAATTTAACTCAAATTTGCATTCGTTTGCAATAAAATCCGCCTCAAGTGCACCGAATGCGATTAAACTTTTGAAATGCATTTCGAGTGGATGCCAAACATCAAACAACACAAAACACAACACACACAACAAGAGCAGCAAGAACAGCAAGAACAGCAATAGCAACAACCAAAAAGGCAGCGAGTAGCAAAAAGGACGAGGCAAAAGGCTTTTAGACCACAGTCCTTTGGCGTACCTATGAAGTGG
The DNA here is from genome assembly GCA_037043605.1 of Drosophila multiciliata. Lineage (NCBI taxonomy): Eukaryota > Metazoa > Arthropoda > Insecta > Diptera > Drosophilidae > Drosophila > Drosophila multiciliata. Next base: position 548,666 of record JBAMBF010000157.1, read on the forward strand.
GCGCTGTTTTCTCTGAGTCTCAGTCTGAATCCGAATCCGAATCTGAGTCTGAATCTGAGTCTGAGTTTGCATGCACAAATGAATTGGTGTGCATGGTGTGTAAGTTTGTATTGTTGTGGGTATTATAATAATAGTCACACACTGCCTGACAAAGGAGTGGGTGTATGGGAGGGTGGGGGTGGGGGGGTTGGCAAGCAAGTGGCCTTTGTGATTTATGCGACGTCTCTTTGAGGCTGAAGTGCAGATTACATTATAAATATGAAATAATACGAGTCGGCGCACAGGTCCTTGAGGACCTGCGGAACGGAAATTAAAATTCGTGATCACAATGCTGCCAGGGTGCGGTAGAGCAAGGGACTAGGAGAGAGGAACCGGAAATGTATGTGTTGTGTGTGTGTGTGTGAGTGTGTGTGTTGGGTGTGTTAATGTATGTGTGCGTTGCAGTTTAATGCCCTAATTGGGCAAATAACTGCGAAAAACTTTGATCAATAAACTCAAACTTAAAGAATACGAAATAAAAATTATTTAGAAAATCAATAAAAAAAAAGGAAAAGACAAAAAAAATGAAGAAAATGAAAAGAATATATATAAAGATATAGTCAGTTTGGAACTTAATAAATAGAAAAGGTATATCTGGGAATTATTGTTTACAGTTATTATTAATGACAACAACACAAATCATTTATAAATAAAAGACCAAAATTTATAATGCAAAACAATTTATTAAATGATGACACAACTCTCAAATTACATGCTGAAAACTCACATTATAATGCAATAAATATCTTAATATTAAATATAAATAAAAAAAAGCAAACTTATCGTTTTTTTGTAGTGAATATTAAACATTTAAATGCATTTCCAAAATGACGTTAAAAATGCTCAAAATGCATTTGACAAGTGCTAAAAGAAGCCGCTTGAAATTCCAACTTCCAAATGGAATTGAAGGCTTAAAAGATGAAAGCTTCTTCCCTTGCTAGTCAGATATATATATATATATATATATATATATGATGTATATAAATATTGCATGTTCAATTACAAAATTGAATGGAAGCAATGAAAACATCTACAAAAAAAAAACACGTAATTGGAAAAAAAAATACAAATTTTAAATAAAATTGTTTTTGTGCAACGTTTTGTGTGTGATAAATGCAATTTACACGATTGCAAATGCAAGCGTTTAACTATGCCACAAATGGAGACTAACGCTGGCAATGGGAGCCACAGTTAGAGTGAGAGGGAATGCGTGACGAGAGACGAGAGAAGAAAGAGGGAGAGGAAGAGGAAGAGATGGAGAGACGTGTCAAATTGTGCTAATTATACGCTGCTTTGGGCTCCAAATACGCCAACCGACAACTGCAGGCGTGTGTGTGTGTGTGTGTGTGTGTGTGTGTGTGTGTGTGTGTGTGTGAGCAGCAGAAGCCTAATTGCAAGCCAACCAGTTAATTGAAATGTGGCTTATTGATTATGCAATTGTTATGCAATGCGACTAATTAATCACAACTGCTGATGGAAATGGAAATGGAATTGGAAAGGTTGCCGACTGCTGCCAAATTGCGGCAACAATGCAACAACGTGCAACAGGGCAACGGGAACTGTGAGGCAATTTAATAGGTAAGTCGATGAATCAATAAATGAACCAAATGGCCAAAATGCCTAACTAAACTACACACAAAGCTGGCAAACGTGAAGAGAGTGTGGCATGCAACACATGCAACACATCATATATATATGTACAATAATTATATTTAAAAATTTAAATATTTTCTTATTGAATTGAAATGCTTTCAATTATGATGATTTACTTTATTGGCCAATCAACTCGTAAGCATTTTACACATTTCACTTACTGCTCTTTGTTAATCATTTAGATCCTTCTAAAATTAATTTTGAGAAAATAAAGTGAACTTGTAAAAATATCCCAAATTTAATAGATTTTTTTTTAATAATGTTTTGTTAAATATTTAAATTGCCATCTAAAATAAAAAGCATTATAATGTATTATGTATCCCAAACCTTGCCCACAATACTCATGGCATTTGATCAAGTTTGTGCGACACACACAAATGTCGCATGTCGCATGTTGCATGTTGCGCAGGTACCATAAAAGGGAAGAGGCAAGAACAAATCTTTCAATTCGATAGATGTCATTGATCGAATTATCGGCCAGCAATAATTGAATATCGCATTATATTATAAACAAAAACAAAAATAAAAAAAAAAAATATTAATGGAATCACGTAAATCGCAGGCATACACACACAGGCACACACACACATACACACAAACGCACATGCACATGGAGGCCGTCGCTGTGCGGCCCGCCAAATTGGCGGCGCAGAATAAACTGAAACTGAGCACGCAGCGCGCTCAGCAAAGGCCGCAATCGTCCGAATAATTAACACTCACACAGTCATTCGGCTCACACGTACGCTATACACAGTGTCGGTGAGCCTTCCAGTGTAGAGCGCAACAGCAAGATACGTTAAGCGTGAGTGTGTGCAGGATAGCAAAGAGTGAACTGCTCACATTACCCCTACAATTGGAAGTACTATGTAGCTGTGCGTATGTGAGAGTGAGATGGCATGCGCTTTAACATAGCGCCATCCCGTTGGCACGCAAAGATGGCGTAGCAAACGACAGCAGAGACGGGTTGTCGCAGTCGCCGCAGCCAGCGAAAGCATCAGTCGACAGTTGGCGTGCGAAGCAGCTAAAGCTACCCCGGTGACGGCAGAAAGCAAGCAGAACGCAAGGCGTGCTCGAAATAGACCAGCAAACGTGAAACGTGTGCGTTGGCGTTGGCGTTAGCGACGCAGCTGACGCCGGCAGCGACGTCGACGTTGACGTTAACGTGACGCTTTTGCTCGCGTGCAGCGCGCGCTTTGGTTTCAGTTCGTTTTCGTACGTTGTCCACGCCGAACGCAAGCGGTCAGCACCCACACACACAATACATCAAGAATTAGACACACAGACGAACACACTCGCGAAAATTAATATACATATATATATATACGTGCGTGCGTGCGCTGAGCTTAAGCTCTCCTGACGCTACTCGTGTTGTGCTTTAAAGTAAGACAGTTAGTTCATCACACACATTTCGAATTCGAATCCAGTTGGGACTGCGCTCAGTTTCTTATTGCTTATTGTTGTCCATGTGCGAGGGACCAAATCAGTGTCGCTGTGTGTGTGTGTCTGTGTGCTGCTCTTCTTCTTCATTTTTTTTATCGTGTGAGCTATGAGAGCCGTTAGCTTTGAACAAGTGCAATAAACAACGAAAACTGATCGAACTTTCTGCGAAAGCTTCAGCAAACGTTCCCGACGGCAAAATGCAGGCGACCAAAATGCGAACACCTTTTGCCATACAGGAGATCCTCGGCCTCGGCGTCGGAGTCGGTGCCTATCAACAGCAACAACAACAACAGCAGCAGCAACAGCAACAGCAGCAGCAACAACAGCAGCAGCAGCAATCAACACAGGCTGCTTCAGCTGCCACGCCCAGCAGCACAGAGGCGCCCCTCTCGCCGGCAGCGACGCCGCCCCCGCGCAATGCAAACACGCCGCAACAGTCGGCGGTGAGCAGCGCCCAACAGTTGCAGCTGCAACTGCAACTGCAGGAGCATCACCAGCAGCAGCAGCAACAACAGCAGCCATCGTCCTCATCATCGATACGCGATTCGCGCTCAATTTCACCGGATGTTACACGTTTGTCGGCCGCCGCTGCCGCCGCAGCCGCTGCCGCCGCCGCCCACTGCCAGTTGCCCGTTTTCAATCCGGCGAATTTCTATGCTGCCGCCGGCTATGCGGCTGCCGCCGATCCAGCGAACGCTGCCGCCGCCCATCATCATCACATGACGACGCTTGCAGCGGCCGCCTATCTGCGCGGCTTTCTGCCGCCCGGCTTTAGTACGCCGCACGAGTTCCGCGGCCATTTCCAGCAGCATTTTGGCGCACAGTTTGCAGGTGAGTGCAACTCTCGCAGTTGAGTCCAAGTTGCAGTTGCACCTCTGGCTAATTAAGCAAAACAGAAAAGTGATCGAGCAAGCGAATAATCCAAGTGCCAATTAGGAATTCGATATGTAATCTGTACTTTGTAGCCGATGCAGCTTCGACAAATCTTAATTTATCATCAGTAAATTAATTAAATTACATTCCAAATTACTTTGTAATGCAGAAAAGCAATTCGCCGATATAGTTTGTAATGCAGTTGCGTAAATGTGTAGTAAATAATTTCTAAATATATATAAATATATATATATATCCATATATATATTATATATTTACATATGTATTAAAATAAATAAAGTGAACAACAGGAATATTAGCACGAATAATCCAAAAGTTCACTTGTTTCCACGTCAAATATTATTGTATTCATATTTAACAATTAGGCTTTTCTTAATGTTAAATATAAAATTGCTACAAATCGCTTTGAATAAATGCAAATGTTGCAACAGGCAGAAACACAGCACACACACAGCACACACACAAACTCACACAGCGAATGCAACCAACTGGCAACTTGCAACCGGAGGGCCAGAAGCCCACAAGGCGCAACTAATAAGCCGAAGCTGAAGCTGAAGCTCCTCGTTGGCAAAAAGGGGTTCGCCAGGGGGAGACGCAGGGGCGACGCAGGCTGTGTTTTTGTTTGTTCGCCTCGCTGGGCAGGCAAAATTAAAACAATAAAACGACAAATTAAACACAAGTCGTGAAGGTGGTTGTTGTGCGGTTACCTAGGGTACGAACAACAACAACATCAACGTCAGCCGCAGCTTATTAATAACACACACACACACACACATACAAACACACACACATAGAGAGAAAAACGTTAAGTGGCTCATCAAGAGAAGTGTGAAATTTAACACACACTTCAATCGATGAAATTTATGTGTATATGTGTGACGCTAATTAAGTTTATCACTGATTGCAACTCATGTATATATATCGTATATATATATATATTTATATATAGAAAAAAATAGAATAATATTCAGCAGAAAGCACCGATTCGCTTCTAATGAGATAAAAAAAAAAAGCCAAATTGAAATGTTTGTTTTACAATTTTATTTTATTTATTTATTTATTTTAGCAGTAGACAAATGGCAGTCTCAAATTAAATATAATTACAAAAATTAAGCATTATATCTTGGCACATCTCCCTCTCTCTCTCTCTCTCAGCTGCACTCGGCTTCCATTTAAAATGTTGCTAAATATTATAAAATTTACCTTTTTATTCTCGACTTTTTGGCACATTTCATTTGTTAGATTATTTGCCTTGGTGGTCACGCCCACACACACGCACACACACACACACACACACACATACACATACTTATTGCCTATTACACAAAACTCACTCGTTTGCTCTTTCTTCTGCCTTCTCATTCGCTTGGCTCCGCAAATGTTTGTGTGGCTGCCTATTCTGCCACACACACGCACACACACACACTAACACACACACACACTTAATTTTCACACTTTACGGCTGTTGTTGTGGCTGGTTCTTCTGCCTCCTTTGTAGCCATTGTAGCTGTAGTTGTGGTTGTTGTTGCCAACTTCACTGTTGACCTTTCAGCAGTCTCCTGCTGCTGTTGCTGTTGCCCCTTTGACTGCCTTGGACTGCCTTGACTACTATTTGCTCTAGGGCCACATTTTGTCTGTTTGCACAACAGAGTTTTTACTCTCTATCTTTGGTTGTTATTGTTGCTGTTGTTGTTGTTGTTGCTATTGCTGCGGGCCAAGTTGAGCTGTAAAAAAGGCAACGTCTTGTCCTTTTCTATGAACTGCACAATTGCCATAGCAACAGCAACAGCAGCAACAGCAGCAGCAGCAGCAATGCCGCTAGTTGTGTACAAAATAAATCGACTCGAGTGGTTAACCGCAGGAGCAGCAGCAGCAGGAGCAGCATCACAAGGAGCACGGAGGAGCTGGGTTTGCAATAGCATATCCTTTTACTATAAAATTGCTACTTTGCTGGTGGCTGGTGGCTGGTGGCTGCCACGTTGTTATCCTTAATTTGAGTGGCCATTGAGCAGCTGAACTGGCAGGACACAACTCGGGCAGGACTTTGACTCAATGCTGGCGGGCAGCATAAGAAGCTGCTGTTGCTACTGCTACTGCCACTGCTGCCACCATGCCACATAGAATACTTTCTCCTCCTTTTGCTGTTTCTTATATTAATAAATATTTACTTGAAAGTCATGGGATGCAAGTGCGAGTCCTGTGTGTGCGACCTTTGTGTCCTCTGTGCTGCGTCAATGTTGTTGTTATTTCTGCTGCCCGTTTCCTATTTTTTTTCTTTTCTTTTCTTTTATTTTTTTGGTTGCTTCTCAAAGTCAGAGCAAGACCAAGAGAGACTTGAGTTTGGGTTTTGGCTCTTCAACTGAGGATCGCTGTCAGCTGCCAGCACTTGTCCCACGCTCGTTGATGTTGTTGTTGTTGTTGTTGTTGTTTTTGTAATGGCCGCAACTATTTTTCACACATTTGCGGGACAAAAAGGGCAATGTGGCAATGTGGCAATGGTAAATGGCCAACAGCCTGACTTGTTTGTTGGCCATTTCATTGCCTTTGTCGTTGTTGTTGTTCTTTTACTATTATTCTAGCTGCTTCTGCTTATTGTTTGGCCTTAGTCATTGGTCACTTGGTCGGTATAAAGTGTTAACTGAATTTGTCTTAATAACAAATAATTGCGCACTAATTGGTTTTTTAATTGGGTTGCGTTTAAAATAAACCATTTGTGTTTTAAGTGTTTGACATGATTTGCTAAATGCATGGCTTAAATAGAAACAAGTCCAAAGTTCAGTTCAGTTCAGTTTTCCTGACACTTTTCCAAGTCTACATTAGATCTCCAAACTTTCCTTTAAGTCTATCTTAGTATGTAATTTCTTATATCATCCATATCAACCTTACTTTTGTTATATATATATATTTTATGTAATCATTAACTATATCAAACTATATTAATATATATTCTATGATTTTATAATACCAATAGCCAAATGAACACAATAAGAGTGTTGGTAGTAAAAATAATAATTACTTGTTGTGGCATTTAAATACAATTTTTTTTTGTTCATCTAAAAAAACATTACTTTATCCCAGTTATTAAATCCATTCTCTCAATTAACTTATTTTTTTTCTTTTGTATTCATGCATCTGCCACGCGTGTTCACATAAAAAAATAAAGGAACCGCATGAAAATCAATCGCTCCAATTTTGCCAACAAGAAAGATAAAAAAAGAAAAAAAACCCAAAAAAAAAAAATATATACTCAAATTCTGAATCAAAATTTGCGATTGGCATCAGGCGGAGAAGGAGAAGGTTGAGGAGGGAAGGGTCGCAGGCTTAAGATATTTGTGATAGCAGATCGCGCATTATCGCCCAGACGCACTTCCGAACCGATCAAATAAAGGTCGAGCAGAGCAAGACAGATATATATATATATATAAGTGAGAGAGAGAGAAGGGGAGAGGGAGATCGTGGGTGCGCATTTCCTGCCAGCTCTCGGACAAAGGTAATTCGATAGTTTTTCGCACATTTTGCTAGACTAATGTGGAAATTGGTGTAGAAAATTGCTATATCAAGTGTTAATTATGTGACAATGAGTCGACCGAAATTGAGAATGAAAACGGCTCGAAAATCGGAGGGTAAGAATTAGGGATGGAGGGAGTGAGGCAGGGAGAGCAGCACTTAGTCTATTATTTTCATAATCATTTTTTAATTAGAAAACTACAAGTTCAGTTTTCACGAAAAAAAAAAACCAAACCGAACCGAACCGAACCAAAGCAAACAACCGAAACGTAAACAAATGCGAAGAGAATTTTCCCCGAAACCGAGCACAGAACTGGGCAAGTGGCTCGACTGCTCAACTGCTGCATAAACAGCAGTCACAATTGGGCACTGGGATTGGGTATCGTCGTGGAGGAGCATTTGTGGCAAGTGAAAGAGCCAAGGCAAAAAATTGATGGCAACAAGTGGCAAGCGTCGAAAGGAGCCACAAGAGCTAAACGCTGACTGCGTTGCAGTTCCCAACGATTGTCTATCGCACACCGCACCCCGCAACCAGGCCTTTGCCAGCTGCATGATCAGCCAAAGGCAGCCACTTCAGACGGCAGCCAACTGCAGATTCGTCGTCATCATTTTCTAGGAAACACTCAAGAGCAAAGCCGCAGCGCAGCGTGTAAACAACTGCCTGAGATTTCACTCCCTCGGCTCCGTCCACCTCTTGTCGCATCATCATCTAGCCATGGGTACAAGGCTAGTCAGAGTTGCCTTTTAAGTGGCTTTGGTTCCAGCCTGCGCCGGCAGAGACTCGTTCCGATCTGCAATCGGCAATGTGCGCAAAAGACGCTGAAAGCCACAAAATAGGAATCCTACATGATTTGCATTTAAAAACCTGTGGCCAAGTGCCTGTGTTTTTTTTTTGGGAAAGTGCCCCAACAAATGGACACACGGCCATAACTTAACGTCAAGATGTGCCACCAAAAATGAGCGCCACTCTTGAAATGTTCAGGAATCTTGCAGAGGAAAATGAGGGAAATGCTGCAAGTGAATTAAACTTTAAATGCGAAATGGATCAAATGAAAGTAGCACTTTTCTGAATGAACACTTAAAATGTGAATAACTCAGAACATCCTCAGTCAAAACGATTACGGATCGATTAGATCTGCAGTGGATTTCTTCAATACACTCGAGGTTCACCGCAAGTTTTTATATATTGTTTTTTTTGGCAATTGCCCCGGCAAATTTGGCACTTGGAATGCAGTAATTCGCATCAAATGGCAGGTCCTGAAAATGCGTACAGCACTCGCGGAAACAGTGCCGAGTAGCTACCCCAGGATGACGATGATGATGATGATGATGATGGTGTGCCTTGGGAGCAGGGAACTCACACTGGGCTCACTTGGACATTTTTACAGCATGTTGCGTGCGCAAATTGAATATTAAACGTGTTAATCTATTTTATGGCAACGCACAGCAGCCATTGCTTCCCTAACCCATCCCAAATTTATATTGCGATCTTGAGCACAGTTTGCCGAGTAACCAGTACCAGTTACCGAATACCAGTTACAGAACACCCGAGTAGCGTACTCGGAACGGGTACGAGGCCTTTAAAAGGCGTTTGGCATTTTATTAATTTCCCTGTTGACAGCAATTTGCAACGCTACACGAATTTGTTACCACCAAAAACACACACATACACACACACACACAACCGGGGGCTGGGCCCTGGGACTGGGACTGGGACTGGGTCTGGGACTGGGCTCTGGGTCTAAATGTTATGTGTAACGAAACGGCCCAAAAACTTCCGCATGTGTTGATGGGTTAATAAATATTTGAACACACACACACACACACACATACAAAAACACACACACACACACAACTGACACATTAAACGCCCATGTGAATAGTGAGTGTGTGTGCATTTTTATATTTACCGCTATTTCGGTAACACCATTTGATAGTGTTGTAAAACGTTGTGCCCCCAAAATGGACAAGACCACAAGAGAGGGTTGTTGCTTGTTGCAAGTTACTTGCCCATTTGAATGGCACATTTACTGCCACACAACGAGTGTGTGACACGGGAGCAGGGGCAGCAAAGGTAGGGGGCGTGAGATGGGGGCCTGTGCAAGCAATTTTATAGCCAAATGAATTTTACACAAGGTAAATACACAATTTGGCCTGGTTTGTGATTCGTTGCGGGCTCAACGTGTCCACTTTACCGCTGAAGATGCAGACGAAACTACATGTGGAGAGCACGTATGGAGCCTGAAATTGGTCAATAAATGTTTAAATATATATGTATGTATACACAATTGAGGTAAATTGAAGTACAGATCGTGTTGTCGATTATCCAAATATGAATCAGAGACCACACAAATTATACACATGCAAAACACAAAATGCAATTGCTTAAAATGTTATTTTTGTTTAGCTGCAATTTGAATTAAATGAAATAAAATTAAAGAAATCGATATGCTTGAAATATTTATCGATTGCTCACGTGTGCGGCGAGCTGCTGCAGGCGAATCAAGCCGGCTTCGAGAGGAGTCTGAGCCAGCCTCAACGCCGCCCACTTATCGTAACTGCCAATGCCGATTACCACTCAGCCCAACAACAACAACAACAACAAAGAACACAATTGAACGCAAAATAACGTCTAATTATAAAAGACGAAATTGGAAAATGAGAAAATTGTTTTTACAGGCTGCAGCGGCACCTGTCGGGACCGACCCGCACTACATAATGTTATGCCTCCCCAGAGGCTGTAAGCGTCCGTCTCCCTCTCCCACTCCAACTCCATCGTTCTCTGTGTTCAAGTGCGCGGGCATATAAATAATTGAATAGCCAAAGAATGCAAAGATGAAGAAAAATTTGAAGCGGCAAGAGGGGCAAAGGGAAAAGGGACAACAACGAAAAGAATAAAGAAAAAGAAAGGAAAAAAGCTTACTAACTACCCAATTATTTCATTCAAGCTTCACTGCTTCAGCGCAGCTGGCAACGCAGTCGGCGTCGGCGTCTGCGTTGCCGTCGCCGTCGCAGTCAGCGCTCAAAGCAAATCGCAAAATGGTTGAAGAAATGCGAACAAGACGAAAACAACAATAAGCTGAGTTTGGTCAAGTGGGCAGGAGGGGTGATGTGGAGAGTGCGGGGTGAGGGTTGTATGTTAACTGTAAGCAAATTTAAGCACAGCAGAAAATCAATGGCAAGCGAAAAAGCAACAAACAGCAGCAACAACAATAACAATGCCAACGACAATGGCAAGAAGTGAAATTGGAAAATAAGCGTAACACAAAACCCCGGGAAAAGTGTAGCTCGCGGCCCCATAACGTCGCAATCCCCCCCCAAACCCCGTCAAACACCCGCCACCCCCGCCAGCAGCAGCAAACAGTTGTTTGCTACAATTTAAATTGTTGTTGTTACCTCTGTTGCCGTTGCTGCTGCTGAGTGGCAGCTACAATGGCAAATATAAACTGCAATGAAGAAGCTATTTTGTATATCTTGGTGCTCCGGGTAGTTAGAGGATAAGCCTATCCGAGTCAGAAACTGGAAATAATGCAAATTAAGTAGCAACTGAGACAGTTCTTATATATATATATATATATATATATATAAAATATATACTTAATATATATATATATATTTATAAAGAACAAAGTTAAAACCAGCAACAAACAGTTTAATTCATTAAAAGTTGGAAATTTTGGAACAACAAGTTGTTCATGCAACGCGATCAGCAGCAGATTGCTTCTTGTCGATCCGGAATATGCTGAAATGCTACAAATATTTCACGCTATTCACAAATATAGCCCTAAACAAGAACAATGGCAACAGCTTGCAAGCGGTCTAAATGAGGGCTCCCAGTTGGAGTTGGTCTAAAAGGAAATTTAATTTCGCCCAACTCTCGGCTTCTCCCGTCTTACAATCGCTGTGTGTCTTACGACATTTGGCCGCCATCTTGAATACAACAAGGGATATGCTGCCCGCCTCCTTGTGCCTCACACCCTCTGCTGTCTACCGCTTTTTCGTATTTATTACAACAGGCCAAAAGCACTGAGCGCAAATCGAGTTAACGAGCTAACAGCGGGCGGGCGGGCGGTTAGCGGCAAATATCTAAGCCCGCAAAATTTGTCTCCCGCCGAATCAGCCATCCCCAAAAAAAAAAACGCAGGCAGCCAGCAACCACCAACCAAAAAACACATGCCCAGCGAAAGCAACCCCCAAGCAAAACAAAAAAAGGCAGTCTGAAAGGAAGATTTTGGATTGTGTAACAAATAACAACTTAACCACCCGCCAGACACCCAACACCCCCCCCCCCCCTACACACACACATTGAAAATTGGTAGTGGCAACACCCCCTGCAAAAAACATTTGCGTTTGCCCACTTTTCGCTTTTGCCACTTAGCTTCTTCAACTTATTTACGTCTCCATTACAAATAATTGCGCGTCATATTGGCTCAGCTACAGTTAGCTCCCAGTTGCCACCCCCAAAGAGCCCCGCAACTCCCCACCTCCCCCCACCACGCAGAAGATGATGTTGAAGCAAATGTGGCCCCATTTTGCCTAGACAGATGGTTGGCAACGCCCCAATCCCATAGCCACAGCCACAGCCCACCTCCACAGACACCTTCGCGTTTCGCCTAACAATTTTTACCACTCTCCCTTCCACCCTTCCCCCCCCCCCCTTGTGCTGCGTAAGTGTAAGTAGTAAATACGCTCGAGTATTATTAACGTAAATGCAAAATTGCCAATTTCGAGTGTATTTCCTGTCAACAGAAATTTCCATCGCTACCACTTTGCCTCGCTGCACACGCGCGCAGCCTCCAGGTCCATCTTCAGCTCTACCTACTCCCGAGCCCTCCTCCTCCTCAGCGTATACAGTGAAATAAAATTAAAAGCAAAATTATCGCTGAGAGCAGGCCACAGAGAATTGCGAAGAGAAGCTTTGGCAAAAGGCGACCACTTTTTTTTTTTATTCTATGGCGCCTTTTATTTTACTTTTTAACCATTCTTTAGCCCTCTCCCTCTCCCTCTCTCTCTCTCGCTCGCTCTATTGCTCAATTTTGCGTTGGTGGCACCCGCGCGACTCATTCGCTAAATCGTCTTGCCTACGCATTGCTACAAGCGATAAGTTTTGCCCCAAACCCCCCCCCCCCCCCCCTACTCAACCCAACCGTCACACCCCTTACGCCTGACGTTTGCCAGCCCTGTTGCCCTTCTGGGTCGTGTCTTTTATTAATATGTCTGGCAATTTCAATTTGACTTTATTGGTAATTTGAAATTTCGCGTTTCTAAATGTCTCTCAACTAGGCGCAGCTTTGTCGCATTCTTGCAGGGAAAGAGGCAAATGCTGTGGGAGAGGGGTGTCTCGTGGCGGATGTTTTGCTGGATTTGGTGGGGTTTGGAAAAAACGGGAGCTTATTATTGCCACGGCTGGCTGGCATTTATAGCAGCGCTGCAAACTAACAAAAGTGAGTCAGCATCACGTAAATATACCAAACACGAGTGTTGTATGGGATTGTTATCGATTGATATCGAAATAGCTTGAATCTCGTTTGCAACGATATCAAACATAATTAAATGAAATTGTTAAAATTACTAAAAAGTGGTTTTAAATACCGCATTGGCAATGATTTTCTTTACATTTGTTTAAAAAAAAAGAAAACTATCGATAAATTTATCGATGCAACGACCGATTGTATTAATGTAACATCTACCACAGTCGCACAGAACAAATTGGCAAATTATCCCAGAGACTGCCAATTCATAACTGTTAGCCATTTAATGTAAACTCATTAAGCAGCACAAAGATATCGATAACCGAATCAGACAAAGCCAGTTACGGCCGGGGAAATTGCTTAATTGAACAATTAGTAAACGCACAAAAGAGCCACTGAAGTGGTCAGTGGCACCACCAAGGGCCAAGGACCATGGAGGAGTGACTACTGCGTTTGCAGTAGCATATAGATTACAGACGTGAAAGCAGAAAAGATGCCGACTCCAATATCAAATTCATTTAGCCGGAAAATGAACCTGGCGGGAAAAACGGGAAATGAGTGAATTGAAGCTGGACATAAAACGAAATGAAATCAATGCGCAAGAGCGAAACAAAGGCCAGGGGCAGTGAGGCAGTGAGGCGATGGGGCAACAGCGGCGAAAGTGGACGTGGAAGTGGAACCACAAAATATCGCATGACAGAAAATCAAGCAGCTTCGACTCATTGGCACCGACTCATTGACCAGGCGGCAATCAGAGCGACCCGGTTCAGCTCCGTTCGAGCACAGCAAATGAAATTAGTAGCCAAAACGGCTGTCGGAGCTGCGAGAATGAGAGGCAGACAGCGCAGACAGAGAGTGAGAGAGAGAGGGAGAGAGGGAGAAGCAAGGTACAGACGAGACCAGACCGGACCGGACCGGACAAAGAGGAAGACCAACAACGAGAATTAGAGAGAGAGAGAGAGAGAGACAGGGAGAGGAAGAGGGAGAGCTGCCAGCAGCCGACATAAAAATCAACATTGACATCGATAGCTCGACCAAAGTGGCTAACCGTGCGTGCTGCCCCTCCCCACACTGCTCCTCAGCTGCTCTGCCTCACTCCCTTAACACCCCCCCCCCCCACCACCCTGCATCCCTGCAGCCTCAACAAGTGGGCGGAGGCATTGCTATTGATTCTATTTATAAGTGTGCGAGGCAAACTGGACACATTGGGCATTGGGCAGCTGTCGTTAGCTAATTGTTAATTGATGTGTGTCTAATTATGGCCGCTAAAGTAGCCAGGCAATAAAAACAATCACAGCCACATGACAAGAGCAACAGCAACAATAACAACAGCAACAATAACAACAGCAACAGCAACAATAAAAACAAACTGAGCAAAGTTCTCGCATCGTGACTGGCCCCGAGCCCCAGTTGAGTGTTTTTGTGGTTTGTTTTTTTTTTTTTTATTGTTTTTATTTATTTAAGTTTTTTTTTTTTTTTTTTTGTGGCAACAAGTGCACAGTTTAGTTTATCTATTTTAGATTTGAATACAATTTGTGCTCAGTTTCTGGCTGCGATCAATCGATTTAATAATTTAACTTTTCTATTTATTCGGGAAAGTGTAGAAAGTTTATTTTTCAAATATTTTGTTTTTTTTTTTTAATTTTTCTCTATTTAAATTCTAAATAAATAAATTAACTATTAGACATAAACATAGAGATTCACTTCTTCATTCTGAATTTGATCACAAGTCTAAAGTTATGTGTTCTCTCTTTAAGTTTTCTTTATCTTCCGACTCAATAGTTATTGCAATTCGATTTGAGTAGTGAAAGCTTTTGGAATTCCATATGGATTTGGCAACATTAGCCCCTTCATAAAGGCCACAATGTGGACAAGTCACAGTCTGCAGCTGATTGACTGAGTGGCCCGGAAACTAATTTTACTTTTGGTGAAAAGTGAGACCATCATCATTGTTATCATCATCAGCTTGTGCGCACACACACACACACACACACACACCTTTATATGTGTATATATTTGTACTATATAATCACAATAGAACGCCCCGTGCGACACGCCTAAGCCGATTCCTGTTTAATTTGAGACCTAAACCGAAAGAGAACGAAAGAACCAACAAAAAAAGGGCTAAACCACTTAACACCCTAACACCCTAATTGTCAAAACAAAGCGCACACGAAACATAACACACACACACACACACATACACACACACACACGCACACACACAGGCATAGACACACGAAACCGAAATCATCTTGCTGATTTCCTAGACCCGGTTACAGTTCCACGCGAATTCCTTGGCGAGCTCGGGTCGGGTCGGGTCTCGGAAGAAAAAGCCAAACAAAAGTGGCTAAAGAAAATATTTTGTGGCAATTTTCTGAGAAGGCAAGGAGAGATATGCAAGGACGATGAATAACGTGCGCTTAACCCTTCGCTGACATTTGAATAAGTCCTGGCAACTTGTCAAAATCTGCCCGCCATTGAATGGAAGGCAGGCGAGCATGGAAAAATTTGTGCTCAGCTGTCGGTAATCGTGTGCGAAATATCTAGGTGCACTGTGCTGCCACAGGGGTGCGGTGGAGGGAGGGGCGCCAGATTTTCTCCAAGCATACACTGGGTTTCCTCCGAAGCGAGCCGGGATGAGCTCGTCTGTCTGACATGCTCTATTGTCAGGCATTTAAGGGAAATGGGATTTGGATTTGGTTTGGGTTTGTGAGTGTGATTGGGATCGGGTCGCATCGCTTGGAGATGTGTCGATTTCTTTCATGTGAAAACATGTGTTGAGCAAGCGCCAGGAATGCCACAAGAGGCATGCAACATTAAAAAAAAAAAAAGAATAAAAAATACAATCATGTTTTACATGTACATCCTATGTTTTTGGCAATACTAATCCAATTCCAAAAACGACAAAACTCAGATTTTATTTTATATTATTTTATCACATCAATGGAAACACAAATAAAACTGTTTATTTCCTCTCTTTTAGAGCAAGCCGCCGCACGTGGTCAGGAGTATGCGAGCAGCTTGGCCAATGCCAGCGGCGATGAGCACTCACCTAGCAAGGGAGCAGGCGCTCCTGGAGACGGCGGGGCACTGCTCAGCTCGCCAACAAGTGGCAGCAATGGACAGGCGGGCGCCACAACGAATGCCCCCAGCAATGGTGGCAGCAACAACAATCACAGCAACAATACCAATGGCTCTGGCTCCGGTTCTGGATCCGGTGGAGGTGCAGGCTCAGCAGCTAGTCGTTGCTCCCCAACGGCCAGCTCGTCCTCTTCATCGGTTGCAGCGCTGGCTCACGTGCAGCACAGTGGAGCAGTGCAGCAGCAGAGCGTTGGCCAGCCGACAGCTCATCATCATGCCGCACTCGCCGCCCATCAGCATGCGGCGGCAGCAGCGGCAGCGGCACATCATCATGCCGCTGCCGCCGCAGCTGTACATCATGCACACCACGCCCACGCAGCGCACCATGCGCACGCCCATGTGCACGGACATGTGCATCATGCGCATGAGGCGGCGTTTCTTGGCGCCGGCGCTGGTGCCGCAGCCAATCCGAATGGCCTGCTAACCGGCCATGGCGGTGATGTTTTGGTCGGACCCGGTGGCACTGGGCCCGGTGGCAAGAAGAAGAACAAGCGCAGGCATGGACGCACCATATTCACCAGCAGCCAGCTGGAGGAGCTGGAGAAGGCATTCAAGGAGGCCCACTATCCGGATGTCAGCGCCCGCGAATTGTTGTCAATGAAAACGGGTCTAGCCGAGGATCGCATTCAGGTGAGAAACTTGACGCAATTTCAGTGGCACGACCAGACCAATGTGCGATGTGCACGTGTCCATTTTTTATGGGCGCTCGTTAAGTTGGCGACCGTTTTTTATGGGGCGACGCCAAAGAGTGAAATCAGAAGTGGTTGCAGCTTCGATTTGGTTTTTCATTGCTGGCCTTCTGCCACTTGGCAAGTGTTGCCACACACGACGAGCACATAAACACACACACACATAGACACACACAATGAGGGGCACACTGATTACATAATTACGAGTGCCACACACACACACACTCTGGGCAACAACACGGCCAACAAGAGCAGCAACTCAACTCCGAATGAAGTTAGAAAACGTGGCAAGCGGCACTCGCCGACACTCCAAAAATGCACAAATTGCAACAGCGGCAACAGCGATCGACACCGTCTGGGATTCTATCATCTCAATGTCAAATACCAATCCCAATCCCAATCCAAATCTAATTCCTTGGCCCAGCCCAGGCATTGACTTGCAACACTTGCAGCGAGCTGCAGCTGGGTCAATGGCAGCCTTTCAAAGGGGTTGCCGCCCCTTAGCGAAACTCAACTCATAAGGGTCTTATCCCCATGTTGCACATGCACATAACAGAACAAATGTTGCACATACAAATGGGGGCAGACTCTCTTGTAATTAACCCGGGCGCAACACTTACCACAATTAATCGGTGCTTCATTAATAATTCATTATTCGTCGATTGATGACAATTAATTTCATTTAAAAAATATATAAAAGAATTGTTTTAATATTATTAACAAAAAACTTCTGCTAGATTTGAGTATTTTTTAAGCGATCAGCAAAAGTTATTTAAAATTATTTATATAAATCGCAATTTTACAAATCGCCAAATTATATTTACAATCAGCTTAAATCGGTTTTACAATATTATCAACGATGAATAATGCATCCGATTTGGGTAATATCATAGTCAATTCATCAAGATCAACACTGTGTACACCCCCTCACCCACACTCTGCATGCACAGTTTGGCTGCTTGAGCAGTGACAAGATGGCGCCCAGAACATTTGCCAAACAGCGAGGGCTATGTTACATGGTGGCAGGGGGGGTAGGGAGTGGGTAGTGGGTAATGAATTTAGCTTTTGCTGCGACTTTCGACGCCCACTTAAGGGGGGTTGGGGGGGGGGGGAGGGGGAGGTTGACAGTAGAGTAGGGCAATGATAAAAGGAATTTGAGAGAGTTAGTGAATTGAAGTGATGTGGGGCGGCGGTGCGATGGGTAGGGGAAAGGAATAAGAGTGAAAGAGAAAATGAGGAAAAGGGAAAGGGGAAAGGGGATAAATTCAGACAGCATCAAATGAAAGCACATCAACTCAGTGGCCAAATGGCTTACGTTCACTTTTTTCAGTATGAGCGGCCCAGGGGGCGGCAGGGATATATGAGTGCAAGCGCAAGTGAATGCAGACGAGTGATTGTGTGCGCATGTGTGTGTGTGCGTATGCGTGTGTGTGTGTGTGTGTGTGTGTGTGTGTGTGTGAATATGTAAATGTGTTTGTGCGCAAATCAAATTAACAAGCACAATTGGCTTAAAAAAAACGTAATACGCTCAAGTAACACGGGAATGAGAGAATGTCATACACGCACACGCACACACACACGCACACACACGCACACACACACACATACGCATACGCACACACACAAACACGCATTTCAATTAAGTGCAAATATGGCGCAGTCTGCGCACAGCTTGAAAAAGCAATGGCAATGGGAGTTGTTGTTGAGTGAGTGCTGCTGCTACGGGCACAGAGTGTGGTGGCGGGGGGAGGAGAAGAGGAGTAGTGAGGAGCGGTGAGGTGAAGTGAGGTGGGTAAGGCTGAGGCAATCATTAGCAACAGCACGACAACAACGGCAAAAGCAAGGATGCGAATGCGAAATGCGACTGACGATGAGTGCAATTTGAAGGGGCAGACGTGCGAGGGGACAGCAGCAGCAGCAACAGCAGCAATAACAACGACAATGGCAGCCATGCAAATACGCGCAGACAACTGGTGCAGTAGCAGCAGCAGCAGCAGCAGCAACAACAATAACAACAACAACAACAACTGCAAATCGAAGCCACCATTAAAAGTTTGCTTCGCTCTCTGCGTTAATTGTTTTTGTTTTTTTGCCTGCCGTTTTTAATTGCATTCCATTTTGTGTGTGTGTTCTGCCTGTGCTTCTGTGTGCGTGTGCGTGTGTGAGTATTTTCGCCCTGTGCTTGTTGTTTTTGTTGGTTTTCTGCGATGCTCTCTGCTTGTTTTTGCACGTAGCTACAAAGAACAAAGAAATATGGCCGGGCCGAAACATGTTTTCTGCTCTCTTGCTGTCTCCCTCTCTCTCTCTCTCTCTCTCGCACTCACACGTATGACTGACAGCTTTTATCTCTCGCTCTCACTCTTTCTCTCTCTCTCTGTCTAACTTTCGCCGTGCAATGGCCGGTTGAGTTTTTCAGAACAATCAGCCAAAAATTGCTCAGAGTCGAGTAATTTTTAGCTGCTGTCAAAAGTCAACGATTTTGACAGGCGACAAAAGCGTCGACATCGCTTTAGCCAACGCTTGCTAATAACTTACACTGTGGCAATGAACGACTGCGCTTTGTTTGTCGCCAGTGCAACATTTTGGGTGTTTGCTTGCATAACAAGGATGACAAATGCCGGGCAACCAGACAGCCAAACAGCCAGACAATCGGACAGTCAGAGACCCAGAGAGCTGCTGTCCAAGCAGGCATTGTTTTGCTCACACAGGAATTGGCTCTGCTCCGGCGCTGCCTCAGTGTTGCTGGTGCTAATTTAAACATGCTCTTGTCCACATTTTTAAGTACACTACACAAAAAGCACAACAACATTTATGCAAAAACCAAAAAAACAAAAATACTTTGAAATACACAAAACAATGCAAACAATTTGCAAATGCATTAAAAACGCATTTCGTTGTGCACTCCACCGCCTGTTGCAATTGCCCCATCGAGTCACAATAGCAAATTCTCAAAGGAAATCGCATTATTTCAGCTCAAGCACCAATACTTTAATACATTTTCAAAAGCCGTCAATTGCCAAGAGCCAAAAAAAAAAAAAAAAAAAAAAAAATGGAAACAAAAAAAAAACACATGGCAATAAATATGAATAACACAAATAGTTATTTGAGCTTGCAATTATGCATATTAAATTTAATAATAATATTCAATTTCCAAAGACAAAGAAACTTTTGTGAACAGCTGTTATCTGCTGCAAAAGACGAATAAACATTTGGATTTTTCAAATATAATATTTTATGTATTTGGAATATTTTAAAATTAGACCCATTGTGGGTGCCTTATTCGATAATCGATAACCATTCACTGATTTCCTTTGGCTTTCGCAACTCGCTCTGCAAATATTTACACTTCTTGCCATTCCCCTCCCCGCCAACTGGCAAAAGTGTAACAAATGCTTTGCATTATTTTTCGTTTTTTTCCCCTCTTTTTTTTCTCCGTTTTTTTCTGTTTTTTTCTGTTTTTTTTTCTGTTTGCATAATTGTTACTGCTCAGCGGCGCTTGCACATTAATTATACACTTTGCAGTGCACACCCCTCCCCCCGAGCACCAAGCCCCTTATTTTTGCTTTTGGCAAGGCAGTTGCTGCGTTTTTAATGAGCTGCCAGAGAAATACAGTTAAAAATGATAATGCATAATTATGTAATTAACATTTAAACAAAAGAGGTTAAAAAGCATTACACAAATTGCAATTCGCATATTTTTCCACATCATTAAAACAAAAAATAATAATAATAACTAGAAGTGCTTTCGACTCTGCAACTGCAACATAATCCGAGGGATCGTTTTGTAGATCGATGTAAATTTTTGTTTTTTGAAAAACATTCTTTTTGTTTCATAAAAACCAATTAACAAATGATACATGAAACACAAAAACTTGCCGTGCCGCATTTATCCGCGTTCACCCCCCACCAGCGCTCATGAGGCAACATGCAAACGTGCAACAACAACAACAACAAACGGCAAACACTGAGCACTGAGAACTAGGCGCACTTTAAAAAGTCATTTATCAACGCATTAGCAACACTGATTGAGTTCAACCCCGCCCACTCGAAGCCTTGTTGGTTGTGCGGTGTGTGTGTGTCTGGAGGGTGGGGGGAGGGGGGGGCGTGTGTTTGTCTGATGTTAAGTGTTGTCAACTCAAGTAGATTTAATTTGCCATGTTTTCTGCTGCTGTTTTCCACCCGCACCCGCACCCGCACCCCCGTTTTTCCGTGTTTGCCTCTACTTTTGCGATCTCAAGTGCAACATGGCAAACAAACAACAACACAGCTAAACAACTGTAAATGCAAATGTTGACATCACACCAACAACTAACAAGCAGCAACACCCCAAATCTCCTCTCCCACTTGCCGCGTGGCAAGCAAGAATTTAATGCGACCGACTTCTATTTTTATGGTCCGCAGAGAATTGCGGCACATGCTGCATGCTCCGAGAGAGAGAGAGAGAGAGAAGCAACAACCCTGGGAAAGCCTGAACTTTTCACAACAGCAGATTAAGTTGTCTCCTGGGACAAGACCCTTCCCCCACTTCCACCCACTTTACAAGTTGTCTGTGAAATTGAAAATTGACCGTTTAATGTACGACAAGAAAGCAAAGCTGCTTGCAACATTTTGTGCCACTAATAAGTACTTGAAAATCAACGCGTGGCACTCGCCAGCTTACAACCTGATAACTTGTGTAGCATGGGGCAAGGCAGCTAAAGAGGCGTGGCAGTCTGCGCGGGTTTGCGTGACAAGTGCCGTTCCAGGCTAAATCGGCTCAGACGGCAACGAGAGCAGTTCCCAAAAACAAACTACTCCTTTTTCTTCCTCTTCTTCTTGTTCTTGTTGTGGCATTTAATTTAATTAGTTTTGTCCGCTTTGCTATGCTCCGTAAGGACACACACATCCTTGTACCCTTATCCTTAGCTGCCAATTTATATATATATAATTTTTTTCCTGCTACTTAAACGAAAATTATCGCATTTTCACTAATGAAATTGTTGCTGTTTGTTTAGGGAATAATTTTGTTATCGGTTGCCTGTCAAATCCTTAAGACTTGAGGCTTGATAAGAGCTCCTTTACTACATATATATATACCCGATACTGTTTCGATATATCCCATCAACTCTGCTCTGACAAAATGCATTCAACGAGGAGACACAAAAAGTGTTTGTTCAAGGATCGCAGGGAACAGATGACATAATTGTGGATTAGTAATTAAATTTAGATAGTAAATGTCAAGTAATAATATGGATATATATATATATATATATATAGAAATAGGTGTTATGAGGATTATGTATTAATTGTGGCATTTGGCTTGCTGTTTGTTTCAGGTGTGGTACCAGAATCGTCGGGCCAAGTGGCGCAAGACGGAGAAGTGCTGGGGCCACAGCACCAAGATGGCCGAGTATGGATTATATGGGGCAATGGTTAGGCACTCGCTGCCGCTGCCAGAGACAATCATCAAGTCGGCCAAGGAGGATGAGTCGGTGGCGCCATGGCTGCTTGGCATGCACAAGAAGTCGCTGGAGGCCGCCGAGCTGCTGAAGAGCGACGAGAGCGACAGGGAGACGCCCACCTCGGATGACACGAACACCTCCTACTCGGCGGGCAGCACACACAACTCGCCCATCTCGAGCTTTTCGATCTCGCGTCTCCTCTTCGATGCGCCGCCGCCGCCATCAGCTGCCGGCGGCAAGCAGAGCAAGCACGCTGCCCACGCTGCCGCCCATGCCCACGCCCACGCCCACGCCCATGCGCACATTGCAGCGGCGAACGCAGCAGCCGCTGCCGCTGCTGCAGCGCATCATCATCATGGGGATGCCGCGGCTGCCGCAGCCGCTGCAGCGGCAATGCATGCGGGAATGCAGCATCATCATCACCATCAACATCATCATCAGCAGGGGGCGGCGGCGGTGGCGACGGGTGGACAGCAGCAGCAGGCACATCACCACCAGCACCACCCGTACAACCAGCAGCAGCATCTGCACCACCTGCAACAGCTACAGCAGCAGCAGCAGCAGCAACAACAGCAACACCAGCAGCAACAGCAACAACAACAGCAGCAGCAGCAACAGTTGGCGGAGCAGCAGGCTGCTGCCGAGCGACGTCAGCAGCAGCAGCAGCAGCAAGCGGCGGCGGTGCAGCATGCGATGCACTTGCATCACCACGGCACCACCGCTGGCTATGCCGAGGCAGCTGTGGCTGCTGCCGCTGCCGCCGCAGCTGTTGCAGCCGCTGCGAATGCGCGCAATGCTGCCGCAGCGGCCGCTGTCGCTGCCGTTGCCGTTATCGATTCCGAGCCGGAGGAGGAGAATGACGAGGACGAGGACATGGACAAGGATTGCGATGCGGATGTCGATGGTGACGCCGATGCGGATGCGGATGCCGACCTGATCAATGCCGATGTCAAGGCGGACGCAGACCCCGATGTGGATGCCGACGGCGATGGCGAAATAGACATTTGCGACGACGACGACGAGGAGATGGCGGCACAGGCGCAGGCGCAGGCCCTGACGCACCAGCAGCTCTTGCTCAAGGTCAAGCAGGAGCAGCTGAACGCTGGCCCCGCTGATGGCGGCAGCAGCAGCAGATGAAACATGTACATCGATGTGTTGTTCTAAAGGAGTCTGGGATGCGGAAACACACACAACTACACACACAACTACACACACACACACACACACACACACTCTCAGTCACACATGGACACAGATATATTTATTGATCATAGTCGCAGGCAACGAGGGGGAGGCGAGGGATCGGGTGCGAGGGGGCTGCCCACAACTCGGCAATGATAAATTTCTAAGCATAATTCTAATAAATTAATTAAATGTTTAACTCGACAACAATTTTTTTCATATACTTAAGGCACACAAAACACAAAAAAAAAAAAACTAAAACTAAAACTAATATATAAAAAAAACACACACACACAACACGCATTCAATATACACAACAATATAAATATGTGTATTTAATTTTTTTTTTTTTTTCTTAGAATGTATATATTAAATTATTAAACAAAAAATCAAACCTTAATTATAGGCTGCTAAATGAAAAACAAAAAAAAAACAAAATATGCTATATGTGATTTAATTTAGTTTTTAATTCTATTGAAAAAGCACCAGAACAAAACAAAAAGGAAGTTAAGCAAAAAATGCTTGTTATCGTTTTTAAATAACAATTTTTTTTTTAAAGTATTTTTTTGTATTTTTTTTTTTATTGTAATTCTCGTAATTAGTAATTATCGATTATTGATCTTGTGCATTGTCATCCACAGTTCTGTATAAATCATGTATATACATACATATATATATATATATATATATATATGTGAATCAGCATATATATATATATATGCTGCACTCTTTTCGCAGCCGCAATTCAATTTGAAAGACATGTTTTTGCAAAGTGTAGTGAAATTTCGCACATGGCAAACTTTAAATCCCCTTGCAGATTATCTGATATGCTGATTCTAGCCCAGTGATTCTTAATAGTTTAGTTTCTAACACTAAGTCGAAGTATACGCAGTTTCACGCTTAGTGTTCCAATTATTTAAAATCATTTTTGTATATTTTCTGAAGACAAATTGTGTTAATTTTATTTGATGAACGATTCAAGTAATTCCAAACAGATATCAAATGCAGAAATGATGCTGGGACACTAGTCATGTTCAATTTATATATATCCTCTGCAAGGGAAAACTCACACACTCACTCACACACACACACACAGACACTCAAATAATGCAATAAAAAATGAAGAACAAAATCTGTATCTGAATAAAAAAACAGAAAGGGAAATCAATTGTAGACTTTATATATGATGAAAATAGTTAATAGTTACACACACACAGATAAATACACACACACACACACATTAATTTCTCTCCTGACTTTTTTGTAAGCTTATTGAAAAATATGACACGAATCAAATTGGGTAAACATGAAAAAATAAAAACAACATACACAAATTGTGTAATAGCAAGTAATAAACAACATCCACAAGAACAAAATGCAAATATACAAAACACAAATAAACATAAATATAAATGAAAGTTAGATAAAATAAAATTAAAAATCTTGACAAACTTATTGTAATAATTTCATAGATGTTGGCAAATCTTCTTCTAAATACTTCTGGAGATGCGGATTTGGCTGCAATTTCTCTTCTTGCCTCAACAATTCATTTAATATTAATGACTCAATATAATTTGGTAACACCGGCTCCAAAAAAAATTAAAAGAATGTTCCCAGAGATTTTTTTCAGCTAATTTTTGCTCTAAAATTCAATATATATATATATATATATATATCGGCCTAGATTAATGGGTTTTCTTATCAATCTTTGAGATATTCCTAATGTATATGGTTTTATAGATTTATAGCTATTGATAAAATGATTTTTGATTTTTATTCCACATCAAATCTTTACTTGTCCAAATACTTGAACAACGACAATGTATCGAAAGCACAAACCTCGTCTCGACTGCTAAGCTTTAAGCTTCTCTCAATTTACACTGAAGTTTGAACTGTAAAGCTTCCAGTTTCGACGGTTCGTAACATGGCTAAATTTACTTAATACGCATTTTATAATTTTAGAAGTTTTAATTTTAAATGATTCAATTTATTAGGGGGGACTGATATGAGTCAAGTCAATTTATACTTCAGCGCTATTGGGATTAATATTGTGCATGACTTGTGACCTTGATTTTAAGTATTCAGTTTGCTCTAAGAGCACATTTAAATTATGCCACAGATTAGCGTCATTTAACCGTTGGTATTTGTATAACAGATAAACTGCGCCCTCTTTGGGTCGTTTTTATTTCAAAATTCTGGCATCACTGGCTTTGCTTTACACGGATATTCCAGTAGACGGTTCTGTTCGGTGTTTCCCCAATATAATACATAGGTGGCGCCAGCGTCAAATATTGTGTACTAAATGATTAAAATTTGTTCTTAAAATTCATGCATTGCAGAACTATGAATTGAAAAATAATAGAAAAATGATCAAACTTAAATTAAAATACATTCACGATTGCCGGGATTGAACCCGGTGTTGGCAACGCAGTGCAGCTCTTCTAAATGTGCTGGAGTATTAAAATATGAATGTTTGTGGAACACGTTGGCGTAGAGCGTAGAGTGTTGTGCGTGCTATCTAAGCAGCAAACTAACAACCTGGCGTGGGTTCAATACCCGCGGCAGAAGATATTCGTTCAATAATTAAGTTGATAATTAATATTATCCCCCCTTCTTCTTCAATACATAGATATAGATAGTTGTGTTGTTGTTGTTTATACACTTGTCAAATTACCACACTCTCCCAACTGTTACCCACCCTTCGCTCTCTTTGAGATCTCGTTGTCCTTCCCTTTCCCCCCCCACCGGAAATATAGAGAAACCCCTTTCGCCACGCGCCGTTTGTTCATAATATTGCAAAATGAGCGTGCCAGTGTATAAAATATACATTGCCAAGGGGATATTAAATAAATTTCTCCGCAGGAAGCCGAGAAAAGTCGTTGAATTTTCAATTCTAGACTCTCGGTGCCAAATGAAACGAGAAACAAAATATACTTTTTAATTAATTTGTGTTAATATTTTGTTTTTTTTTTTGTTTATGTGGGAATTAAAAAATCAATTTTATCAATAGCTAAAAATCTATAAAACCATATACAATAGGTATATCTCAAAGATTGATAAGAAAAACCATTAATCTAGGCCGATATATATATATATATATTGAATTTTCGAGCAAAAATTAGCTGAAAAAAATCTCTGGGAACATTCATTTAATTTTATCTTGCAAGGACGTTGACACCTCCAGTTTTTGAGCCGGAGTTACCAATTTATATGGAGTCATTAATAATAAATGAATTGTTGAGACATGAAAAGAAATTAACGCCAAATCCGCATCTCCAGAAGTATTTAGAAGAAGATTTGCCAACAGCTATGGAATTATTACAATAAGTTTGTCAAGATTTTTAATTTTATTTTATCTAACTTTCATTTATATTTATGTTTATTTGTGTTTTTTATATATTTGCATTTTGTTCTTGTGGATGTTGTTTATTACTTGCTATTACACAATTTGTGTATGTTGTTTTTATTTTTTCATGTTTACCCAATTTGATTCGTGTCATATTTTTTAATAAGCTTACAAAAAAGTCAGGAGAAAAATTAATGTGTGTGTGTGTGTGTATTTATCTGTGTGTGTGTAACTATTAACTATTTTCATCATAGATAAAGTCTACAATTGATTTCTCTTTCTGTTTTTTTAATTCAGATACAGATTTTGTTCTTCATTTTTTATTGCATTATTTGAGTGTGTGTGTGAGTGAGTGTGTGAGTTTTCCCTTGCAGAGGATATATATAAATTGAACATGACTAGTGTCCCAGCGTCATTTCTGCATTTGATATATGTTTGGAATTACTTGAATCGTTCATCAAATAAAATTAACACAATTTGTCTTCAGAAAATATACAAAATGATTTTAAATAATTGGAACACTAAGCGTGAAACTGCGTATACTTCGACTTAGTGTTAGCAACTTAACTGTTAGGAATCACTGGGCTAGAATCAGCATACCAGATAATCTGCAAGGGGATTTAAAGTTGGCCATGTTCGAAATTTCACTACACTTTGCAAAAACATGTCTTTCAAATTGAATTGCGGCTGTGAAAAGAGTGCAGCATATATATATATATATATATATATACATATATATATAAATGCTGCAATTAAGTTGTATTTATATCGTGAGTATATATGTATACACGTATGTAATAATTTTTTTATTTTTCTTGAAATGACCAATCGAGAGCAAAACAAAAAGAAAAATAAATAAATATATAAAGCGAAAATCTTTTGCGGCGAGGATTTGAACCTGTGCCATTTAATTACTTTGTGGCGTAGACAGCAGCACACTCTACGTTCTACGCCAACGGGTCCAATTTGAATGGTCCAGCACATTTAGACGAGCCTCACTGCTTTGTCAACACTGGGTTCAATCCCGGTAAATGCGATTGTATTTTAATTTATGTTTGATAATTTTTCTATTATTTTTTAGTTCTGCAATGCAAATAATGAATTTTAAGAAACATATTTTTTATTTTTTTGATTTATATCGTTTATATATATTTACGTTTGTTATGATTTTTAATTTTCAGCAGCCTTGGAAACACCAAGCGAGAGAAAAATAGAAGAAAATCGAAATAAATAAATAACAAATTAAGACTTCAAATGCTGAGTGTCATTTTCATTTGTTGCCTTTGGCAAAATAGCGCATAAATCAAAACGATGCGTTGCCGCGCCCCCTCCTTCCAAGGGGCATTGAGGACTTCCGCGCAGGTGACGCACTCTATTAACTCAAATATGTACATACATATATAAGATATAGATAAACACGATATAGATAAACATAAGCACATGTCTCTTTGGCTCTCCTGTGACACAGATGTGTGCGTGCGCCAAGCCAACTGCGTGGGCCTGGACGTCTTTGGCCAGCTGCCAGGCCGTACGGTTGTGGTAACGAGATGTGCTGGTGGGAGGCGCACGTCGGAGGCGGCCGTGTGTCGCTAATCTGTGGCATTATAAATTGAACCGATCTGGTTGCGTGCCATAATTTAAATGTGCTCTTAGAGCAAACTGAATACTTAAAATCAAGGTCACAAGTCATGCACAATATTAATCCCAATAACGCCGAAGTATAAAATGACTTGACTCATATTAGGCCCCCCTAATAAATTGAATCATTTAAAATTAAAACTTCTAAAATTATAAAATGCGTATTAAGTAAATTTAGCCATGTTACGAACCGTCGAAACTGGAAGCTTTAAAGTTCAAACTTCAGCGTAAATTGAGAGAAGCTTAAAGCTTAGCAGCAGAGACGAGGTTTGTGCTTTCGATACATTGTCGTGGTTCAAGTATTTGATGTGGAATAAAACTGTCAATTATGATATTTGTGAGACACTAATGCGATTACTACTCACTAAACTAAACTAAACTAAACTAACTGGCAACTAATTTAAATGCTGTACAATTTAAATAAAGTGGTATCTGAAACCACTTAAAAATGCTAAGTCGCTTTAAGTTTCGGCTTAACGAACAAGTTTTGCAAAAAATGCACAAAATGAAATGTGATACAAGTTGTATCTCGATTTGAGCGACTAACCGATTTATGTCAGGGTGTGAAGAGACGCGAGTGTCGAACATGTGTTCAACAGAATGGCTGTTTGCTATTCAAATGGCTGTTGCCTAAAAATAAAATGCGATTTTGAGCCATCAACGCCAGACACTTGCAGCGTGTGGATGCGGCTGCGGCTGCGGTTGCGGCTGTTGCATGCTGACTAATGCGTCGAAACGTAAGGAAAATCGTTTTTCTTTAAGAAAAACAAAAAGCAAACAAATGAAAAATGCCTGGCATATGTTGCTTATTCACAGCACAGTACAACCCAAAAACGCACCCATAAAATAAAAACCAAAAAAATGATATACCGAAAAACCAAAAACCGAAACAGCCAAAACCGAGTAAAATCGACAAAATGCCTTGCAAAGTGTCAAAAATGCGTCAAGATCAAAGCGAGGTACAAATTTCACCGCCAGTTGGCAAATGCAACGATAAATTGGCCACAAAAACACACACACACATCTAAATATAAATATGCATATATACACACACACATATATATATATATATAAGTACCTGTAAAAATGCCAACATTTGTACATCCTTTTCGTTCACATTTCCCATTTAATACTGAATATTTCTCTTTTACTAGTAAAATAAGCTCGACTTTTTCTATGGTTTTATAATCCAAATGAATTCTTAAAACTCAAGTTTTATACATAATTAATTTGGATAAGTGAAGAAGCTTATAAGTTAAGAAGTTATTTTTGCTTTCAATTTAATTGAAAATTTCAAAAATCGTTAATAAGTTCTTGTGCTTAATTTAAAATAAGAATCATTGCTAATTCTACACTTACAACTAAAGAAAGTTGGATCAAAAACAAAAGATTTTATAATTTATATTTTTATTATAAAATATAGTAGTAATTTTTCCTAGCAAGTGTATGTAATTTTCGTCTTAACAAAATGATGAATATTCTTTGTTGTTTTTGGGTTGAATTCGTTTTCATTTTCATTTTCGTTTGCGATTTCGATTTCGATTTCGTTTGCTTACAAATTGCAATTTGTGTTTGTATAAGAAATTTTTCTGCCTGCTGTTGCCATATGTCCAATGCAAAAGCACAAACAGTGGTTTGCCCCTTCCCCCCCTCCACAGCTCTACTACTTTGCAGCCTGCTCCAGTTTGGTGAGTGCCTCAAAAGTGAAATGCTTTCCTCCTGCCACACCCCTCTTTCCACACCATTCCATAGACAAACCCTTTGGCTGTAGGTGCCTTTGTGTTTGCCTTGGCAATTGCAGCGACTTTGACGCTCCACTGAACACACACACACACACACACGCACACACGCACACACATGTGCACGCACAACAATAACAAGAGAGTGCAACAAAGGAGCCGTTTAATGCATTTAAATGGGCTCGATTATCAAGTTGGCAGCATTGCCAAGAAATTCCATATGGCGCTTTTGACAGCTGTCAATTCGCATCGAGTGGCTGCGCAGCGTCCTTAAATGATGGAACTGCCACTCAAAGCGCTGATGCAACTGTACCCATTTCGATCTCCAGTTCCACTCCCAAAAAGCCAAGCTTTTTACTGTCGTTTTTTTTTTTTCTTCAAAAGATTTGGGCTTAGATAGAGTATTTTCCTGTTCTTCATGGATATTATGCGCATTTCATGTTATATTTGGGGGCTTAATGTATTTATATATCCCCCTCCCCCTCTCTCTCTTTTTCGCTGTCTGATTTTGAGTTTGCATTTTGCCAACAATAAATAAATAAAAACAATAATAATATAATAATCAAAACATTTTAAGCGCCTCTCAAGGTTGACGAGTCGCGCACCGTGGCCAAAGGGGGCTGGCGCTAATACTGGCTGGGCGTGTGATTTAGTCGCCTAAGGGGAGGGTGAGGGCGGGTTTTCACTCTGCACTATGCAGACATACGAATACGCTACAATACATCTATGTTTGTCTAAGGCCAGAACTGTTTGTACAACAACAACAGCAGCAAACGCAACAAATTAAGCAATAATAAAAAACTGCCTGGGTCAGGGCATGGTCTAGCGTTGAAACGGGGTAAGTGGGGAATGGAGAGGGGGCAATGCGACACACATTCAAAATAAACAAATGACAGGCAACAAATTGTAGAGCATCGTCATTTATTTGTGCATTTCATGTTTCTATCTTTCTGCATACCCTGTAGCCCCAAAAAGTTGCGACAAATTTTGTTGCTGCACCAAGAAAAATTATTATTATTATTGTTGATAGTAGAATTATTTGATTCTTTTTTTTATGATAAGATTAAATTATCTATTATATAAAAAATATATATAAATAAATATATATTTTAATTGTACACTTTGGACTAGATTATTCTTCATGATATTCTTCATATTAATAATTTTCACAAATTTCTTATCGTTTCCTATAGTTAGGGTATCTGCCAGTCGATCATGCACCAAATATATATTTGTGCGTTCCACCATGTTTTTTTTATTTACTGTTGCCAGCGATGCTGGCACTCATTGCTATTGTTGTTTTGGCTAGTTCTTTTTTTTTTGTTGCTCTCGCTAAAGTTTTGATTAATTAATTTCCTGACTAATTCCTGCACAATGCGCGACTCGCTGGAGCCGCAAATGTGCCAAAAATGGACAGCAAAAGAGAGACAGAGAGAGAGAGAGGGGGAGACAAAAAGAGAGAGAAAAATTTGTGGATAAATAGATGATGAGTGTGGGACGGGAACGGGGGGAAAGAACAATGCATAACATGCAAAACGTTTTCGATGGGGATTTTTTTTTTTTTTTTGCATGTCTCACGAAATTCGCATTAAATTTGTATAAATTAGTATATAAAATGCTTAAATTGCGATACTTTCACTAAGAAACTGGAAAATCGATAAAATTGAACATTGCTAATCGATTAAAACAGGTCATCAAACATGAAAGAGGAACAAAATTCGCCTTTAAAGATCGGCATACGCTGAGATCAGGAAAGACCTGCTACTTAAATAGTCACCCACATCCAAGAGATGTGAGCAGAGCATGAGCAGAGCCGAGCATGAGCAGAGCAGAGCAGAGCATGATCAGAGCATGAGCATGAGCAGAGCATGAGCAGAGCATGAGCAGAGCATGAGCAGAGCAGAGCATAAGCAGAGCATAAGCAGAGCAGAGCATAAGCAGAGCAGAGCATAAGCAGAGCATGAGCAGACCATGAGCAGAGCAGAGCATGAGCAGAGCAGAGCATGAGCAGAGCATGAGCAGAGCAGAGCATAAGCAGAGCATAAGCAGAGCAGAGCATGAGCAGAGCAGTGTTTCTTAGCATATTGTGAGTAATGTTAGTCTATCTTCCAGTGACTGCGCAGTCAGCGCGCTGCATGCGTCAGCATCAGTCAATAGCCAAAGAGTCAACAGAGTGGCTCGCACCAAGCTGGAGACGAGGCAGCTGGCAGCGCAGACTGATTGGCTGGAGATTCAGTCGTTGTCGCAGCTATTAATAGCTGCCAGCCGAGAGTGATGAGTAAATAAATAGGCAGTGGGAGTGGGAGGGGGGGGGGATGGCTGTCAGGCCCAAGGGAGTGTTGAGGCATCGATAACCACACAATAGTTAAATTGTTGATATATTCATTTGCTGTTTGTATTTTTTGTTTTCTTTTTGAATTGTAATTGAATTGCCAATTGGCTATGGCACTAACTGAAAGATCAAACACACACACACACTTACACACACACACACTTACACACACATTAGCTAGCACTGATATGCGAATGCTTCTATAAATATTTGCCAAACTAAGCGGGTGTCATGGATATTATTGAC
The DNA here is from genome assembly GCA_037043605.1 of Drosophila multiciliata. Classification (NCBI taxonomy): domain Eukaryota; kingdom Metazoa; phylum Arthropoda; class Insecta; order Diptera; family Drosophilidae; genus Drosophila; species Drosophila multiciliata. Next base: position 581,427 of record JBAMBF010000157.1, read on the forward strand.
GACGCTTCGTTGACTCATGCGCAAATAACTTGGCTTATTAGAAATTCAAAGCTGTTTGTTTCTTAACGCACACTATCCCCTTAGCTTCCCCCCTCCGCAAGACTCAACACAACCCCTGCGGCGCACCTTAGTCCCCAACTCTCCCGTTGTCACTGCTCCCCTTTTGGCTTAGAGAGTAACATAAAACCGGCGTCCGTATTGAGACTGAGACTGTACTGCATTGGGCGGTAGAGGAGAACCCACCACCCCCCCCCCTCCTACCGAGGTTGCCTAGAAGCTGCCACCAAGCAGGGACCATTCACATGCAAATGAGCTTAATTAAAAACAGAGCTGCCAACTGTTAAACAGCTTTTGGCCAAGACGATGCCAGCCGCTGGGCACTGTTGACAACGGTCAAACACTCATTTGGTGGAGTGGCGGGAATGGTGAGGGGGGGGGGGAAGCGTTGTGCTAATGAAAAAATCAAAACAGTTTAATCACAAAATATTCGCATTTGCATATAAATTATCATTTGTCTTTTCTTGCTGATTTTTTTTCACTCTTTTCAATAATTTCTATGTGCACAGCAAATATAAAAACACGAAAAATTACACAAAAAAAGAGAGAAAAAAAGAGAGAAAAAAACAACACATAATCAGCTTAGATTTTTTTTTGTGTGCATGTATTTTTGTTAAATTGCTTTTTCTTTAAACACTTCCAAAATATTGATTGTTGTTTCTCAACAAAACTCAAAACTCAATTTGCATCGCCTTTAAGGCAGATCTGGTTGCGTGGGTGTTTTAGAAGATCGAAATATCCAAAACGTGTTTGCACCATGCACACCATACATACATACATACATACACATGTACATACATACATACAAACCATTAGCTGGCGAGAAAGTTTCTTGGTTTTAGCCTTAGTAGACGAATATATATAACAAACTACTTTTGACCACAAAGCCAATCTCTGACGAAAACCAACCTGCACACAAAATAATTCCTTATGTGAGTCAATATTTATCATAATTTTGATTACATTCCGTATTAATATAGGGGTCAATAATCGGATCAGTTTTTTGACAAAGTTATGGAATGTTCTTACCACAGCCTTATTTGGCAAGCGCTCAATAATTCGATCTTCGACACATAAATTGCCTGAGCAGAAATAACGAATATATATTCCAAGTCTTATCAGGAAAGATCTAAAACTAGTACTACTAAAAGCAGTCCGACAAATGCCTCGGCTAATGATGCAGCTATACTTAATGGGATCTTCGATGCACAACGTCATCAAATCCCTTCTTAATCATATTTTTGTTTTTTTTTTACATTTTTGTTCAAGTTTCAATAAAATTGTTCAATAGCAGAGAAATTGTACATTAAAAAAAAAACACCAAAAGGGATAAACTTTAATTTTATAAATTGCTTATTTTATTTTATTTTATTTTTGCAGTAATTTTGATTTAATTGTTTGTTATTAAAAGAATACAGATACAATTAAAATTGTGCACTTTATACGATTTTTAAGTTAAGTTTTCTACTTCTTATAATTATTATTATGATTTATTTGGTGCATCTTGGGTGTGTTCACCATTAAGTATACGAAGTGTCTGACCAGAATGGAATTTCTATATCATGACACAGCATGGAAAATGCCAGAGATAACGGTAAGTTAACTATTAGAAAATATAATTATGATTTAATGCCCAGCAATCTAATCAAAATGGACTTTGAACCTAGCCCCAGAGTGCCCCAAACAATTCCGCGAGTTGGGGAATCGCAAAAATAAACGCAACTCGTTCCGATTGGTCAACGATAAGTGTCGTTTGCTCCAATCCGTAGCACAGCCAATGCTGGTATCCATAGACCTGATGGCGACAAGGGCGAAGGGAGCAGTGGGAGGGTAACGTAGGAGCTGGCCTAATGTGCAGTTATAATTAGGAATTACAACTGGGCATTTTTTTTTTTTTTTTTTTTTTTTTGGCCCTATGCTATCTAGGAAACATATAATTTATTGCTGCAAGTAGTGATTGTTGTGGCGGCAATCGCGAGCAAGTATCTTGAATTTATTAGTTAATTGAATTAAGTAATTATTGCTATTTTCAACAAATGACTTCACATCGTTAGCCGAGTCGAGACACGACAGACGCTCGTCAATCGTCGGTCATCGTTGGCTGATCGCGACGCTCGAGAGATCGCTGTCAAACCCAATTGGCCAATAGGCATTGCGATGGGCGGAGCCAACTGGTCGGTGAGTCAGGCTATAATAACTCTATTTCAACTATATTGCATAAGATCGTATGAATATATTTTATATATATTCTCGCAGATAAAATGCAACTTGCCATCGACTGAGTCATCTATAAATTGTTGACAATTGTTCATTTTTTGCAATTTCAATTTCAACAATATTCCTGAGTCAGAGTCAATTCCCTTAGATACTACCATGCCAATTACAAGTCCAAGATTTATAATGCATACATTAAAACGATCGTTCAGATCGTTCTTATATTGCTCTTATATCGTGCATATATTTTTCACAATCGCCTAGATTTGCTCGGAGCTGACTCACGGATCCATTATCACTCAGCAAGAACATTCGTTTCCAATTCTGTACTTAATCTTGTGTAATTTATATAGGTTTCACCTTGACTATGTTGGATGTGGTCAACCTCTGCCCTATCACTTCCGCAACTTCTAGCAACCAGTCAGCGTTCTAAGATCTTTCTCAGTCAGCCCTCATTTGCATGTTGTCTTAGTCAATGGAGTCCAAATAAGTTCCCCAATGAGCTGACTGAGCACAGCTTAATCTCAACTAGTTGTGGGAGAATCAGCTGAGAATCATATAACATAGATTTTACCAAGATGTCAGTTTATCCATGCCTAAACCATGTTTATTCTATCCAAGTCAAGCGTCTGTCGTTTGGTAAGCACTTTTTCCGGTTATCCCAAGTAACTTCCAGTTTAACCATCTTTTAGCTAATAACAAAAGTATCTTTAAGGTAACTTAAGGTACTATAATGGAATGCATGAAAAAGCAGGTTACTCCTACCACTGCTTACTTACTGCAGTAAGTTACTTGTTGTTTGAGACTTGGCTTATATATTGGCCAATATATTCCAGGCTTTCCCTTAGGGTTGATTGCAATCCAGTCAACATAAGTCGGTGCCGTTGCTGCCTGTGCACAAATTTAATCTTTATTTAATTAAAAGTTCAGTTATAGGTTGACTATATGATTCATATTAATTGAGAACATTTCATTACAGTTTTTTTCAGCTTATCAGCTGCTTCCAGCGGCAACTTCCAGCAAATTCCTAGCTACATTCGAAAGCAGACGTGTAAAATGCTGAGAGCAAAAATACTCACAAGAATATACGAATATATATACATATATAAATATATATATATATACACATATATATATATATAAGTATGAATGTGTTGAGATGTGTGTCTTATGCGTCTCGGCGAAATATCAAACGGGCCGATCTACTTGGACTTGAGACCAGACCGTTTCGTACGTAGCCGGGAAGGGAGAGTGGGTATGGGGGGGGGTTTGAGATGAGAACTGCTTGGCTTTTAAGTGGCATCCCACGCATTTCTTGACGCCATTAGCCACATGCCGCGGAGGTCCAAATCACATACGCAAATATGCGACACAAATCTCTCAACCAGATGGGGGTGTGGGGATGGGGTGGTTAGGTCAAATTGTTTAGGATGTTGCCTGTTGGAAGTCTCGGAAATCGGCAAACAATTAAATTAAGAAGCAACAAAAGATTTGCTTGTTGCTGTTACCTTTAATAAAAAGGCGCTGCGCACCAAATGGAAATGGAAATGGAATTGGTAATGGAAATGGAAATGTCCTGTGCCGTCGTCCTTCGAGTGTTTGAATTAATTGCGTAGCACACGCCCGGCTGGCGACCAACTTCAGGCCGCCTACCCACTCCCCACTGCCCACTGCCCACTCCCCCCCCATTGCCAGCGCAGTCCACAAATTTGCTGCAGTCCCACGCCTCTGACCAGTCCAACTACCTACGCCCCACACAATAAATGAGTTTATGTCCTAGTCCAGCGCTGGCGTCGCCGGCACATCCGCAGTCAACAGTCCTCGTCAACGTCGTCGTCGTCGTCGTCGTCCTCGGAGTTGAAACGCGTGTTGCTTTTCGAGTACATAAAACTGGCGCCAGCAGTCTGCACACAAAATGGCGGCCCACTTGGCCTGCCGATACAGCGACAGCGACAGCGACAGCTCCTGCTCCTGCTCCATCCAAACAGTCAACCACCCCCCTGCCACCCCCTGTGTTTGCCCGCCTGCCGCTTTATTATACAATCGTAATTTCGTATCGTAAAAACGGGCGACGAAAAATGCTGAAGAAAGTTTTCGTGTTGCGTGCAGAATTGTGGAAACATAGTCGTCTGCTCTCTCCACTGGCCAACCTCGTTGGGGGGTTAGCACTAGCAGTTGATTGTGTCGCAGGCAACACCCCACACACACACACACCACCCTGACTCTATATACCCAACTCGTTGGAGTAAGACAGACAATTGTTATTCATTAAATGAATCAAATATTAAACGCAACGAATAAAACAATTAAACAATATACAAAATTATCGCTTTTTCTTTTTTTTCTCAAGAAACATTTATTGCTGACAAAGAGTTGTCACCCAATCCAGATACTTGGGTCACTGCCCGGAGTCGATGTCAGTCCGTCAACTCGCAAGTGTTGTGGTTTTAAATAGACAACTCCCTTGTTGGGACATATTATATATATATATATATTGAAGCCTGTTGATTTCTTTATACTGATATTGATGCATTGAAGTCAATGATTAAAGTTTGTGGCCAAATCTTTGGCTAAAGTTCATAGCCAAGGCAGCGCTAGAATGCTGCAAAAAGCATGTTTGCCAAAAAAAAAAAAAAAAAAAAAAAATATATATATATATATATAAATTGAGAAAAACGAAGGAAAACGAAGGGTAAGAAGGGAGGGTAGGGAAGGTAGGGAACTGGGTTACCAGTTGCAGTTGTTAGCGCTGTTTGCCCAAATCGTTAAGTTTTTTTTTGTTGGTTTGTTTCTAGTTCAAGTTGTTGTTGTTGTTGTTGTTGTTGTTGTTGCTTGTCTGTTGGCTTTCATGGCGCTAGAACTGTAATTGAAGTTTATAAAGGGCGACGAAACTGGCGACTAACTGACTGAGTGACGAAGTGACTGAGCGACTGAGCGACTGCCTGTCTGACATGCGCCCTTGGCGGCTCCTATCGATGAGGAGCCGCCGTTTGTTTCTCGTGTTATCGACCCAGTTGAAGCAGCGCCATTTTTTTTCCCCCATGAGCACAAAAAAAATGGTAATCCAAGAGCAGCGCACTCTTTTCAAGTGGGGCATGCCACTTGGCTGGGGCGCAAGTCGGATGCGTTTCACTAAAATATTGCTGCTGCTGTCCACAGACAATAATTTTTGCATTGCTATTGAGAGGAGGTTTTTTATTTTTTATTGCTGTTGTCGCGCATTTATTGTACTTGCGCAGTTGGATTGAGCTATTCCTGGAATCGTTTCCGCCTAATCAGAATCATTAGAGCCACAATAAAACGCTGGCGCAGCGCGATAGGGGCAAACTCGACGGATGGCATTATGAATGAGAGTGTTCAATTTTATTTTGCGACGCTGTTACCAAAAGCACCTGGCCACCCTTAGCCCGCGCACGCCCCACCACCAACCACATAAAGAGCGGAGCAAGTGGCTCTTATCGCTGTGGTTACACGTCGAACGCGGCAAGTTGGCCAATCTGGAAGTGGGAAGGTCGCATTCGCCAAGTCCTTGCATGCCTCCAAATGTGTTTTTAATAGCAGTCTAGACCGGAAAAGTGAGTGGGGAGGAAAGATCAGCATTGCCAACCCCAAAACATACCAGCGACATTGGACAAACTAAAGGTTAACGTGTTAATGAAGAGGTGTATATCTAGTAGAACTCCAAAACAAGTCTACCCCTTAAACATAGACATTCATTAAGATTCATTTGTCTCAGAGACAGAATATGGTTTCCGATTCCGGGACGTATACGATTTCCGTTAAAGATTCCGATATATTTAAAATTTAAAAGTCTGTTAAATAAAATAAAACTGCTGCAGACCACTCAGAAATAAAATATATATATATAAAATATGAACTGGGCTTTTTAAAATCAGGTTTTAACAGTTGAAGAGTGGTGAGGGGGGGTGGGGGACCGAATTGGTCTATTATGCTCGAAGTGTGGGGAATAGTTTTTCATTCTCGTTAACCAAAAGTCCATTAAAAATTTATTAAAAGAGGAGAATCTCAGAGACTATATGATACTTAAACTTGGGAATACATGTTCTCGATACCGATTCTTAATTGTAATCGATAAATATGCTAATATATCCTATTTAATTTTATGTCTAACCAGTTAACAATCACAGAAATCTGTGGTTTTTATTTAAATGTAAAGTGTAGGTCAAATTTATAAAGCTTAGTAAATGAAAAGAATATGTAAAATACGTACATATATATATATATATATATTTATAAATATATATATGTATATATATAATTTGTAATGTGTTAGTTTAAAGTTGCAATTGGAAGTTAAGTGCTGAAAAGTGTCCATTCTATGAGTTACGCTTAGTCACTATATAATGGAAATGTACATGTAAATATATATATGTTTATATGTATGTAGATATGTATGTACAAGTTCGCGGAATTGGTAAGCAAAGCGATAAAAATAGTTGTGTATAGGTCAGCATTTCCCATGCGCTATCTGAGCAGAAAGTCAGGCGATTTGTATAAACTGAACGGTCAAACTGCAGCTGATAGCTGCAGGCGAACGGCGGCAGGTGGCGCTTTCGTGCACTAACCCAACATTGTTTGCCGAATGGTCTATGTAATTTCCTGACTATTCGCAATAGATATTCTATACATAGTTTGGCGTAGTCATCGCATAGCTTTCACCCTCTTTCGCTCAATTCAAAATTTTATGGCTTTGCATGTGCCATAAAAATGTCGCGTGCATCTTTGCATGAATAGGGGAGAGGGGAACGGGTGTTGGGGAAATGGAGGAACAAATCCATATATACATTGTGGCATACAATGTGGCACATTGTGCCAATTTTGACATGGTACATCATCATCCCAAAATGAGCCCTTCATGGTTTTATGGCTCGTTGGCTTGTTAACTTGTTTGGCTCGATGTCTTCATTTCGCTTTTAACCTCTGGCATGTGGAATTTGATTTGTAAGCCGATCAGTGCTGTTAACTAGTCTCGCATATATTTAATTTCAGATCACATTAGCATAACAAATTCAAATTCAAATTTTGAATGCGATGCGACGCGATTCGTTTGCTGACAAGCTAATCGCTGTGATTAATGTGTTTCCCACCTAAGACTATGATTTGGCTATTCTCGCATTTGCATTCGCATTCATCGAGATCTAATATAATAATCAATAATATAATACTTGGCTTGGACAGGTTGGCCGTCAGCTGTGTCATTTAACCCGAGCCAACCCGCTGCGATTCCACTGACAAACAATGGCCCAAAGCCATGTCTCGTTTCTGTCTCTGTGTCTCTGTGTCGCTTTGTCGTTTTGACCAATTGTCGCCTTATCGCTCGTCAATTTGTTAATCTGTGGAACATTGCTTTGCAATTTCCATCGCCTAAGCTGCCCCTGACTCTACCCTACCCAAAGGTCCCCTCCTCCTTTCCCCTTTCAACTACCTGTTTCCGATTGGCATGCGGAAAACGAAAATAACTCAACGAAATTAACTAAAAAAAAACACACACAAGTGCTCAACTAAAAGATACCCTTTAAATGTCGTTTTCCTGATATCGATAACAATCTTTATCGAATATCATCTCATAGTCATCGTTTTTTAATTGTCAGCCACTGACTAAGCCAAATTAATCTGATTTACGTGTGATAATGGAAAACTTAACAGAAAATAATGGATGCTCTTTAACTGTAAAAGGGTTTTCCCAGTTTTTTTCAATAGCTAAAAGTTTTGTAAAGCTTTTATTGTAGCCTTGCTGCACAAACCGTTAAGTTGCCGTTTTAGAATGTGAAAAGGGTATCCAAATAAAGCGGCTCGAAGCAGACAGCCGTGAAAAAATATCACTTTAGCGTTAGTTGAAATCCACAAATAAGTATGTAAAGAATTTCGGATTATTTATTCGATTATTAATCGATTGTGCTCAAAACATAAACAACCTGTAACTGGACAGTTTTGTTTTGGGCTAAAAGACGGCGAAAATTGGTAGCTCAGCTGATCACTGCGATCGCTGCTTGTCTTTTTTGCCATGAGCAACAACAAGCAACAAATTCGATTCCAATGTAAACAACAAGCTCAGTTCAACGACAAACGACAACAAACAAACAATAAACAACAACAACAACAACAACGACAACCGCTGACACGGTGATCTGTCAAAAATTTCGGCAGCTTGACACTGTCCACACTGCGCACTCCCCCCCGTCCCGTCCCATTCCAACACCACCATCAAGCTGACAACACAAAATTGTTTGTCAACACGTCGACTTCGTGTGTGTTCTCTCCTGCTGGGCTTCACTGTTGTTAGATTTGACTTGGAACTGGACTGGGCTGGGCCACAGCCATTGTTAAACATTGCCTACACAATTCTAGCATTCCAATATACATACATATATATATATATATATATATATATATATATACATACAATGCTTTATCTTTGCAGATCTTAATTATGGATAAATCTATTTAAATTGCATGGATCCTTAATAATATTTTATTGGATTTTGTTTACTAATTGTTGAAAGATTTGAATTGACAATGATTTAAATAAGTTTACTTGGCATTTCCGGAAATCGGATGAGCTCTTACCACAAAATGGCAACCAAGTTTAGGGATCGAACAGATCAATATATGCAAATTTTAAACTTATCTAAAAAAAAAATAGCTAATTTATTATTATTATTGGAATTTCATATTTTATTATTAATTTGATTATTTATTTCCAATTCAATCTTTAAATAATTATTGCCCACAAAGTCATTTTACACAGAATACTTATATATTTACAAATATGACTATATTATATATATATATATATACAGATATAGATAGATGTTTATAGCTGACAATTTATTGCAATGCGTTGCAAGTGAAACGAATCGTTCCGAATCAAACTGATCGAGCAAGAGACGGAATAGTTTGTGGTGGTGGGGTAGGGGCGGGTGTGGGTGATGGGTAGTGGGGAGTGGAGAGTGCAGGGCGACAGGCGTATGAGTAACAAACAAAAGCCATTAAAATTTATAGTCGCCTATTTAGCGACAATTCGATGGGCCTGCAAGGGGCGCAAGCTGCGAGGGGCAGCTGTCAGTGCTGCCTACTGTTAGGCGCATCAAAGGCGACCCACAGTCATTTTAATACCCTCCCAAAGAGGAATGCAAACTATTTCAATGACTATAGTCAATTTACTAAGCGTATATGATATTCAATTAAAGATTTTAAAATATGTTTTCTCATTTCCTTCAATAAAATTAAAATAAATAAAAACATTTAAAAAAAAGAATAGTGTAGTATTTATAGGTACAAAAATAATAATAATAATATCAAACCACAATAATTTAACCATTTTAATAAAAGCAGAGTAAGGATAACTAAATGCTGAAGCAGTGATTGTGAATTGCTCTAGAATAAAGTCATGGAGAAAAGCTATTTCACATAACTCAATTTATCTTTAATGTCGAGTCAATATTTTTATATAGAAATTGTTGAAAAATGTCTATATATGTTTAGCCCTAGGAAGTTATCAACTTTAAAGAAATGCTTAACAATTTCCTTTACTTATGTGTAGTTAAATACATACATATTTATATACTTACATAAATACATATATTTCAGCACTCAAATTCTAAATGTAAATATTATAAAACTATTGCATATTTTTTAAGCGTATTTATGATTCGTTTAATAGATAAAATCCGCTTGCATGTTGTTCATTTTTTTTTATGGTTTTTGTTAGTTCACAACGATAAATTTTTATTTGCATGTGCATATTATACAAACAAACACATACACACGCATTCATACATATGGATGCATATTCATAGATATGCATAAGTGCAAAGCAATTGCTAATAAAATTACTTGTCGTTTGTTGTTGTTGTTGTTATTCTTTACATAACACGTTTTTGCATTTGATTAACAGAAACATTTTCAGTTATGAATGCGTTTTGGGTAGGGATAGCGACGCCAACAACAAACAAACAGACCACTGACAGACTGACTGACTAGGTAAAAAAAAGTGCCACCTGTTTGTGTGCGTGTATGATTTGTGCTGGGTACGCATTAGCAGGCGAACAGCAGCCGTTGTTGGTTGTTGCGTCCTCCTTCGCAATTTGCTGCCTGTTTACGTTTTGGCACGCTTTGTGCGTCGGCGTCAACGTTGGCGTCGCTGCACAATTTCCATATTTCTGCTTTTGCTTTTAAGTTAGTGCTGTTCTAGCAGTCGCTGCCGCTGCCGCTGCCGCTGCCGCTGCCGCTGCCGATTATAATGTTCACTTTATTCCTTTAGAAGCCGAAAGCGACAACGACGCCGGCGACATAGAACTTTTTTGTGTTATGTTTTTGTGTGTTCTTTGTGCTTTTCGCTGCCTTAGTAGTTGTAGTTGCCGTTGTCGACTCTAGCCGATTGTTGTTATTGCTGCGTCCGTTGCATCTGGCCAATGAGCGGAGCGATCACGACATCGTCAGCGTATAGCAAAACGGCATGACGTGATGTGTTGTCTAAATATAGATTCTGAACATTCACTTGACGAACCCGAACCGATAGCCGAACCCGTCTTCGTGTCAAACGACGGCCTTGGAACACTGGAAACGAAATGTGAGCGAAACAAATTGTGCTGCTCTGCCGCCGGTGTCTGTTCGCTGCAGCGCCCATTTCTCTATGTTTCTCTCCCATTCAACGTATGCAGCAGATGCAGAGTAAAAGCGCAGCATCAATGAAAACGAAAACGTAATTATCAATAGTGTTTTGATTTGATGATAATTTTTTTTATGTTATCTGAATATTAAGCCCAATGCAGTCATAAATATTATAAGCGCATTAAGTAAGAATATGATTTAATTAAATTTTTAAGCGATTGAATATATAAAGAGAAGAAAATGTTATTTTAATTATTTTCATATGTGTACATTAATAAAAAATGTCAATAAAAGATATTTCTTATTCACATTTGCTAATATCTATTCCAAGCGGAGGCCGACGCAGCTGTTCATGTAGCTTCTAAACTTTGTACACACCGAATACAGCATGAGCTGCAAATAAAAAAATTATTTTTGCATAGTTAAAATTTAAATATTTATGCAGTAAATAATGAACATGTGGATCTATACGAATATGTGAATCTCTCTGAAATTATTGTGCACTTCTGGAAATTAAAAATTCAATTCAATCAGCCTGCTGCTGCTTAGTGTTACAAACGTTGTGAGTCAATTTAGGATACTCTCAAGTGGGCCGCATGACGACTGCCCGTCACCGCGTGAGTGGGACAAACAAGCGTAGGAACAGTGGAACTGAGATTTCAGCGAAAACGAAACACAGCCGGTTGTAGTTAGCTGTTGTTGTTGTTGTTGTTGCTGCTCTTGCTTATGCTTTCCAGTCACGAGAAGCGCGCTTTGTTATTGTTTATTTTGTTTCAGCAGTTTTGTTGTTGTTATGCTGTTCTTCTTTGTTGTGTTTGTTGCAGTTGCCGGCTCTTCGCCGGCTGCTCCCCTGAGAGTGCACATACACGCATGAACACATACATATATATATATATATATATATATATATATATATAATTGAGTGTGTGTTTTATTTGTTGTTTTTTATTAACTAACAAATTTGATTTTTTGCTGCGCTTTGAGAAATAAATCAGAGCATTTGATTGATGGTCGACTGCCCACAACATTTGAAATACGCATGTGTGCGTATGTTTTGGGTGTGTGCAAGTGTGTATTTGTGAGTTGACGCTCACTCTTTTTAGCATTGGCACGTAGCCCATGGTTCCGTTAATGGTGTCGACGCCGCCGACCCTTCGTCTGCCTCGTTTTGCTGTCATGCTGATAAGCGTGTTTACCTCTTATCAGAGGTTGGCGACAAATTCAAATCGTTAGTTGCCTTCCTTTCCTTGTTTTTGCTGCTGCTTCTACCTTTTGTTGTTGTTGCTGTTTATGCAATAATTCAGTATGTATATATGTATGTATTTATGTATGTATGTGCAACATATACTTTAGCAACACTTATTTGGTTAGACAATTGTTTGCCTGCCCTGTTCGATGACTGCAATTAAAATGACAGTGGGCCATCGTTTCAACCCAAAATTTACACTGACACGCAACTCATTTCCATTCCTTTGCTTAATTGGAATGCATTTTGAGAACATTTTAGGAAGCTTTAGTTTTCGCATAATATTAAACATTAATTAATGTTTTTTTGCTTCCTATTATAAGTCAATATAGGCGTTTAAAATGTTTCAAAATCTGAAATTTAAATTAATTAAATGTGAAGACTGTAAAATATCTAACTCACAATGAATAACTTACTTACTATTGAAGGTATTGATGGATGTGTGTTTGCGGAATTAGTGTTAGTATGCCTTAAATATTAATACCTTATCTCTTCACATATGAACTTGAACTTGTGTATGTGTGCGCTTAAATATGTTTCTGTGGCAAATTTTATTTTTGTACATATGCAAAGTCCGCTAGCTTTTGATTCCATTCAAACGAAACTAACGGCAACATTTTGAACATTTTGTAATGTTATTATTTCCATTTATTTTATCTTGATACCGTTCAATTCCGTAGTATTCCTCTGCCAGAATTTGTACAGTGGCGTCAACGCTGTTTTTGCTGTGCGGCGCCTGTAGCCCTCCTGACTATTGTCGGTTGTTGTCGCCGCCACTTGCGGTTGTTTCGTTTATCTGTTTGCCGTGCGGTTGCTGTTCCATTTTTCAATGTTTCGCTTCAGCAGTCGGCCAGTCGGTCGGACTGTCGCCTCGTCGAATTTTAGTGCTTTGCGTGTACCAGACTTGAACGCAACGCCGCCCGCTGCCTTTTCAGCGCGTCGCCCACCACCAAAGCCAAGCACAAGAAACCCGAACGAGCAACCGAAATGCTAACGTGCAAGCAACTAAGTGAGTGAGAGCGAGCGAGCGGTCGTCAGCCGACGAGGCTCTTATTAGATTTTATATAGTGGCGGTTATTGTTGTTGCCCCGAGCTTAGAACGCCAGCAGCAAACAGCAGCAGCAGCAGCAGCAACTATAACAATAACAATAACAATAACAACAACAAACGGGCGGGCCGCGCCTTTACATTTGGCTTTAGCTCGTTTCGTCGTCGTCGTCGTCGTTGTCGTTGTCGCCTCTCGTCTTCCTCTCTCTGGCGTCCGTCGTTCCGTTTCGTTTTGTTCTTTTGGCTCTCGCGTTAGAACGCGCTGCCGCTGCTGGCGTCGTCACCGCTGTTCGTTCGGCGTCGACTGACTTATTGGCTTTAAGCGAATTTGAAATTCGCCTGAACTTTTATTCAACGTGTTGGTTTCGTCGCGTGAGCAACTCTGAAACTGAAAACAAGAAAAAAATTACAAAATACAAAATAAATAAAAAAAACACTTACAAAAAGCGCCCCCGAAAAACACTGAATTGAGTTTTTCTACGCCCGTTAACACCCAGACAACAATACCAACACCTACTCGTATCCGCATCCGTATTCGAAACCGTATAGTAACCCTCGTCTTACATATATCGTACGTTCCGTTTGTGTTTCAATATATTCTAACATATATATAATATATAAATATATATATATAAATAAATAAATATACACTTTTTGTGGATCGCGCGCGGCGCTATTTCCACAAGATATATAGCTGTATCTTTACACATATACAGATGTACCTATAAATCTGCCTGGATCGCAAAGATCGTACTATTTTTTTTGAAGTGTTACATTCACCCCAAGTGCTACCAAAATGCCTTACAACAGCGTCACGCTTTAGTGTCCACAAGTGCTACTTACCACAAATCAAACGAGTCCCCTGGGACCCTCGAGCAGTGTTGGCTAACAGCTCAACAGACAGTTAACAGTTTAATCAAAAAACGCATTCTATTGCGCTCTCTCTCTCTCCCTCTCTGGAAATCATAATTTTCATCTTCTGCAAGCGCCTCCTTCGGATCGTCATCGCACAACAGGTGAGCAGCCGTACCGTACCGTACCGAACCGTACCACATATTACCCCGCTTCTATGACTACGTGATTTAATGCACATGGTGCCGCATTTATCGCCTTGCTCTCCCCAATCTCTGGGTTAAATAGCGACCCCTCCCATCCGCTGATTATGAAACGCTTATGTGATATGTCAAGCTATATGTGACTGAGGAAAGTCCCCGACTATTTCAGTCCCGAGCTCGGGTACGGTGCATCATGCAAATTACATACACATTGCAAAACGGGCCGTTTTGAGTAACAATGGTTGATTTCATTAGCTTCGCGTTTACAGTGCGGGGTGCATTTAGCCAAGACAACCTAAAAAAATCGATTCTATAATAATTTTCGTTACAATCTCTATTTATGGATGAACACAGTGAAATCCTTATTTGACGAATGATTCCAATTTATCAGTGTTTATATAGTAATCTTCATCGTCCATTTATCATCATTTGTTAAAATTGTATTCCATTAAGAACTATAGTAGATCTTGATTTTGATTTTATAGAATGTTGTGAGTTAAAAAATCGTCACAATCTAAGCCTCACTTTGCATACAGAATCGATACCAGAAATATTATAGTCAGTATTTGCCTATCTTTTTTAAATCAATATTAATTTTTAATTAGCTTAGAACATTTATTGTCTCTAGTATTATATATATCCTAGATCCATGGGGCAATGTAATTTAGGGTCTGCCTTAGTCATATTGAGTTTTAATGTATTTCACACATATTTCTTTCGCATCTTTATCTTTCTGCAAGCTCTCGCAATTGGCTTGGAATTATGTTCAATAATTGCGATAACTGGTTTATCTTGTCGAATGCTTCTGCTGCTGCTGTCCATGCCCCTCATCAGACGGCTCCCTCTGTTCCACATACAATGCACAAATATAGAAAAAATCATTCTTCAAATTCCTTTCCTTTTGCATATGGGACACGCGTTACTTTTTCTCTTGTATTTTGTATTTTGCTTTTTTGTTGATTCTTTTTTCCAATTTCTTGTGCTCCATCTTCTTGAATGCTGCACAAGAGGGGCACAAGAGGAGTATGGAAAGGGGGCGCCTGTGGCAATTACTAGCGGGCAACTGCCTGCGGCTCGTGCCATTGCTAAAGAGCACACACTGCTGGCCAACATATACATGCATATGCACACACACATACACACACACACACACACACACACACACACACACACACACACACACACACACACACACACACACACACACACACACACACACACACACACACACACACACACATGCACACAGGTTAACAGGTGTTTTGTCTCTTTGCTTACTTCTTGCTTGAGCTTTTGATTGTTTTTCAAAGCTAGTCCTAGCATAACACCCCGCCATCCCCCAACCGATCTTCCCCCCCCCCCACCCCCCCTGAATTCAAGTTGTGAACTCCCCCATTCAAATTGTATATTTTTTTTCTTCTTTCCGAAACTCATTAAATTTTAGGGCATTTATAAGAATGCGCAAATTTCGTGGCTTTGTCAATGGTTTTGTGGGGTTGCTAGCCACCCTCTGCAGCACATAGATGATAAGTTGCAGCTTGTCTATTACTATTACTATTACTTTTACTTTTACTTTTACTGTTACGTAGAAATCCATATACCTCACTTAAAGTTTTCCAAATAAAAAAAAAGAAAGAAAAGAGCTCAGCGCTGCGCATTTTATGGCTTAAGATTTATGCGAGCGAATGCGGAAAATGCCATAGAAAATGACCCCATCCAGAATACCCACAACACCACCACACACCCCCCCCCCCTTCCCCACCCATCCTACTTACTCAAAAAAAAAACCCTAAAACTATACTCAATCCCGCTATATTTATTGTTGTTTCCTTCTTCTTTATTTTCTTGCTGCTGTTGTTGTTGTAACTGTTATTGTGGCTGTTAACATGCGTGACAGGGACGCAGGGCGCCAGGGGTAACAGCACACATCCAGACACACATACTGCATACATGTATGTATGTATGTACATGTATACTAAAGTGCTTATATGTTCTCCAATCCACTACCCGTTACTTGTACACATATTCACACACAAGCACACATACACACATAGACACATAGACACATGCATGGAAAGGGGCGAGCCTCAAAACTCTTTTCATAAAATTATGCCGTCTATGTGTGCGTGTGTGTGTGTGTGTATTCCATGAATGATTTTCATTGTTGGCCGTTGGAGTCAATCCCAAGACGCAGTAGTTACTGTTACTACCAGACACTCTCATTACTTGTTTGTGCGTTTGTACATTTGTGTGTATATATATATATATATATATATATGTAATTTCCGAAAAGTAAGGCGACACATTGCTGAGCAGCTCTCCGGCTCGAACCCAAATCAGAATCGGCGACCTGCCTTCCCATTCCAAATTCGATCCATTCGCAAGAACAATCTCCGATGCCTTAATCCCCTTCCCTTTCCATGCTTATTTACAGCATATTTTCAAGTTTCTCTAAAGTTCCAAGAACTTTGAATGACAAGAACGACATGTGTTTTATTTCTATGCGAGTACATTCTATATTTTATATCATACACATACATCGTAAATACAAATACATATATGTACATGTATTTGTGTATATATTTACAACTACAACTTTTAAAATATGATAAGTGTATTTAAATCAAAGCATCATCATTTTTATGAATAGCAAATAAAGAATTGACTTTATTAAATTTATGAAGCAAGCTTCCCAATTTTAGAATGTAGATCGAATTACAAAAATGCAAATATACTTAAAAAAAAAAGTGGTTTACTACAAGACTACATATGTATACATATGTGTGTGTGCGTGTGTATACTGCGTGTTAATGAGTCCTTTCTATTCCGTTCACTATCAATTTTGTGTGAAGTTTAGCGCCCTGAGAGGCATTAAAAGAACATTTCGGCCATAGAAGTTTGCACGTATCCCATCTCAATTCAAGTTATCCATTCATTTTAAAAAATATTCATTCTTATTTGCAAATATTCATATCCAATCAAGCTTTTATCCATATCTTTATTTTGGGGACTGTCAAACAGTTCGTACACAACACAAAACTGTCAAAACTTTTTGAAGGCACATTTTGGAATATCTTTTCGACGCTTTGCCATTGGTGTTTTTTTTTATTTTTTGTTGAAAAATTTGTAGCGCAATGAAATTGTCACAGAGCTGCCAAGTAAATAAACTAATAAATTAATAAATGCATATGTCAAGAAGTGTAGATGAGCAATGCAGATGCTAAATGTTAAGAGAAAAACAAAAACTATCTGGCAAGACTAGCAAAATCAACAACCACTTTATCTGTATGAAATTCCAAAATCTGTTGATGCATTTACAGTCAGTCTAATAATTCTTCGAACGCAACTTTTATAACATTAAGATTAAGTTTTTATTTCAGTTGATTTCTCACAAAATGCGCGAACATAAATCGATCAAAATTGCTTTTTTAGCTGAATAATATTATATTACTGCTAAGAACATTACTAACCTGGTCAAAAGCAAAAGGAAGCTGTGTTCGATATTAAGAACCATTTTCGCCATTTTTTTTAAACTCGAATTTGAAGAGTTTATGAGGTGTACGAATAATTTTTTTTTTTATAATTAATATTTATTGAGTATTTAATTTTGTATTTTCATAATATTTAAAATACCCTTTTTTTCAATAAACTTATTGTGCTATTATGCAATATTGGTTAAATTTTTATTAAAATAAGGAACTATTTTACTCTGCACATATGTTGGAATAGTTTTTGAAATATTATTTTAATTGGTCAACCGAGCTCTACAAACATTTTATGGCGCAATAAAGATTATACTCATTATTCGTCTGATATTATTGGATTATAAATATGCCAAAAAAAAGATTAAGCATAAAAATGGTTTTAAAGTTCATTTTTCAGTAAAGTTTATTAACATACAAATTAAAAACTAAAGACTAATAGTAATTATCATAAGACTGAAATCGCGTAGGAATTAAAGCCGATATTTTTGTGCTGTGTTTTTCATGTGATTGCTGTCACATTGCTCTTGCCTGCTACCCCCTTTTGGCCCTTACCCACATTGAAAAGCCCGCATCATTGTGCCCCTTACAATCAAGACAAACAATCGATTGTAGCTCCATTCATTAGGCAATTAACCCAACCAGACATATTTCCCATACACTCACATATATAATATACATATATATATACAACTGAAACTTAAAGTCGAACCTGAATACCAGCCCTATTTATTACCAATTGTTCTATTCTTTTGGGTTCTGTGTTGAACCCACTTGCGCTTTCTTTGGCCCAGAAGCGGTTGGCACTAAAAACTGCAAATCGAATGCTCAAATAAAATTGTTTCTCTCTCTCTTTCTCTCTGTGTGTGTGTGTGTGTGTTTGTGTGTGCAGTTGATTTACTTAAGCCATTAAAAGTATTTGCCAAAAATGCTAAAAACCGGGCAACAGAAACAGAAACAGAAACCGAGCTGGGCCAAAAGCCAAAAACCGGTTCGCCATTTGTCAAAGCCAAACCGAGCAAAGCAAAGCAAGTCAACTCCAGCAAACCAAAAAGCTCCATAAAATAACAATAAAACTAACCCCCTTGCCTACATTTATCTTCATCTAAGACAGTCTATACGAACCTTTAATACTCTAGCCATACAATAGAAATATTCGGTTTTCCTTTTTTGAGCTATTAATTAAAGTATTAAATAATATCTGAAATGAATATCATTTCAAAAACTGCAAAGATTGTTTCTCACATTTATATTTTGTCTTTGCAAAGCAATCAACGAAATTAATAATTAAGATTTTAGATGCAACTCAAGTTATCGACAAAGCTATACCTATACCCTGTAATTAAAAAACTGAAAAAAAATATCATCTGATTGAATATTGTTTTTAATTAATATTAGACATCTATTCTTGTAATGTTTAATGTCTTCTGTTCTGACAATTTTATACAGGGTATTGCCAAAAATGAAATAAAAAGATTCATATTGATTTTTTGTTTGTGTTGTTTTAGTATTTCTTTTTGTGTTTCTTTCTTCTTAACTCGTATTTCCTTTTATTGTTGCTGCCTGTCACGCGCTTTATCTCTTTCGCTCTCAGTGCATTTTTTTTTGTTTGATTTAAAGTGTTTGTTGCTTACCTTAATTTTTTTTTTGTTATTTAAAATTCATCACGATTTTAATTTAGTTGTGTATTCTTGTTGTAAATTTTTATTTTATATTTACTTTGTATTTGTTGTTTTTTCTCTTTGCCTCAAACGTTGCGTCTAACCTTGAAGCACATTAAATTCGTTGTGCTGTTGTTGTTGTTTTTTGGTGTTTGTTGTTGAAAAATAAACGCAGCAACAACAATAATAATAATAATAGCAATACCAGCAGCAGCCAATAGAAGACAGATTCTGAATATATATCTGTTTAATACATACATATTATTGTAGTATCTTTGAGGGGACATTTGTCTATATGCATTAAAAACAAAATATAAAAATCAATTTGGTCGCGTTTTATTTTTTAATTGTCGAATTTTCGTTGGAGCGTTTCTATTTGTTTTTTCTTTCTCTTTTATACCCTGTAACATAAAGATGAGTACGGCGGAAAATCATAAGCAAATCAAAAACTACTTTTTAAGTATGCTTTTTAAAATGCTCAGTTAAATCTGATATACCCCATTCTGGAGTATATGTATATAGGGCATCTCATAGGCTAGATTGATGCGTTCTTACTTATATTTCATTTTTATAATTGCCGAATTTTCGTTGATTTTTCATTTTCCTTTCTTCTTTTTTTTTTTTTGTGTCTTGACGTTGTGTCTTGATTCCAATTTGTGAGTCTAGCGAGTCGCATATATCATCTTTTGTTGTTGTTGCTCCAAAAATTGCTTAATTGCTGCCATATGTGTCTCTCTTGTCACTCTGTCTCTCTCCCTCTTTCTCTCTGCATCTCACTCTCTCATTGTTTTTCTCTATGTGTCTTTCCCTTTTCCTTCTATTACGCTTTTCTTGGCGCTAAACTGGAAATGTGTTGGCGTTGTGAATGTTTCTTTATTTGTGTCTGTACCTCTTTATCCATAATACTATCTGTGTCTGTATCTACGCATTTCTTCGCTGTTGCTGCCTATAATTCTAATTTATTTTGCCAAAAAAATATTATATATATATTTATATATATATATATATGAATATAAAAGACAAATAATGAGGGGGCAAATAATAAGAACGCAAAGAAAGCGCGTAAAAGTTGTTGCTGCTGTTGCCTGCCGTTTTATTTATTTATTTATTTATGCGTAGTTTTATTTTTTTTTTCTGCTATTCAATAAATTACGCTCTTTTGACATGTCGCCCCCCAAAATCTCCTTCAACCCACGTTGCTTGGTCATTTCAATTGCAGTCGACGTTGGCATCGATGTCGACGCTAACGGTGACGGCGTCGTCGACGTCGACGTTGGCGCTAGCGTCACGCGCCGCTGCGTTTTGATTGCCCAAACGCAACTTTTGCTTTCATTGCACGTAGCAACAACGACAACAACAACAACAACAACAACAACCATTGAAATTGAACTTGAATTTGTTGTCGAGGCTCAGCCGTCTCACGCCTTCTTCAAATGTGACCAGCATCGCAAACTTAACCAAAAAAACCCGAAACCACAATAAAAAAAAAAAAAACAGAAAACATCAAAAAAATTAACGTGGGTCATTAAAACCGCATGTTGCCTGCGCTTGTATAATATGGTGTGGGCGTGGCACGGCTTAACGCCCAAAATTAAGGCACAGCCATAACGAAAGAGAACAGCTATCTCGAAAGTGTGGCAGATGAATTGTGGAGGCAGCCGATAAGCAAACTTTACCTAATACATATTTCCACAGCTATACTTGCAAATTCTGAATATTGTATCTCAAAGCCTAAAATTCAAATTTTTAGAGCTCGTTTTTATTAACCAGAATCCAACATTTCGAGATTCCATGATGAGTCTCCATTGATTTGTTGTCAAAATTACCGCTTAAAGCTGATCGACTTATTTTTATAAATAAATACAAACATTAAAATAATACATTTATATGATATAATAAAATTAATAGGAAAAAAAATAATAGGCGCAAATTGTTAAAGCTTAACCAAAATACTCTAAAAACCTGAAAAAAAAAACTGTTGCAAACCAAGAGTCTTTGATTTCTGGAAACTTGAGGAAAGTAAAGTGTTGCCTGGCGATTTGGGTTACCAAAAAACAGTTTCACACTGTTTTTTTTTTAAACTGTTGAGTTTTGCTTTGTTTGGATTGCAGCCAGTCAGAGAAATGTCAGTTTAAGCCAGTCATTTGACAGCTGCCCTATCAGCGCAGACATCTTCAACTACCCACAACTCTGTTGCTTTTTCACACACATTCAAACACGCACACACACACACACACACACACACACACACGCACACACAAATACGCAAGTCTTGTGATTTAACGAGCCTCGTCCGGGGCTGTAAAAATAAAGTCAAGTTTTCAGCAAGAGACGAGCACTCGTCACTTGGAAGCCAAATCCGAAGTCGAAGTCTAAGCCAGGTAGAGACGATTATTGGCAGAGTTTGGAGCTCGTCGCTTGGAGCTCTCCACAGTTCTCTCACAGTTTACAGCTCACAGCTGTGCCCGGCAATTAGAAAACCCGAATAACAAATGCCCAAACGTAATGATATCCAAAAATTTTTGTTGTGCGTGTTGCTGTCGTTAATTTTTTTTTTTTTTTTTTTTTTTGTTTGAGTAAAAAATGACTTTCCGCTGCGGTGGGCAGGGCTCGACTCCCGTCGGCAGCTTTGGTTTTATATATTTGTATTTTTTTGGATTTTTAGATTTAGGTTGTGTTTGTCGGTGTTACGCTTTTTGAGCCATAAAATCAGACAGTAAATGAAAAAAGAATAATAAAAAAAAACAACAACAACAAAAACATCTACAAAAAAAAGAACAAAACAGTATAAAAATAACAACAGCTCTCGTTCGCTCCAAAATAGTTAAGTATGTATAATAATAGCGCGCATCTTAATTATATAACAATTAAACAATGATAAGACACAACAAGAGAGAGGAACAGGAAAAAAAAAACAGCGCACAGGGCTTCCAAAAAAAAATAAAAATAAAAAAATAAAAGCAAAACACAAACTGAAGGTTATTTTAAATATGGGAAAAAACAGTGATTTTTGTGCTAGTATTTTTCCTTATGGGGCAAAATTGAAGCAGCCACAAATAGTATACGTTTTTTTTTTTGTTTTTTATGAAAAAAAAACAAAGAAAATTTGTGAAAACAGCAACAACAATAAATTGTACGTTTGGAAAATGATGATCGTTACGGGTTTTCGGTTAGCATGGAGAGAATGCAGCGGCAAGGTCAAATGATTTACGTTGTTGCCGGCAATTTGTCAACTCTGGCACACACAAAAAAAAAAAAGAAAACAAAAAAAAAACAAAATATATTTGCGTCGCGTCACATTCAGAGTCACATGCATACATACATACATTGCGCAATACGAAAACGAAATTGAAATTGAAATTAAAATTAAAATAAGTCAAGGGTGTTCAGGCAGCACACACACAGCTGGCAGAATCTCTAAGATTAGGGGGAAAAGAGTGTCAAATATATATGCACAGCTCACAGTAAAATTACAGTTGGTGTATGCAACATGTTGTTGCAAAAGCATATCGAATCGGAGTGGATTAAGTGGATAGACGAGACGGGCAAATTATATATATTAAATGCTGTCGTTCAATTAGCCATTAAAGAACAATTGACTTTTGAGTGTATTCAAGCATGATTGATCAGTCTATGGATCCTTAAGTATTACTAGTTATAGTTAAATATATATAGCTTATATATATATTATAGTTATATGTATATTATAGTTATATATATATATTTAAGCTACTTTTGTTAACAATTATTGTTGGTAATACTCTGTAGGAGAAATCTTTCCCTTTAATTAAATTTCTCTGTAATCGGTTTTTTTTTATTCCCGGCGCCTGTGTTACCAACTTTTTTTCTGACTGGTTCGTCTGTGCGCCAAGGTGCAAGTTAAGCGCGTGCCAAGGGGAGGGTCTCAAGTCGTGCCGCACTGCATTGCAGCGCACTTGCAACCAGCAATTAGGCGTGGTTGCTGCTAAATTGTTGGGGGCATGCAACAACGGGGGGGCGCCTCAAAACTAAAGTTGAATGCTTTTCATATAATTCGAAGAATTGCATTTTCCGCCCCTCTGCTCCTCTGCTCCAGAATTTTTCCCACATTCTATTAAACAACCAATGAAAATGTAAGTTGTGCGTCGTGCGAAATGTTGAATATTTCTAGTTGTGCTGATGTGTGCGGAAGTGTTTTTTTTTTTTTTTTGTACAAACGTATCTGTGTGTATATGTATCTGTATTTGTGGGATGTGCAAAGCGCTCGCACTCGAAATCGAACTCCAACTCCAACTCCGATTCAAACTCAAGACTTTTAAATAAGTTTGTTCTTTGTTGTTCGCATTTGTTGCCCTCAGTGATTGATCGTTCAAAAGAGTTCTTTTGCTCCTCCACGCTCCACGCTTCTCACTCCACGCTCCACTCGCTACGCTCCGTTGCAAAAGAATTCTGAAAACTGATTTTCATTAAGCATACGCCACGTTGTGCGCAAGTCATGAGACTCGTGTTATTCAGCTGTGGTTGTTGTTTCTTCATCATCATCATCATCATCTTCATCTTCACTGGTTGCTCGGAGGTGTGAATTTTTCAGCAATTGGATTTTGTATCTTTATCTTTGCATTGTTTATGCGGCGTCGACTCGACTCGATTCGTTTCGTTTTTCTTGCGCCTCGTTTTTTTTTTTTTTTTTTTTCGTTTGGTTTGGTTTGGTTTGGTTTCCTTGGTTGCTTTGGCTGGCGCAAATTAACTTTGAACTTCAAAAAATTATAAAAGCAACAATAACAATTTAAACAACAACTGAACAATCAACTTCACCTTGTTCAAGGTCTAAGAGCAACGGCAGCAAAATGCCAGCAACAAACAAAAAAAAAAAAAATTAAATAAAATAAAATAAAATAAAAAAAAACCAAATTTGTGGTTATTTTGTGGTCGGGTGATTTGCATAGGGAAATTGAATGTTGTTGAAATGCTTGGGCTCAACGCTTTAACATAGTAACACATATCTATACACAAAATGTTGACACTTGAGAGCGGAGAGCGAAAAGGCGGTTCAGGTTTTCACGTCAAGCCCAAAAATACTTTTGGCTATAACCAGCATAACAGGTGGCCCGCTTCGACTTGTGTTGCAGGCACCTCTTAACTGGCGTTAGGAATTCACTCAACTCAAATAAAATAATTCAATTTCAACTTGGGCCCGATTAGGTCTACCAAAGCATCAGGCAAACAATCAATTTTTATCCATGCGCTTTTCCAGAGGGACCATTTCACAGCGATTAATATTGGATGCGCTTCCTCAGCAAAGTGTTGGGAAGCAATTCGGTCAACAGTAAGAGTAACCATATTTCCATAATTGCTCTTGCCAACAATGTTGAAATCAGTGATTCAAGCTTTACTCATTATGTTTTTTAAGTGTGTGTGTTTTTTTTTATAAAGTTTTTTTTTTCTTTTTTTTTTTTTTTTCATTTTTTGGCCTTTGCGCGTTGGTGTCTACTTGAGCTGCACTTCCGCAGCGACGCCAACGCGACTGCACAAAATTCACATGCCACTCGGTTAGTTAAGTATCTTGTATCTGGTATCTGGTATCTGGTTTATTATATATTGGATCTTGTATTTCGGTCGCTGCCTGCACATGCACCGCACGTGGGTTGCAGCATTGAATTTTGTATGCTTTTTTTTGGCTGTTGGTGGTGCCATATGGCCTGCTGCGGCAGGCGATCGGACAGCGCCCAATGACCTTCCCGTGTCCGCTTCGCAGTCACAGTCACAGTCGCAGTCGCAGTCACAGTCAGCGTCGCAGTCCGTGTCCAGGAAATGGCATTAGCTTTCGCTCTCACTCTCGCTCCCTTTCTGCGTCCTGGCTGCTAATCATATTAATGCAGCGCTGTCCCACTGTGTAGGTGTGTGTGTGTGTGTGTGTGTGCGTGCGCACGTGTGCGTGTGTAGCTTGTAAGGGCGCGGCCCTAGGTTTGGCTTCCACATCGGGCAAGAGGAGGGGAAGAGCAACTCGCAGCCGTTTTGCTTCGTTTGCTTTCGCCTGTCTTTCGCCTGTCTTTCGGCTGTCTTTCGGCTGTCTCCTGTGCCATTACTTTCGCCGCTGTCGCTGTCGCTGCACATTGTCTTTTATGGGTCACTTTTCTCGCTCTCCCATTCTATGGCGCCCTCTCTCTTTCATTCTCTCTCTCTCTCTCTGCTTATGCTTCAGCTGTTGTTGCTGTCGTTGGTTTTTTGGGTCATGTCCATCAACAGCCCAACAGCTGGTAATATAATATGCCCAGGAAGTCCGGCGGGAATCCATTTTAATAGTGTTCAACGTTTGCTGCTTCCTCTGCCTGCTCCCGCCACTCTGCCAGTCTCTCAGCCCCCCTCCCCTTTGCCAGCTCACTTTGTCTTTATGCTTCTGACCAGCGCTGTTAACAGCTATTTTTTTATTTCAATTTGTTTTTTGTTGTTGTTTCTTTTTTTTTTGTGTTTTGAACTCTGTTGTGTTTGTTTTTAGTTTCAGTTTATTTTTTTTTATATTTCGCACAATATGGGCTCATTAGCACAAGCTCCCCAAACTGAGTGAGGGGTGTGGGCATGGTGTGGTGGGGTGGGGAGGGGAGGGGAAGAAGCGAATACATGGTGTCTCCCGCACGGCACCGCACCGCTGGCAACTAATTAATTATGCCGCTGCAGCAGCGTCACGGGGGTGTATTATTTGCATATCTATATACATATGTATGTATTTGTATATATGTATATATTTGTATATTTGCCTGTATGTGTGTGAGATAATATATTTCAATGTATGCTCTTCGTTGTTGCTGTCGTTTATTTTCGACTACAGAACAGCAACAACAACAACAACAAACGAATGAAATTTGCATTGTATTTAGTTACACACGCACATCGTTATGCACTATATATACATACATACATATATATATGAACATGCATATACATAGCATGGATCTTTTCATTGTATTTATATACAATCCTCATGTACTGTATCCAGCAGACATGTACTTTGCACCTGAACCCTGGCACTAACAAAAAAAAGAAAAGAAAAGAAAATAAATAAATGCAAAAAAATACTTAAGCCTAATGAACCACTAAGTGCTACGGCGGTGAACCAGTTCCAGTTGCTAAGTGAGCAATTCTCGGAAATAATTTATGAATGAAACTAAAAAAGATGAAGATAAAAAAGATAGATTATTAAAGGTTTGTTCTTCAGAACCAGTTCTCTTTAACAACTATCAAAAAAATTGCTCTTACAATTGTTTCTTAATAATATTGTGTTATACGGAACTCTCTCTAAAATTACCAATTAGCTAATTAATTACTGGAGAGAGAGAGTAAAACTGCTGATTTAACTAAATCCAATATCTGTTATAGAAGGAGCATTATTCAGTAGGAAGTTTAAAGATATAATTTAATGTTTTAATAGAATTCTTTTGCTCTTATCTGGCCTTAAAAACAATCCGAATAACTTTAATTTGGTAAACTTTAATTTGGTAAACATATAAACATTTTTGGTTGTTGGCAACCCTAGCCCTTATGTTGGAAATGAGCGGAGTTTGAATGTTTCAGAGTTTGAGTTTGAGTTTGAGTTGAGATATGCAAATTAGCTGTGGCCTTGACGTGGGTGTCAAACTTTTGGATTTATAACTTCGTTACACTTTGTTACTTTTACGTTGTTGTTGTTGTTGTTGCTGTCAGTGGGCGCTTGTATGTATGTATGTGTGTGGGATCTAATATCTTACTTGCTGTGCGCCCGACTAAGAATAATGCGCTAAAACTTCAGCTATTTGTCACATTTACTGCGCAGCTTTCGAGCCAAAACGTCTGTGACGTCTTTGTCGCCTGGCCCACTAACCGAATTGGCATGAAGGTGTGTTAGCCAAGGGCTTAGGGGGGGGGGGAGAAGTGGTAGTGTATTTGATTTGCTCGCTGATAGAGTGGGAGTGCATTTAACTGTGGTTCTTCATGGCAGCCATGCCCATTTGCAGATTTGTTAGCTTTTTGGTTGACTTTCAAATGGCCCATTGATTGGCGCACAGTCCGACTCATTTCTCTAGCTGTGGCTGTGGTCAGAAGCCGTTTGTGGCCCGCTTGTTCTCTTGGCCATTTGGCAAACATTCATAAATTATTCAAAACAAATAAAAATTCAGCGCTGAGCTTTTTGGCCTCCATGGTTCATTGGCATTTCATTTGCCATATTCTAAAACATGTGTGTGTGTGTGTGTGTTTGTCTGTGTGTGTGTGTGTGCGCTTGTGTTTAGTTACTTTTGTATCTGCAACTTCCCATTCACGCACACTTTCGTGTTATTTAGCCATTCATTAGTTTAAAACTAGTTTCTCCTCAGCTAAACATAAAAATCTATATTTATGTCTTTTCTTTCTTTTGCTATAGAGAATTGTTTTTAATTCGTTTCTCTTTCCGTATCTCATAAATTCATAGATTTGTGTTTAGTTTAAACAATAAAAATAATATATATATATATTTGTGTGGTAATTAAAAGACTAAACTCATTTCAAGCAATAAGCAGTTTATTGAAAATAAACTCGAACTTAATTTAAATATTAAAATACACAAATTGGTTGGCAACAATATGGCTGATCGATCTGCCATATGCATACAAATTTTGAAGAGGGGCGCCAAATCATCGAATTACGTTTTGTACTGTTGCCAAATAGTGCCATCGACTAATGGTTTTTTGAGGTAGATATATGTGTGTATATATAGTAACTGTACTATCAAAAATTAAAGCACACTTCGCTGGTTTTCGATAGTTGGTAAAAAACAATTATATCGATTATGCAAATGCATTTTATTATTATTTAAGTAAATGTATTATTTGTAATTGTTGGTCAGTTCTAAAATTTCTTCATTTACTAATGACTCTGTTCGCCATTTATCGGTTGCTGGTTGCTTTTACCCATTTGGAATTGGATTGCCTAAAGTGAAGCCTTGTTGAAGCGATTCCATTCCCAGCATATCATTTGATCTTTGCATATTTGATTATGCAGCTCATGTGCCTCCAACGGATGGTTCGTTCTACTTGTGCGTCGACTCACATACGCTGCCACATACATACATACATATTTGACAATCGTATTCCATATTCTGTTTGGCTATTTTTTTGTTGTTGTTGTGTTTGTTGTTTTATGATTGCTTTTTGCTATTTGTTATTGTTCGCAGTGTCAAGTGCTTTTCATTTGTTTTTTTTTTATCACATTGTTGCTATATATATGTTTTTTGTTTGTTTATTTGTTGTACTTTTACGACAAGACACACATTGTTTTATTCCCCCCCCCCCACCCCTTTGCGCTCCTCTTACCCAGTTTTTATTTGTTTAATGTTTGCTTTGCATTTGCAAATTATTGTCTTTTGTTTATCGTTTTTTTATTTGATTATTTGCATTTGTTAGTGTCCTCCCCCCGCCCACCTGCTGTGTGCTCCCCATTCGCGGGTATTAATAGTATTACAGATATATATTGCAATAGATCGCGTCGGTGTGTGTGTTTCTGTGTGTGTTTTTCTGTGGGTGTTGCTGCATTGTCAGCATTCATTTGCAACTGAAAAGCGTCGACATTGAACAGCGACAACGCTCAGTGATCATAGTGCATAGCGATACATAGCCCCCTTACCCCTCCCGCATATACACATTCACATTCCCATTCACATTTTGTCCAGTGTATCGATTGCTGGGCATGTGCCCGTCGGTCAATTTTCAATTACAGCGGTGCGAGTTAATCAATCAATCAATCAATTACAGTAATAATGACGAGACGATTTGTGCGATTTTGTGCAACAAAGCGAATGCCGACAAAACGGAACGGAACACCCCCACTAAAACTGAGAACACCCATTGTACCCACCCAACCCCAGTCACCACTCCGCCCTCGCCTGGCCTTGCCATTGTTGCTGTTGCTGTTGGTCAAACACGCCCACACTTTTGAACCTGAACGTATCTCAAAATACATATACATATATATATATATATATATATATATCAGCGAACACCCAACGAGTCCAAAATTTATGCACAAAGTGTGCCAAATAATCTTTATTCATTTTTATTTCTCGCTTTTATCTTTTCTTTTTTTTAATTTTCAACTTTTCTTTGGAAAATGTAAAACACGCACTTAACCAAATTTATTGTTATACATTTACATATTTCGAATAGCATTTCGTTGAACTCGATTTTAGCTTTTCTTTTCACTTGCTGTTAGCAGGTGGCATAAAGTGTTGCCTCCAAATTTATGGCACACATATATATATCACCGATGCAGACATTTCATCTTACACGTTTGTTTAGCATTGTGCTAGATAAGATGTATCTTCAAGCACAAATCAAAATACTTTTAACTTTTTTTTTTGGGTGTTATCGATAAATTTATCGAAAGACTGCTGCTATTGTTAACTTGGTACTGACCACTGACCACTTATGAATTTACCGCACGATCACTTTTCTAGAGTTTCGCCGTTTATTTCCCAACGATGAGTCGATTACTCACTTGGTGTTTTTTTTTTTTTTTTTTTTTTTTTTTTTGGATAACTTGAATGTCGGTGCATTAGTCAAAACTGTACAGGGAAACGCAAACTTGACCAAGACAAGACCAAATAAATGCATCGGAACAACAAATATTTATCAATTACTCACAAAACTGAGTCACGGTCAAATAGTCTCGACTTGACTTTTGTCCACAAGTGTGTGTGTGTGTGTGAGTGCGTGTGAGTGTGTGTGTGTGACTGTCTGTCTGGCTTGGCATTGGGACGCCGTTTGCATGCCAAGCAACAGCAAAAGCCAATTGCAAACAAAGGTCCAATACGATAATTGGTGTTCATTATCAATGGGCAAATACAGGTGAATCCGAAAACCCTTTAAGTGATCAGCTCGCGGCTGGAGTTGAAACGTGGCACTTGTCGGCGACATGCAGCGGAAATCCAAAAACGGGACAGCAACCAACTTGGCCACAACTTTTTGGGCATCAACTTCCCGTTCGCTGCCAGACGAATGCTCCTGCATGTATCTAAAATACCCTGTAAAATCTCTCAAATTCAATAAGTTTAAATTTTTTAATATATTTTGAAATTGTCAAATTGCCTTGATCGTTAATACAAAACATATTTAATCAGCTTGCAATAATTAAAGCCTTTTCATAGGGTATCTTTCTGTTAAGCACTCTTGGCAAGACCATTCTTATTAGCTTTGGCTTGTTTTTTTTTTTTTTTTTTTTTTTAAGTTTTGATCGGCGTTTGCCCAACTACAAGTTGCCATGTACCTAACTTGTTTTTTGTTGTTGCTTGTAATGGCTTTTTAATGGGCACTGTACTTTGGTCAGACAATCAATACACGCCGACACATAATACTGTATATATATATATATACTATATGGACGATAATAAAATATGCATAATATGCGCGTATATATGAAATATAATAATTTACAATAAGCAGATCTTACAAAACGTGGTCAAAACCTTCGATTGAAGAGTGCGTGGACCACAGCAGAGTCAAGCATAATTAAACCGGAAGTATTAGATGACCGAGTTGGCCAAGTTGTAACTGAGGGCCAGCCAGTTGTACGGACTTGTCCAATTCTCTCGTGTTCATTTTCTAGTATCTATACAGATTAAAGTTTCCATTCCAGTTGTCACGCCCCGGCTTTTGTTGTGTTTATTGTTTTTCAAATTATACGTCAGAAACGAACACAAATTATTGCTGGCCATAAATTAAAAAAGAGCAGATGCGTAGTTCTCCCAAGTCGCATAATTATAATTTGTATTTTTTATTTTTATTTTTTTTGTATTTGGGTATTAGCATTTCGCCTTTTGCTGTTATTTACGTCTCGTTTTGTATGGAAATGTTCCGTAAAGCTTCCATTAAATAACCCATTGACTCGTCCCATCAACTAACTCGCTTTAAAAGGTTTCAGCTGCGTGGATTCCGATGTGGATTCCAATGTGGACGTCGACGTGGACGATCTCGCACACAGCTGCTGCCAAATTTTAAAATGTGTTTTCTTCTGGTTCTTGGTCAAATTCTGTTTATGCTTCTCTTGCGTTCAAAGGTAGAGCGACTGGCAATTAGCCTTTGGCCCGCTTTATGCTCTAATTAAACGATTATTATTCAATTATGGCCTTTTTATTCATTCCATGCCAGAAAAACAACTTTTGCCCTCTAAGTGTGATTTATGTGTGTTTCTGTTGTGGAACGCCCACGCAATGAACACGATCACAACCGAATCTTGATTGTTATCGTTATCGTTATCGAAATCGTACTCGTTGGCGTTTGGGTTCGGATTCAGTATGCAGTCGAACTGAATTGTCAAATTATCTATTCTAATTGAAAAAATGCCGCGCTCTCCAACGATATTACGATCCAAATGTCTCACATTGGACCCATTTTTCCCCCTGGCGCGGTGCCAATCAATTTATGTCATGCTCTTGATTGGTCAACCTCTTAGACCCATATAAATATGTGCTACTCCCCCCTCCGCCGCCCTGCTGCTCCATGCATCGGTTAATGAAATTAGACAATCAAGCGTCGAGCGTCGAATAAAAAAAAAAGAAATAGCAGAACGAAAATTAAAATCACTTAATTAAATAATTTTTAATGTGTGTTCGTTGTGCGTTTAATTGTTGCCTTTGTCTCTTCTCGTTGTTGTTTCTTAGGTATTTTTGCTTCAAATATTTAGTTTTTTTGTTTTTTTTGTTTTTTTTGTTTTTTTTTGTTTTTTACGACTGCAGCCAGCAAAGCAGCTGTCGTTTGTTAATTGCAAAGAATGGCCGTTTGGAGCTTGCCTCATCTTCATTATTCAAATTGGCAAATTCTCAAATTCTCGTATTCTCGCCTGTTGCGCAGCTCTATGCCATTCCATGTGGTAATTCGCATTCTGGAACTGTAGACACTATAGATTCTTACTTGAGATGAAGGCCAGGCGATATGCGCTAATTGATCAGCAATCTACACACACACACACACACACACACACACACAGCTGTTTAACAGCACAACACATTGGGAGTTCTCCTGAATAGGAAACCAAATTGGGAAGCTACAAAAGGGAGTAAGGAAATAATACTGATCAGTGAATTCAAAAGCAGGATAAAGCCCAATTTTATATTACCACATTTTTTTTACTGTGATGATTCCACAAAATGAATCAATCAACTGAACCCAGAATATCAAGCATAAAACCAGATAGTTAACAGGGCTAACAGCTATAGCCCTGTCATAGATCAACATATTTGTTCATGTTACGTGCCAAGGCTAAGGCTGAAAATACAAATTGCTATCTTATGTCAATGGGTTAACAAACAAACAAACAGACAGACAAACAAGCCATCTACAACAAAAGAAACGTACACATTACGATGACAGTATTATAAATCTTATGACTGCTAATGAGACTCGTTAAACACAGTCACATTAATTCTAGACTTGATTTGATGTCTTTCTGTCCATTCCTATCATATGAATATACATATAGTAAAAAAAAAGTTATTACCAACACGTTGTAAAATGCTCATTTTTATTCGTATGCTGGGGGGGGGGGGGGGGATGTACACAGCACTTTGCATTTCATTAACACAACAATTTATATTCAATGTAATTTGAATTTAATTTTCATATTCATTACATTCAAAATACAATCACAAAATAAAATTCAGCTGGAAATTGAAAAGATTTCAAATATATTAAATAAAATACTTTTCATATACAACATTAAATAATTAATTTTTATATTTTTTTATTATTACAATTTTTTATTATTTGCTACTTTTTATTTGTATTTTGGTATTTGAGGTTTTAGTATGGGCAATCTTACTAAAATGCGATCTTTCCCAGTAAAAACGGGAATTCACTAATATTTTTTTTTTTTAATTTTTTTTTTATCTATTATATTTCTTCAAAAGAATTGTAAATGGAATATTTATCAATGAAACTATATATTATAGTAATATTACTGGATTCAGGTTAAATCGCAGTCGAACTTCTTACTTAATTTCGATGTGTGGTAAATGCAATTTTGTGTTCAGCTCAAATCAATTGTTGGTTGTCTTTGGGAGTTCCACTTTTTAGTGGCTCTCTAAAAAAGCCACAGTAAAATTGCTGTTAATTGCAGCTAATTGAACTTTTGCACATTTCAATGCAACATTTTGTGAAAATTCACACAAAATAAGCAAACGTTCAACATTTGTTTGCAAATTATATAAATATATTTTTTTTGGTGGTATTTTTGCTATGTTTTATTTTTATTTTGATTTTGGTTTTTTTTTTTTACTGCTTAAAGGTTTTTGGCATTTGAAAACAAATGAATGCCATTAAAGAACGCAAACAGCGATGCAATTTGAATAGCCGTAATCCTCACAAATGTTGCAAATTAGGTAGCTCTTTCAATTATTTAGTTAAACAACTCTCTGAGCTGTGGTTACGAATAACAAATAACAAATAACCAATAACAAATATCGAATTCTTCGCACTGAGCAAAACATTTGCTGTGCAAAATACACAGGCGAAAAACCAAATAAACAAAACGTTTTTCGTTTTGGTCTTTGTCCTCGTTTGCTTTCAAGATTAAAGTCAAATTAATGGTCAAGCTAAAGAAGAGTGGAAAGAGGGGGAGAAGTTGGCGGACTAGCAACGCAAAGCACCCCACTCCCCCGTCACCCCCTTTAAACACCCAGCCTCTTGGCACTCTTTCACGCTTCCCCAAAAAAAAAAATTGTTGTTGTGAGTTTGCCTAAAAAATTGGCGCTACCTACGCGCATTTGTTTTTAGCGTCTTTGTCCGTCTTTTTATTTATTTATTATTATTTTTTTTTTGTTTTTTTGTTTTTTTTTGTATATTATTCACGTCTTGTCTTCTGCGCTTTTTTATGCTTGTCTTCATTTTGTTGTTGTTGTTGTTCTTTCTTGCCTGCTTGTCTTCTGTTTTCGCGATGATTCATTCGCCGGTCGTCCGCCAATTTAAGCTAATAGCGCGCTATGGCAAGATGTCTGAGTGGTCGGGCGGGAGTGGGTGGGTGGTTGAGGGGGCTGTTGTGGGGACAGGCGCTTAATCAATAATCATCAATCGTCTTACACATAGCAAATAACCAAAATACTCAATGGAAGCGTGGGGAATAAGGTGGTGTGTGTGTGTGCCTGTGTGTGTAGTTATAGTTGCTATTCACAAATTGCTTGGGCGGGTAAATGAGGGGGGGGGAGGGGTGTTGCCACATAATGGATGACCATAAGCTGCAGTTATTGATGGGCGTATGAATACAGCCTCGCTTTATTTGAGCACATTTTGTGAATAGACTCAGCACTCGAATGTTTTTGACTATTGCACTAAGCCTTTTTGGCCATTAACTATTAACTTGTTGTTATACTATGACAAACAGCACTAACCATTTCCACTTGTTGCTTCTTCTTTTTCGTTGCAGCCAAACGCTTGTGCCCTTTATGGTAAGTAAAAGTGCCAGCAAAGACCGATATGAAAAAAATATGAATTCTCAATAAACCCAAAAAGTAAGCGACATAAAAAAACAAATTTTTTTAATTTAATTAAAGTTAACTGTTTGAGAAATTAGCTATTTTTTTTTTGTGGGAATTATTGAATATAATAAATTTAATTCAAAACAAAACTTTTATTTAAATATATTGAAGAAAAATGAAATATATACATATATATATATAAATATATATATATACATATGTATTTATAAAT
This sequence comes from Drosophila multiciliata, assembly GCA_037043605.1. Classification (NCBI taxonomy): domain Eukaryota; kingdom Metazoa; phylum Arthropoda; class Insecta; order Diptera; family Drosophilidae; genus Drosophila; species Drosophila multiciliata. The sequence goes on from JBAMBF010000157.1 coordinate 616,503, forward strand.
AAGTTTTTTTTTTTTTTTTTAGTTTCCAATTGTTATTTTCGTTTCACACTCTAAATTCAAATAAAATGAAATATCGGGCATATAATTTCAGCTCAATTGCATTTAATTAGCCATTTTGAATTCAATTAGCCAAGTTTAATGAATTTCAATTTGAATTCAATGCATTAATTTCCATTCAAAATAAAATTCAATTTCTTAGTCTAAGTCCAATATTATTTGTTAGTTGCTGTTTACATGTTAGGCCATTGCCCGTTTTGCCCATATATATATATATATATGTATATATATGCCAAATGGTGTATTTTTTTTTTTTTTTTTTTTCTGTTAATTTTAGTGGCTTAATCCCCCTTATTGCAGCTAAGTCGCAGCTTCCGGGGGGGAAACCCGCTAAAAACAATCGTTAAGCGTTCTGCTCCGAAATCAATCAAAGGCAGCTAATTTGCTCTGCTGCACGCAATCAATATGGAGCAGCTGCCACAATGCGCGACATCCACAAGGTGTGGCAGGCACGCACGCAGCGGCAAACAAAAAAATGCACACGAACTGGGAGGGGTCCAGCAGACACAGAGGCGCCAATTGCGTATCCTTATGCAACAGACGCCTGCTGATTCCAGCTGCTGTTTGTGTGTGTGTGTGTGTGTGGCATGTGCCCCACAAATGGCGTCGAATCAATCAAAAAACGCGCTCCGCGCACCAAATTTGCCTTGCTCGCTGCGCTTGCGAGTTACGCGCAATTTAACCTGTCTGCCAATTTGCAGTTCTCTCTATCGCTCGCTAGCTCAATTATCATAATTGCGCCCACACACACACACACACACACACACGCACACACACACGCACACACACACGCACACATAAACACAGACAGGCAAACTTGGGGCTGAGATGATAATGTCGGCGCCAGTATTTCCGCTTTTTTTTTTGTATAACGACGAAACGTCTGATTCTTTGGCTCAGCACCGCCCTCCACCTGATCCTCCACTGCCCCCTTAAGCACCGCCGCCCATGCAACTGTAACTAAAGCACACACCCAGCGTATCCAGCGGTCGTCGTCGTTTGGGTTCGTGTGTGGGTGCTATCCATGTCATCTATGTCCATGTCCATGTTGTGGCTGCCTGACACGCACAATTAAGTGCTAACTCTCACTCTCACTTCTCCACACTCTCTCTCTCCCTTTCTCACTCACACTTTTGTTTGGCTCAAGGATACAGGGATAAACGCGATTCAGCAGGCGACGACTGCAGCTTTTCTTTTTCAAAATCAAATCAAATATAAAATAAAATTTACTACGCTCTCGCACGCTTCATGTTAAATACATATATACAAATGTACATATATATATATGTATATATATATATATGCCGTCGTCGCTGTGGCGCTGCTCGTTTTCATTTTCGTTTTTGGGGTTTTTCGTTTAGTTTTTCGACTATTTTTATATCTATTTAACATTTTGATTTCCGTTTCGCCTTAATGCACTTGACCTTCGGCCAAAAGCGAACAACAGCAACAAAAACAACAACACCAGCAACAACAACAATAATAATATAAAATCTGTATAATTCTCAAGTTCTACGTATATTTTCCATTGCTGACTTTTGCATCCATCGCAGTCCAAGCGAATCAGCAACATTTATTCAATGTCTTCCGGGCAAACGAATTTCAATAATCATTTTAATAAATTATTTTAACTTGTATTTTAACAAATCACACTTTGAATTTCATTTTCAATTTACTAACTTGTTTTCTACTTGTTATAAAAAAAAAAAAAAAAAAAATCATTTATGTTCCCATTTCCCGACTGCTGTCAAAACTAAAAATCTATAAATTTTTTGGAAATTCGAATATTAACATAAATTGCAGCTGGCTCTTGTTTCACTCTCCCTCTCATCCTCATCCTCAGTTTTTATTTTATTTATGTTCTTTTAAGCAAGATAAATTTGCAACTTTTGATTCAATGGCCAAAAATTGTTCTAGAAAATAGCGTCGCATGACAACAGGCCACGTTAGTTGTTTCCACACTTTTGTTGGCATAACATTGTAACATTTACAGTGTAAATTCCATTAGGATTATATTACCAGACACACACACACACACACAGACACACACGCACATTGCGAAATTGGAAGCCACAAAAGTTGCGCTGTCCCATAAATAAGGAGAATTTTCTTTTATTATCCTTGGCAGCGAGGACACACATATATAGCAAAAGCGTAAAAAGTTCAAATGGATTAGGGCCAAGCTGCAAGCGGAAGCCTGACAAGGCGTTGGCTAACACACACACACACGCACACACATCGATGAGCTGTTGTGTTATGCGTGCCAAGCAAAATGACTTGGATATGTGTCAAGGACATGCGGTAAAACAGCGACAAGTCGCCTCATATTCCGCTTAATATGTTTGTGTGTGTGTGTGAAGAGTATAATAAACACTCTAAAGTGTAGGCGTGTCTAAATGCAGTTAACACACACACACACACACAGCTGTCACACTCGCACACTCCTTCTGCTCCTATTCTCAGCGACATTCGGGACACATTTGGAGCACACACACTAATTGATATTTTCACAGTCCTTCTTTCCTTCCCATGTTTTTTTTTCTCTTCCATTCTTTATCTTTTTGTTGTTTTTTACTGGCTTTTTTTTGGCGCGCCCATTCGCATAAATTTTCAAAAATTTCGTTTCTACTCCCAAAAGACGACGATTGATGTTGATATGTGAACACTCCCAGTTGCCAGCTTTTGCCCCTTCAAATGGATTAGAATGATGAGCGCTGGGCTTGTTATTGTACAAATGTGGAAATAGGTTAAACAATCCATATAAATTTGTGCATGATCAAAATTACTTGAACCATCATCTTTAGTTCAGCAATAATGCATATTTTAATTAATAATTCTTGAGTTGAATCTACTTTCGCATCACAGAAACTCAGTTGTTGTTGACTTCTCAGAAAACTAAATGATATTTTCTAATAAAATAAGCACGCTTGTATGTATATATATATATATATATATGGATATTTTCCAAGTGTGGAGACCACCAGTTGTTTTTACTATATAGCCAAAGATTTCATTTCGCTTCTCAACTACTTGGAATTTTGTGTTTCATATTAATGAATGAGTTTTCCTGTTGTACAAAATTCATATATATATATATAATGTAGTCGCTTTATCTTTCTTTAGAATGGTCTCTTGCCCCCTCTCTCTCTCTCTCTCTGTCTCTCTCCTTTATCTCTTTCTTTTGTGGGCTGCCAACGCGTGCGCTTTATAAACAACATTATTTGGCCAATGTGCTGTTTACTTAGCCAAAGCCGCTTTGCCACGAGATGCACGATTCGTTCTGCATGCTGAATGCCAAAATTGAGCACAACATTTCCTAGAACATTTCCAATATTGTATTTTTCAATTGGCAGCTGCCAAACCGTGCCACAAGTGGCAGCTGCCGCTGCTGCTGAATCCACAGAAAACCACCAAGCTGGAGGCGCTTACAAAGCGTTACAGTCCCACATTTCCATAATATACACACACATATATATATATATATATGCTTGTCTATGTGTGTGGTTCTTTCCATTTTGGCCGTTTCTTGATGCTCGTTTGCAATAAATAAACACAATAAACAATTTTAATGCGAATTCCTTCATAAAAAATCATGTCGACGGCCTCCGTTCATCAACAGCGGAGCAACCGATGCTCATTATGATACAGCTCATAATGATGATGGTGATGCCGCTGCCGCTGCTGCCACTGCTGCTGCCACTGCTGCTGCTGACAGCTGTCGCATGGCAATGATAGCCACAGCGGCGAGTGCCATAGATACATAGATACAAAATGTATTTAACACATTCAAATTTCACATAACAAAACGAGGTGTGAAAAATGTATTAAATGTCTTAATACAAAATCCCAAAAGGCCACATAGTAAAAAAAAAGCAGCTTAAGCAATTGCTTGATAAAATTCCAAAAAAAAAAAAAAAAAAAAAAAAAAAAAAACCTACACAAACAGCAGACTCATAAATATCAATAAATTAAATGCTGAACATTGCAGGCCAAGCGAAAAGGCTGCACAAACTGATAATGTCGTCAATGACGGCGGCTATAATCAACATAATTCGCTTTGATGTCACAAATGTATTAAGACTCAAAATTAATTAGATTTGCTCAACTAGCCAAAAAAAAAAAAAAAAAAAAAACAACTACACAAACAATGAGGAAAATAACTACAACTTTGTTGCGGATAAGAATTTTGTATGTCATTTTTTTTTTGTATTTATTTATTTTTGTTTTTTTTTTTTGGTCTACAACAACAATTTTAACAACAAACTTTAACACAGCAACAACTAGCGAAACATAGAACCAGCACAGCAGCAACTGATAAGCTGATGATAAAGCCGAAACAATTTTAATGAAATTTTTGATTGTGAACGTCCTTGCAATAGGCACAGCACACACACACATACACACAGCACACACAAAGCACCTGCGCTTATCAAATATGTGACTAACGGTACATGGTGCGTGGGTTAAATGTCCAACCAGATACGCATAAATACATAGAAAACACCTGTTATACATTGTGATATGATTTGCAGCTGTGTGGCTAAAAGATAACTGCACATACACTAAGCAAAATAAAAATGCCTTTATACACAAATATACACAAATGGCAGATAAGAAATGATTTTAATGATTCATTTAATAATAAAAATATTAATATTCAAATTTGTATACAATACTAAATATTATATTATATATTATACAATTATTTAATCACTTTATAATTATTAGCTTTGTTTTTATAGCATTTTGAAATGAAATTGAACTTTTGATTGACCTTTATAGCCGGATTTCACTAAATTTCACCATTATCTGCGTGTTAACTGTTGGTGCCAATAAAATAGCTTAATATAGGCAATTACAAATATATATTACATACACTACAATTTTTAAATAATCGACTTAAAAACTAAATAGTTTGTGTCTTTGATTTTGTCATAAAATCGATACGAATAATAAAATCCCACAGTCCTCGTAGCTGTGCTCATTTTTCAATAATATATGCAATTTTTTACATTCAAAACCCCCGATTTCTCACCGTGTATGCACATATTTGATAGTCGTACCTTTGTTATAAAATATATATATCAAGTTTCTTTGTAAGTATATATTTTTAAATGCGTTGACGCATTCTTTAAATATGGTTTTTGTTATCGCATTGCTGTAAACTTTGCTTAATTGCATTTTATGGTACAATTTATCGATAAGTATTAACAAAGACATATATATATATAGGGAAAGTAGGCAAACTAAATTCTCAATCAACGAGTTTCATTGATATTTTTGCTATTATTTGGCGAGTGTAGTGTTTACACAATTTCCATTCTATATCGAAAATTGATAAATTGTTATCTAAATATCTTTAATCGAATATAGATATGCTTAAATGCAGAGTCAAAATACATACACACAAAATACTTTTTTTTTTTTTTTTTACTTTTTTGAGTTGTGGAACACATATAACCGATAACATTTCTCGAGGCATACATATATATTTTATCTTAATGCTTATGGCCTGCTTCGCTCATTTAAGCATATTTCCATAAATTTGCCATTTCAAAATTCATTCATTTCATTTATTTTTATTTTTATTTTTATTTTTATTTTGTTCTGTAATTTGTTTCGCTCTGTTTTCAGTTTTCTCCAGTTTTTTGCATTGCGTTCGTAAATTTAACGCACAAAACGTGCACAGAAATATTTTCAACTGTACAAATTGTGCCACGCGTTTGCCATAAGTTAGGGGGGGAACTGGGCATTTTTCCAAAACCACCACTCCACATCGACACCCGTTTCCATTCCCATTCCCACTCCCATTCCCACTCCCATTCCCACTCCCATTCCCACTCCCATTCCCCAAAAATATAAGTCATGAAAACAGGACAGTTTTGGCACAATGTCTGTGCTCCATTGGGATAGGCAGCTAAGTCGCAGCGCGGCAACATGCTGGAGAAACGGAAAAGTGGTGAGGGAGGGTGGGCGTTGTTGCCGCAGGGCGTGGCCATCAGCGATCAACTCGCCGGCGGTCCGCCGTTGAATGTGCGAAATTCTTGTGGAGTTTTTGTGCGCGTTTAATTTTTATAACATTTTTATGTGTTCTCTGTGGATGTGCATGTTAAACACATAACTGACCCCCCCACTCCCCCCTTCTCATACTTCTCCCCCACCTGCCGCCCCGGCGAGCGGCGCTTAAGTGAATAATAAATTAATTGTATAGCCATGCGGCCCATTTTTGGGACCGACTCCGGCTCCGGCTCCGGCTATGGATATGTTCGGGCTGCGCGTACGAATGATTCTTTCTATGGCCAATTCGTAAACTTTTATGTTAATAGGGAAGTTTTTATAACGCTCTCAACCCACCCAGGCAAACACCCCCTCCCCCTCTATGAGCGCGCCCCCCCATCGTAGTTGCAGCAGCTAATCAAAAACAGATACATTATCTGAGAAATGCTTTAATTAAAGTGTACATTTCAAGGCGCTCTGAATAAGAAGAAAGCTTTGGACACGCCCACACGACCGACTTGGGGGCGTTGTGTGTGGTTTGTCTGCGAATTGTCGACGCCAAATCAATGACACTTAATTAGAAAATAGCTGACTGTCTTTGTTGGATGCGGATTGAGGGTGCTTGCCACAGACTGGCCCATTAATGCGGCAATTTTGTATCTAACAGATACTTTTGCGATTGGCTTGTGTCCGGACTTAAGCGATTGTTTGGCTTTGGCCAATGCTTTTAATTAAGCCAACTGAGAACTGAGCACTGAACAAAACAAAAGCAAGCCTCTCTCAGTGCCAGTTATTTTTATGACCTCCACCTCCACCTTCACCTCTTCCCCTAAAAATACACAAATACGCAGCGAAGACTGGAAATTCGTTTTGGCCAAAGTGCAAAATAGAAGGAAAGAAAAGATACCACTAAAATAGCTTTTATGTAAGCAGTCAGTGATTGCTTTTTTTTCTTTCTCTCTCTCTCTCTCTCCTCTCTCTCTCTCTCTCTCTATTTCTCCCTTTTACTTAAAACCTTTGTTCATCTTCTGACTGACTCAAAGGCTCAAATTATAATGTCCTTTTTACGTAAAACTGTGAATAGTACGAAAAACTATGCGATATTTGATTATTATCGATAAATATTCTTAATATTAATCAAAATCTTCAATTATTGGGGCACTTTTGCCCAAATATTAAATTACACTCACAGACAGCAAAAAACCAAATTCGATATTCGATTATTATCGATAAATATTCTTAATATTAATCAAAATCTTCAATTATTGGGTAACTTTTGCCCAAATATGAAGTTACACTCGCAGACTGCAAAAAACCAAATTCGATATTCGATTATTATTGATTCATTCGATAAAACGAAAACACTTTCATTAAATAATTGGTTTTTTTTATGTCCCTTCCTTTATCCCATATATATATATATATGCACACATATATCAATCACTTTAAATTCGAATCCGCTGTTTGTGTCAGTTTCGCAATTTTTGTCTCGACTTTTCGCTTGTTTCGCTCGAATCGTGTGAAATGTGGAGTGCAGCTCGGGCACGTACAGCAAACAAACAACAACAACAACAATAACAATCACAGTACAGTCACAGACAGCATGATAAAAATATTAAATACTTAACAAATTGCTTAAATATCATAAGCATGTGCATTATATATTATATATATATATACATATTGGGATTGCACACGATTTGCCGCCAATCCGATCCGATGAATATGCTGTATGCTGCATGCTTTTATCCAAGTGGCGCTTGCCTCCATTTAAATCATTGTTGCACTCGTAATACTTATAATAATAATAAAAATAATAATGAGTATTCGTGTATGAGTGTTATACAATTTGCCAGCGAAATATATTATGCACATTTCCGTTGCGGTTTTTTTTTTCTTGCTGTATTCCGTGGAAGACACAATAAATTTGTTAAATAATTATCGAACGGAATGTTGTGGACTTTGTTTTTGACTCATTTCGCAATTTGTGTAAAATTGCTTATTGTTCTTTCTATATATAGATTTATTTTATATATTTTTATATACATATATTAGTATTATTAAATTTTTTTTGCTTTAAATATATACACATACAGGCAAACTTTGAACAATTAATCGGAACGTGTTAAATAACTTACTCACCAAATATATATTTGGGAATATATTAAAAAATAAAAATAAAAAAAAAACGAATGCAAATAATTGAAAGGATCCATTTTTATATTTATAGCTGAAATTTCTATCGATAACGTTAATCGGTTAATCAATCCTAGAAAAATGAAATTTGTACACTTTATGCGAGAAGCTTCGATGTCGATAACGTGATATATTGATTGAACAATCGATGAGTCGCATTAGAGCTGATTGCCAATTAAAGTTTGCCCTTAAAAATGTATTCACGTGCAACGCGCACTTATCGCTATCTCTGCATTTCCAACCGATCG